>JAHHFK020000728.1:0-500000 GCA_024533555.2 Aedes koreicus | reverse complement strand
GTAAATTATTTATTCATTAGACCAATTTCCGACCAATAGTACATATAGACGCTTTAAATCAATTTAAACCAACAGTACGGATGCTTACATGTCCACTCACAAAGTGTGATCCATTGAGAAAACAAAGTAAATTTAACATAACGCTTGAGAGCCGGTTTGGCTCCTTTAAACCAACAGTAAGGGTGCACTTGGATTTGGAAAAGTTGGACTCACAAATTGTGATGCTGGTTTTTCATTGAGAAAACTAGGTAAATTTTAAGTAACGCTTGAGAGCCGATTTGAATCAATTTGAACCAACATTGAAGATGCTGTTGTGGCCAATAATTTGTTAGTGGTAGTGGTTTTTCATTGGCAAATCACTTTTAATTTTTACAACTACACTCTACCAACTATTTAACTAGTAGAACTAATTTCTGCGTAAAGCAAGTTGAACGTTCTAAAGAGCTATCTATTCTAATCCACCTAAAATTACGATCAAAAGATTTGTTGAAATTAGAGTCTCTAGAATCATTTCGTGCCTTCTGACAGCTTTGTGCATCTATTGATTTCCAAGCTTATCTGTTTAGTACCAACCTAGAGAGACTTGGCCCTATGCCTAATGATTTCATCAACTCCAATCTGCTCAATCAATCGCAATATTTGTGATATAGTGGGCGGAATATTATAAATTGAGATAACATAATGCAGACGTCGTTTAAATTTGGCAGATTGATAGAAAATCAGTAACCACCTGGTACCTCAAGCAAGATGCTACGCAGTGGGCACGAATATTCGATGAGCATCCTCCCAAAATAGGGAATCATCAACGTATGGAATGTAAAAATTTAAAATTCACTTCTAATAATGGTATTCAATGCCCTTTACTTATTTTATTTTTTAATCTATGAAAAAAACGCAGTAGCAATTTTTAACAAATTGAAGAGTTATTTAAAAGAATACTATACTGAGAGCTGAGAGCTGCATACAAGTTATAAGTTATTTATCATTTTAAATGAAATAAAATATTTAAAAATTTTTGATTATCGGATGCAAGTCTAGTAGCATGAAAATGCAAAGAAAAAAGCAAAAGAAAATTACGATTATCTCTCTTGCAAAATGTAATCAGATACGAAAAAAAGGGTAATGTTTTTAAAAGTCATCTTCAATTTAATCATACTGTATTAATTTAAAACTCATACGAAAATAAAGTTAATGTGCGGGCTGTTTTTAGCATGACCGATAATAATTCTCATCCTTCTGTTTCGGTACACTAGAAAACATTCGTTCGTTCCGGAAAAG
Organism: Aedes koreicus; assembly: GCA_024533555.2. Classification (NCBI taxonomy): domain Eukaryota; kingdom Metazoa; phylum Arthropoda; class Insecta; order Diptera; family Culicidae; genus Aedes; species Aedes koreicus. The sequence continues at coordinate 498,722 of JAHHFK020000728.1, read as the reverse complement.
TCACTCTCCCTTCGCATCTGAAAGTACACTTAGGATGAGAGCAGTTTTTTAAGACCACAAAACCCACCAAAGGAAACCGAAAGAATAAAACCAATTTTAACGAGCTCGGCTGCTCAAGGAAATGTTCTACTCATTTCGTCACTTTTTTGCTGAATGTCTTATGAAAGAGCCACGTATTCCGCCACTTTGACATATCTACTCAAACTTTCACAGGATGTGTCAATTAAATAGGGATGGAGGATTAGTTTTTTTGATAAATTTCTGCGATTTATTTTGAAATAAATCCTAGATGCTTGAATATTAAGAACATGTCTTCCATAAAGGATTACAAAATAATTTGAAATGTATGATTTCATTCTGGAATAATAAAAAGCATATTTACTGTTATTTCTGAAAGTGACTCTTATTATCACAATTCTCGTCCTACCAACGTATTATTATAAATAATAGAAATGGTCGAAAAGAAAAAAAAATCACCTGTCACTACTGCTCTTCGAAGTTCGTGTAATTTAAAAGCTTATTATAAAATTTATAATTCAAGTATCATAGTGGATTTTTAACTAAATTTTTCGAATAATTCATTTCGAAATAAGAGTTTTAACAACCAAGTTAGAATTCAGTTTTTCTCTTTTCACTCAAATTTTCGATACCGCCTGAAGCCGCCATGAACAAATAAGAATTACATCAGGTGGAAGGATACCACTTCATGCTTTCTGTTCACTCAGGTCGAGAGAGTTGGTACGTACCTGTATTTACTGTTCTTTATCGTGTTTCAGTTATGTTGCTACTTGGCCATTGAAATATTTTTAATGATCAAAATAAGAGCTGCCATTAGGTTGATGAAACAGTTAGGGAGCCAATTAACGCCTCGTGAACTCGAAAGCACGTACCCCAACAAAAAAAAAACACAGTGAAAATTTCGTTTCGGCTTTTCCGTGCTGTAGCTAATTAGAATTGGTGCCTTTAAAATTGCGGCTTAGAGAACAAGTCGATCATTTCACCACGACAGGACAACATTGTAAAAACGATGAATCAAGGATATTTTTATTTTTGAGATCCACAAAATTGATGCAACAAATTCTGAAACTTTATTACTTCCCAAGCGCAGGAACGCATCTTAGTATTAACGGCTAGGTCGTTGAGAAATTAGGCATTTTTAAGTACGTGTACTTTTTCAAACCTCTCTTTCAATTAAAAAACTTTGTAAGGATGAAACAACGGTACTAACATTTTATTTCCAGTAAATGACTGAAAAAAAAATCATTTCTTATTTCTTAGAAATACTCACACTTTTGAATGCCACTCATCAGCTATCACAAACCTTTCTTTAGCTACGGCTACCCATTGGAGTCCACCAATTTTTCATCCGACCGAAGTTAACTGTCCAGGATATTTCCAAGTGTAACGAACCAACCTCAAGTTGAAAGTCACTAACGGAATAAAGAAAAAAAATGGAATTCATTTGCTCAAAAAATCACAATTTGAAAACTACTTTCTGTCAAAATCAACATCAACAATCAACCAAAATTCCTAGACCTGACCCGGACAAACTAGACCCAGCCATCATCCTAAGCAAAAATTTCCGTTTTTAGTTTCGCAATACCTTGAACGGCTGCACTGAACCCAAACATCCTCCCAAGATCGTCTTTAAACTATTTCGATTGCGCCCTTTAACGAAAAACATTCGGAAATCGGATGATTGTCTTATGGTTAGATTCATATGACGATCATCCATGATTCGTATGACAATCAACCAAATTTAATATGATGTTTGTTTCAAAACTGTGTAGATCATTAGCCATTTATGATAATTTGAAACAATTTAACGAAATAAAATTATATCATATTACACTTCCTCTACCGTTCGATCCTTTATTCGTAATGGTTCCAGTTCTGATAGCAATTGATAGGTTTTTACCGAATGATGTAAGCTGGAATGATTTTCATCCTCATTTCAAATGATTTACGTTATAGGGCTTTTGCAATGCAATGCGCATGCCACTTTGGGAGGACGATTTTTCATGCAGCGTGCATTCGAATTTGAACTGGAGGTCAATTCACTTCGCGTATTATTAGTTGTTCAACATTATTAGGATAATAATCTGGTTTCTAGAAAATCGTCCTCCGCCTGCATCTATCATTCGAAAATGCGATTTCAATGTCTCGATATCAGCCGACGGAGGATTCATTCGATAAAAGGAGGATGTTTGGGTTCAGTGTGGGGTTTTAAACTCTTGATATGCTTATTTATTTAAAAAAAACAACAACAAAGAATCTAGTTTTGATAATATGTTACATATATATCATTCTAATAATATTTACAGTACAGGTTGTATCTAGTATGAAAAAAAATTAACAAATATATACAGCATGGCCGTAGAAGCCCATGCTGTGGTCGATTAAATTCTCAAAGCAAGAAATTTCCTCGAACGAACAGGGAATCGAACTCATATCCTGCCTGGAGCACAAGAACACGAAGGACAAAGAATTATCCTTTCATCAATAAAACAAAGGGCGTTTACAAGTTTTAATATCATGTGCAAATAATAATTGAAAATATACGTTCATTAAACGTATGGAACGCAGAAATTTAAAATCAATTTCTTATGCCGGAAATCTATGATTTTTCTTTTGTTTAACGAGACTTTACCTTGAAGGGTCTTTCGTCTCTATATCTATGAATTATAACGCCAAACCCCTTTGGAGTCAAATAGATCTTGTCCTTATCCTTGCCAGTTTGTTTTATTTTTGCAAAATGATTAGATAATTCATTTTTTTTAGCGATCTACAAAATTGGTGCTTCCAATTTCGAAACTATTTTTTACGTAAAACATCTTAGTCTTAGAGGCTAGATCATTTAGAAATGGAGGAACTTTCACATGCGTGTAAACAACCTTGATCAAAAAGTTCCCGTAATTTATGCAGGAAATTAAAAATAAATAGATCCTACATCAAAATCAATATTGTCCCCTTCAAAATACTCCCCATCGACTGCAACGCATTTATGCCAGCGCTTGATCCAATCCTCAAAACATTTTTAATCTCTATCAGAGTCATCTTCGATTTTTCCATGATCTCATCTCGGCTGCTGAAACGCGGAGCGGTTTCTTCAGTCGATAGAATAGGAAAAAGTCGGAGGGAGGCAAATCATGTGAATTCGGTGGTTGCTGAATGGTATTCGTTTCGTTTTTAGCCAAATGTTCATGGATAACGATGGCACTGTGTGATGGTGCGTTATCGTAGCGCAAGATCCACGAGTTGTTTGCCCATAAATTTATTCTTTTTGGTGAATTGCTACACGCAAATGTCTCATAACGCCCAAATAATACTCCTTATTGACGGTCTGGATCTTTGGAAGGAATTCATGATACATCCTTGTAATCCATGAAAACTGTGAGCATCGCCTTCTTTTTCGAAAATGACGTGGTTTTCTCGATCACGGCTGAGTCGGTGCACGCCATTCACTCGCTTGTCTGGATTGCGTGTCATCTCATTAATTCATGTCTTTTTTTTTTTTTTTTTTTTTTTTTCCCAATTTTTTCAAAATTACCCATTTCCCGCCCCCCCCCACCTCATAAACAAAAATTTTTTAAAGGACCCAAAAAACATTTTTCACCTCTTTTCCCTTTTCCCTTTTCGCCAATTTTGTGCCCAAGGTTCCCCCTTCTTTTTTTTTTTTATTTTTTTTTTCCTTTTCCCTTTCCCAAGGCTTCCCCCCCCTCTTACCATCCTCCCCGAAACCCCGGCATGCTCCACCACCCCCCGCCACTGGTCGACCAACTAAAAAACCACTGTTATCTTCAGATTATCGTTGCCGAAACATGTTTCTAATATTTGCAATGTCATCGCACCATTAAAACCGCTTTTAACGCAAAACTTAATATAAACTCGATGTAAAGGGTGTCCACGATGAAATTGCCACACACAAAATTGATTCGCAAAATTCGAGTTTTCATCCGATTGCCATCAAATTTTCAGGGATTGAGAAATAACTATTAAACTTCATTTTACCATTTTATTCGTATTTTATTTACAGTTCATACGCAAATGCCCGCACCTTGGCCTTAACCCCGGCCATAAGATTCTGCACAACCTGTGAATCAACCGTTTTTTGCATGTAAACCCATACTTTCTTCAGTTCCTCGACTGTCTTCACTACCTTAGGTCGTTTAAGAAGGTGCTGCTTCATAATCGCTCAGTACTTCTCGATGGGGCGGAGCTCCGGAGTGTTGGGAGGGTTGAACATTTTCGGCACGAAATTGACCTTATTGTCCGCATACCACTTCAGCACGTCCTTGGAGTAGTGGCATGAGGCCAAATCCGGCCAGAAGATTGTTGGGACGTTGTGGGCCTTCAGGAGAGGAAGCAGTCGCTTCTGGAGGCACTCTTTTATGAACACCTATCCGTTCATCGTGTCCTGGGTCACGAAAGGTGCACTCCGCTTCCCGCACGTGCAGATGGCTTGCCAAACCAGGAATTTCTTCGCAAATTTGGACATCTTCTGAGTGCGGACATGCTTCGGAACGCTGAACTTATCCTTGGCCGTGAAAAACAGGTTGCTGGGGATCTGTTTGAAGTCGGCCTTCACATATGTTTCGTCGTCCATGATGCAACATTCAACTTTCGTCAGCATGTTGAGGTACAACTTCCTGGCACAGGTTTTGGCGGACTTGTTCTGCTTCTCGTCGCGATTAGGGGCCTTTTGTACCTTGAACGTTCGAAGCCCAGCCTTAGTTTTGGCCTTCTGGACAAAACTTCGGCTTAGGTGCAGCTTCTTAGCCACATCTCGAACGGAGGCGTTCGGATTTCGGTTGAAGGCCCCAACTACGCGGTTGTGATTTTTGGTGTTGTGCGGAATACTTTTTCCTTCACTTCTGGGCTTCCGATCGGTGGTCAACCGTTCCTCGAACCGCTTAATCACTCGCGACACCGTGGAATTCGCGATTCCCAACGTTTTAGCGATGGAACGATGCGAGAGATCCTTGTTCTCGTGATGAATGCGCAAGATTTTTTCACGCACGAGCTGTTCTTTCGACTCCATTTCTGCGAGTTTTGATCACAGGACTTTAAAACTTGCAGGATGTAAATAATGCACTATGAACTAAATCCACTCAAATTTTCATTAAATTCTACCCAACGGTTAAAAAGTTAGAGCAATTTCATAGTGTGGCATCGTGGACACCCTTTAGCAAATTCAATTTTATTTTGAAAATTGTACAAAATTGAATACACACACAATCGCAAATGTACACAATACGGCGTAACTTTTACAAATGTCAAGCTATCAAGCTAAACATTTCATAAAAGGCCAATGACAAATGTGGCAACCTAAAACAGAAAACTCAAATTGGGTGACTGAGAGTGACACACGGTGTTGATTCCGGGAACATTTTTATCAAGATGGTATTTTGAACCTTTCTTGCAATCGAAAAACCTTCTGAGCATGAAACACAGTTGGTAACGTTTTATTTCATAAAAATAATCGTTCCGGTATGCTCCCTTCGTCTTCAGTTTCAGCTCCTTTGGGATGAACTGGACTCCATTATCGGTGTATCGCTGTAGCACGTCTTGCTGTAACTCAAGGCAGCTGACTTAAAACGTAACTGGATCATCAGTTTGTTGAGGCACTTTTTTGTATACATTCGAATTCAAGGTTCTTTTCATCCGTTACAAATACACTCACAGGAACAGATCCTTGCCTTTTTTGCAAACTTATCCATGAAAACATACTTAAATCTGCCAAAAATCTTAAAGAATTTTGGTCATTTTTGCCATTACGCCCGACCAGACTTAGGTAGCAATGTTTTTTTCATCTCTCTTTTTTTCGGTGCGCGTGTCTCCTGCTTATGCTATTTGTATTGTTTTAGATATCCCTATGCACCAAGCTGTCTCCGGTATGATTATGTTGTGAACAGATAACCTTAATGGATCATTTTTGTACAAAGTGCGGCAGAAAATAATGCGAAAATTTGTTCTATTTCTTTCAAATCCCATTTTCAACTAATTCAAGCAATAATATCAACATTTTCGAGTGCAGTTATCTTTATAAAGTCCTTTTAAACAAATTTATTCAATGTGTCCTCCATTTTTATTAATAACATCCTGAAGTCGACGCCGGAAGGCCAGAGCATGCCTTTCGGACGTAGTTCTCCGACATTGACTTCCATATGCGTGTTATGGTTGACTTCAGGGTTTTCACACAAGAGTGTGATGTTTTGCAGGCTCGTGCTTCAACATATGCCCAAATCAAATAATCCAACGGATTAATATCTGGATGGCTAGGGGGGCACAAATCCTTTGGCCAAAACTTCATGTTATCGTTCAACCATTGTTGGGTTCGATTGGATGTGTGACACGGCGCTCCATCCTGCTGTAGGACAACGTTTTGGTCCTCGGAGAAGTTGGCCTTCACCCCGGGAAGCACTTGGTCCTTTAAAATACCGATATACACTTCGGTATTGATTTTAATTCCAGCGACAAATAAAAAAACAGGCGGCATTTTCAAATCGTTGGACGCCACCAAGCCAAACATCATGACACCAGCCGGATGTTTGGTTTGAAATTTGAATTTCACTTTTTCCGGAACGTTCACCATTTTCTGCGGTGAAATGAACCGGTCCGTGCGGCTGTTGGCATCGATGCTGAAAAGCGTTTCGTCAGGATTATTATTTTTTCCTTCTTCAACAAGGAAAGCAATCTCTTGGAACGAGTCACTCGTAGTTACTTGACCCGGTCCGTAATCAAGTGGCGTTTCACTCTAGCTCTGAAAAATGCATGCAGGTCTTCTTTGATGATTCTCCGCATGGATTTCTCCGAAATATTGGCTTCCTTTGCAAGTTTTCTTATGGAACGCACCGGGTTGCGAGCAATTTTTGCACGGACCGATTTGATCACGTTCGGCGTGCGTGCAAAGCGCGGACGTCCGCTTCCCGGCTTCCGCTGCTTAGGACCATCCTGCAGAGATTTTTTTATGCGGTAAACGGTTGCCTAATGGTACCCTACCACCTTGGCAATCTCTTTCGGCTTCTTCTGGGCGAGCAACAAACTGGTGATCACTTCTTTCGCGAACATTTTGACGAATTTGCAATAATACAAATAGAATGTTTGGATGCAGCACTTGAAAGTTAAAATAAACAAATACACTCTCGACAGAAATTAGTCACTAGCTACACGAATTAACCCATTACTCAAGTTTTAACATTTTCGCATTATTTTCTGCCGCACCCTGTAGTGTGAAAAAAGGGGGTTTTCCCCCCCCATAAAAAACCCCTTCTCCCACAAAAAAAAAAAAAAAAAAAAAAAGACTTTAAAAACCTTTAACAAAAAATTAGTTTCCCCAACAGGGATTATAAAGTTTCAATTTTTATTGATAAACAATGCAATCACAAAGTTATCACCAATTTTTATGATGGCAAATAAATTTATCATTATTATTTTTTTCACTTTTTTTTTTTGATTACCATTCACTTTTTGATTACCATTTTTGATTTTGATTTTTTTCACTTTTTGATTTTCACTTTTTGATTATTATCATTCGGCTGATAAAACAAAAATATCTTGCAATGTTATTTGCGCCCAGATCTATTTTTCTAATCTAATGGAACGGGTTCTGATGTCGCATTAATTTTAAAGCCAGTTAATGGGTTCCTGGGATATCTCATGAAAACGGGTGATCAAGTTAAGCTGCAGTGGTTGCAAATCAGTTCGCGCGTGTGATGTTTGCAATTTTTCCGTTAACTTATCGCATTATTCAATATAATTTCGATCATAAAGTGTTCGCCGGAATGTGCTGCCATTGGTGGTCGTTGAATAATGTGGGCTCAGGTCGTGGAAGCTGTAAAAGTATTCCTCTATTGAACTCCACTGAAATTCTTCCTTCGTCCCCGTTGTCGTCGTCGTTGTCACCAGAAGTTACCAAGCGAGCAAAACACCTGTCGTGGTAGTGGTGCGACTCCTTGATTGTTACTTTGTTTTAATTTGCTCGAAGCATCATCGCCGCTAGTGATAAAGATTAAAATCTCACTAACTAGTAGTGAGCGTTAAATTGCCTATTTCAACAACTGATGGTCGCAGTACAGGCACGAGTGCCGTTTGTTTTGTTTCAGGATGTGGCAGACTTGGTGGTATTGATGTGTACTTTTCGGTTGCCTACTAGGTACTTTGATATGACACGAGATCGAGTAGAATTATTCAGTTAAGTACAGCGAAGTTCAGATAATATTTTGTTAAAACATGAAAAATAAACAGTATTATTGCGGTATAAAGAGTAGATTCGATAAAAATGGCACATCGAAAATCTTCTGTAACTTCGTTATTCATACAGTAGTTACAATCATGTCGTCGAAACAAGAAATTGTCCGTGAAAAAATGTTGTGCACTTAGGGAATGTGTCCCTTGACTCAGCCTAATATGCCGATTACATTTTTTGTTATAACTCATAAAATACCTGAGCTGTAAGCGATATTCAACTAGTTAAACACTTACTTAGATAAGTGTTATACTAAGTTTGGTAGTATTAGGTGCGCAACTAAGTTCCCGCTGTTTAGCAATAGATGGCGCCAGTAGTAAGTGCTGGTCGAATGTTGTACATCTCAAGCGTCATAAACCAAGCTCAGACATATGGTTAACAAACCGCTTTGCCAAATCAGTGATTTTGGTTTAGTGTTATATATTTTGGTTGTTTGAAGATGTCTGATTTCGTGCCAAATAATCGTCATTTGCGGGAAGTGTTGATTTTCTTCTTTCATTCGAAGAAAACGGCGGCTGAAGCACATCGAGAGCTCCAAAAAGTTTACGGTAATGCTGCTCTGAGTGAAACAACGTGTCGTGATTGGTTTCGTCGCTTCAAAAACGGTGATTTCAGTGTTGATGATCGTCCGCGTGAAGGAAGGCCAAAAAACTTCGAAGACTCTGAATTGGAGGCATTGCTCGATGAGGATCTGTGTCAAACGCAAGAAGAGCTTGGTTCAGGATTAGGAGTTTCCCGCCAAGCCGTTTCTAAGCGATTGCATGCGTTGGGAATGATTCAAAAGCAAGGAACTTGGGTTCCATACGATTTGAAGCCAAGAGATGTTGAGCGTCGTTTTTTCGTCTGTGAACAAGTGCTCCAGCGGCAAAAAAGGAAGAGTTTTCTACATCGCATTGTGACGGGTGACGAAAAATGGATTCATTACAGTAACCCAAAACGGAAACATTCATGGGCATGCTTCAACATCGTCGCCTAGGCCGAATATTCACGCTGCGAAGGTTATGCTGTGTATTTGGTGGGACCAAGTTGGTGTTATTTATTATGAGCTGTTGAAACCAAACGAAACCATTACCGGGGAACGGTATCGAACTCAATTGATGCGATTGAGCCGAGCACTGCACGAAAAATGGCCACAATACGAGCACAGACACGAAAAAGTGATTCTTCAGCATGACAACGCTCGACCTCACGTTGCGAAACCCGTGAAAACCTACTTGGAAACGCTCAAATGGGAAGTCCTACACCACCCGCCATATTCTCCTGATATTGCACCGTCCGATTATTACTTGTTCCGTTCGATGGCAAGTGGTCTCACTGGTCAGCAATTCCACTCATATGATGACATCTCAAAATGGCTTGATTCTTGGATAGCATCAAAAGACGAACAGTTCTATCGAAATGGTATTCACGTTCTACCAGAAAGATGGGAAAAAGTCGTAGCTAGTGATGGGCAATACTTTGAATAATTCGTTTGTAACCTTTGTTTTCAAAATAAAGTTCCTTTTTCACCAAAAAACAGCGAGAACTTAGTTGCGCACCTAATATATATGATGAAATGTTACACAACTCATTTTATAAAGTCAATAATTTTCGAGGGATATGGATGTAATGTCGGTCTCTTAGCACCAAATTAGGTCTAATCATGGATGCCACTTTGTCCTATGCGATAGATTTATTATTAAATGTAGTCTTCATAAGAATGTTTGCTTCTGATTTTCTGTATTCACTGTACTCAACACATAATTTCACAAAACGAATTATGATAAAACTACTTTGAAACACTTAAATGATTTTCACATGAATGGCCAATAGATCGATAAATAAAACATGACAATTCACTATATACAGATTTTGTTGCATTGGTTTATGTTTTGATGAGCCAATCGAAAAATATACAATCGCAAACACATATATTACCATTAAAATTTTACCAATAACAAAATTTTTATAACGTTATTAATACAACAGGCCATAGTTGGGAACATAGACAAAAATATGCCCTTAATATTTGGTCTACAGTTTTCATGCTAAATCACTGTTATTATATCAAGCTTAACCTGTGAAATCATGGTGTCTAAAAAGTCAAAGAAATCGAAAATAACTTGGAAGTGAACAACTATAACGTTTGCATTAAAAAAATGGACTTTTTCGGATGGTGATAAATAAAAACCTAAGACAGATAATTGCTGTTGATAAATTTACCATGGAAGGTAATTATTTAAGCCTACTTAAAAAATCTACGCCCTTGCGTGCGGCCTTCCGGCAGTTAACCGCCATGGCGGACGAAAACATGCGTGTAGGCATGTTTTTGAGTTTTTTCTTCGTTTTATTTATCGATTCCTCCTCAGTTTTTGCGACAAAATTGTTGGAGTAGATCGTACGCTTCAGATTGGCCCAAAAATTCTCGATGGGACGCAGCTGGGGGACGTTGGGCGGGTTCGCCGGCTTGGGTACCACATCGATATTCAGCCGCTTCACCTCCTCCTATGATCTCTTCGAGTAGTGGGCCGACGCCAGATCCGGCCAGAACACCGCATCCTCGCTCTTGTGGTATTTCTTGATGAACGACGCAACTTCCGGCAGGCATTTCGTACTATAAATTTCCCCGTTCACGGCCAGTCCGGAGCGAAAGAAGAGCGGCTTTGACATTCCCTTCTCGCTGATTGTCAGCCACAGCAGCACCTTCTTGGGGAACTTGGTGTGTAAAATGAACTTCACCTCGGAGCTCACTTCCTTCGTGGGGAAGTAAAATACGAAGTGCCCTGCCAGTCGTTGCCATCCAAGGTGAGATAGGTCTCGTCATCCACCACCACCGCCACGTCGCGATTCGCCAGGAAAATCGAATTGACCATCTTATTCAGCCGCTGCCGCTGCCTCATTGCCTGCAGCTCTGAAACCAGTGGACGTGACTTCCGCTTCCTGACATGTATGTTCATGTTCGCCAGGTACTTTTTTACTGTTTGGCCTGTTGAACCGACCTCCCGGCCAAGCGCACGCAGCGATGTAGCCACGCAGCGATGTAGCCACACCCTTGCCATTCATAAGGAAGCAAAAAGGATCAACTTTGTTTTGGCCTGATCTAGCATCCTGCCACTACGCTTGAAACGTGTTGGAGTGGTACCGAGCCATAGGAGTCAATTTTGTGCCAAAAGATATGAACCCACCAAATTCACCGGCCCTATTGAAAAATTCTCTCATTAGTAGTTTTTCATTCCCTGAAAATTTCAAGAAAATCCTATAATCGGTATAATTTTTTTTTCTATCGATTACAGTCTTTAATAAACTGAAATAAACAATGATGATTTGATATTGATATTTTGTGGTCAATCAGATAACTTTTATTGTTTGCGTTAACGTTACGTATCACATGTTTATTGCACTCTATTTGGAAAAGGTATGACATAAGAAAACAACCCACCTCCAAATCTTTAATCATAAAAATAGCATAAAAAAGAAAACAATTTAATTTAAGTAATTAACGTAACCTTTGTGGGCCTTAAGAATTTCCTGAAGACGTGTCGGCATGCTATCGGCTAAGTTCTGAAAATGCTGTGGGTATATAAAAAACCAGGCATTCCAGAGCGCATCGAAATAGTTGTCCTCATTCGTTAACTTCGTTCACTTTGTTGTTTAGTATTGACCACAAATTTTCAAATGGGTTCACCGGGTTTAAGGTGGCCATTCCAATGGTTTTATGCGATTGGAACGGAAAAAAATTGTGTGGGAAAATGAAATTGTGTTCCAACCAGACCATCAATAAAGACTCCTCGAGGTTTCCATTCAAAGTGTCTCCACACCATCACGTTCCCACCGCCGTTTTTCACAGTCTCTTGCAAATGACGACAAATCCTGAAGACTTTCTCTATCCTTTTGCCACACGATCACGCCGCTTCCTGTTGAAGATCTCAAATTTCGAATCGTCATTCCAGAGGATTCGTCTCCAAAATCCTTTACTTTATTCTATAGCGAAGTGAAGACGCTTCAATTTTTACATCTAGCTTATAAATAGTAGTCTCCGCCGTCCAGTTCCATCAGATATTGGTAGCGTCAGCTTTTCTTGGATGAAACGAATCTTAACCTTCGTAACTTTTTCGCGATCACTCGTTGCGAAATGTGTTTTTCGCAATCCGTTCAACTAATTCTAGGAACTTTTTTCAATAGGGTGAATCTAACAATGAGAGATTCTCTCCTCTCTCGGTCTCTTTCATTTATTACAGCGCTATTATAAAACTTTCGAGGGATTATTTAGTACAGATCGAAACCCAACAGTGCTGGCTAGCATACTCTACAAACTGTAGAATGAAAAACGTAAAGGTGATTGGCTGGCTAGCATACTCTACAAACTGTAGAATGAAAAACGTAAAGGTGATTGGAATATTAATGAGAGAGGAAGTGATCAAAGAGAGTCTCTCAATGTTATATTGGCCCTGATGAAAAAAATCCCTACAATTTTCTGATTTGTGTGCCTTTACAATCAATCTCCCACTGACCGGCAGTGCTTTTATGGAAGAAACTTTTCTGCATTTCTTCATTAATTCATATGTGATCACTATGTGCAAACATTTTTAGCCCTGGAGATTCAAGGTGTTAGCTCTATTGAAAATCCAACGACCCATTTCAAGAATGCCTGTTCATACACGTACATTCTGAGGTCATCTTCATATACAATAAGTCCCGCATGAAAATCTTCACACATTAAATGGATATGTGAAGTGTTTTCACACTTCCAGAATAAAAAATGGAAATTCTTGATCCTGGCGTGTATATAGTTAAGGTATATTTTTTATAATGTGATACGACCTCACCAATGTTCCTTATTTGATGCTGGAAAGCTCGTCCGGATGCGGGAGCGGGTCACTAAAAACACAAAAAATGGGAAAAAACAACCCATCTTAAGAAGCACGACCATAACACACTATGAGAGGGATTCCATTCACAACGTCCTACGCAAAGCAGGAAAAACTATAATTTCACTATTTATTTTAGTAGAATGAAGGAAAATGTTTTAATTTTATTTCCGCGAAAACGACGCAGTAAAAGCAAAACACGTCATTTTCAAAGCACGGCTTGCTGCGATCCTATCCTTCAACTAATTTTCAGATTTGCAGTGAAATGTGTTCGCCTTTCATCCTTTTTTTAACAAAAATCACCGGATGCACGCGTAATAGCCCACAACCAAGCAAAAATGATATAAAACTTCATCTCACTTCGTTCAGCGAAAGAAGAAAGTCCGTTCGATCCAGCGCTCCGTTATTTTGGAAGATTTTTCGAGTGCGATCCTTGGAAATAATTAGTTTTTTTTCTCAAAATCTATTCACTTCAGTGAAAGGAGTGAAAGTGAGTTTTTTTTTCTAAGAAGGCAGTGTGGTTTTCCAGTGAAATAAGAAAATCAAGCAGTGCTTGCTGGCGAATTATCATCCCGCTCATTTTCGCTTCATCTCCGCGTGGTGACGCTAACCAGCGATACACTACTACATCGCCAAAGGTCATCCGACATCGTCGAGCGAGTGCACCCGAAGGCGATCGGACTCACCCGTACACCCACGCAGCGCACCGCTCCCCGCTGCCCGCATAGAAGTGCGACGTTCAGGCATACGGTGCGTCAGCAGCAGTAGCAGCAGCAGCAGCAACAGATCAGTAATATTAGTTAAGTTTGTTTTCCTCTGTCTCTCATCCCACTAGAGTGTAGCGTTAATTTGTGTGTGTTCCTGTTTTGTGTTTGTGTGTGATTTAAATTTTTGGGGGCGTTCAACGCTCCCACAAGTAAGGCAAATCGTGCATGTTGAAGAGGTTTCTTCGACATGGACGGTTTAGCTGAAAAAGTGCCTTTGCCACCTGATGATGGGGAGGCACAAATAAATTTCCGACCGCGATCTTATCCAATGGACTCGGTCGGTCCATGGGTTGTCTACTTTCAGCCCAAAATTAAACCTCTGAACGTGTACCAAATAACTACTGATTTGACGAAGCGATTCTCAGCCGTGACAGAGATCACGAAAGTTAAATTTAATAAACTCCGTGTTGTCGTCTCTAACCTGAAGCAGGCTAATGAGATTGCTTCCTCTCAGCATTTTACACTGGAATATCGAGTTTATATTCCAGCTCGTGATGTGGAGATTGTAGGAGTGGTCACAGAGGCGAGTCTGTGCCCTGAAATTTTGGAGAAGCGGGCGGTTGGCCGATTCAAGAACCCTCTGCTCCCCCCAGTTCAGATACTGGAAGTAAGAAAACTTGTTAAAATATCGCACAGCGAGGGTAAGAAAAAAGTTACCCCCACAGACTCGTTTCGGGTGACCTTTTCTGGCTCTGCCCTTCCTCACTACTTAGAACTGGACAAACTTCGGCTACCTGTGCGGTTATTTGTACCCCGGGTAATGATCTGCCAAAACTGCCAGCAGATGGGGCATACGGCCTCCCATTGCGGCAATAAAGCACGCTGCTCAACTTGCGGGGAGAAACATGAGGCTGGTCCCTGTGCAGATAACACACTAAAATGCGTTTTCTGCAAGGGAACTCCTCCCCATGCTCTTTCGTCATGCCCGGCGTACAAACAACGCGGGGAAAAATTGGAACGTTCTCTGAAACAACGTTCAAGGCAATCTTTTGCAGAAATGCTTAAGAAAGCCTCGCCACCCGATATCAATACAAATCCTTTTGCTGCTCTGTCAGATGACGAGTCTGATTCGGACTTGGTTGAGGAGGGGACCTCTTTCAGTTTTCCGGAAGGTGCTTCACGGAAGCGAAGACGCATTCGGGCAAAGAAAGTAGCTGAACAGAAGCCCCAAATCAACATGCCCAATTCAAAGAGCAGTGGAAATAAGGATAATCCAAATCCACCTGGTTTTCGTAGTGCCAACTACACACAGGATTTCCCATCTCTCCCGGGGACATCCAAAACCCCGGATGCCCCGATTTTAAGAACAGAAGCCCCCTCTTCATCTGGGCTGTTCTCATTTGATGATATTGTGGAAGGTATTTTCAAGTACCTCGAAATATCTGACCCTCTTAAAAGCATTGTTATGGCAATGCTTCCCACTGTGAAAACTTTTTTGAAGCAATTGACATTAAAGTGGCCCCTCCTTGCAGCTATCATTTCCTTCGATGGATAATTTGCCAAAAGAGGTCGGGGATTTGATCACTGTTCTGCAGTGGAATTGTCGAAGTCTTATTCCTAAATTGGAATCATTTAAATTTTTAGCTCACAATATCAGTTGTGATGCATTTGCTCTTTGTGAAACATGGCTTTCACCCGAAATCGATCTTCCGATTCTCGATTTCAACATTATTCGGCTTGATCGTGAGGATTCACGTGGAGGAGGAGTACTTTTGGGGATCAAAAAGTGCTACTCCTTCTATAGAGTGAATTTTCCTCCAATTCCAGGTATTGAAGTTGTCGCATGTCAGGCTGTTATTAAAAATAAAAGCCTTTGCATTGCTTCCGTTTATATTCCTCCAAGAGCCCCAATAAACCAGAAACAACTTTCAGATATTTGTTCGGTTCTTCCTGCTCCGCGGTTGGTCATGGGAGATTTTAACTCTCACGGTACAGGCTGGGGAGAACTGTACGACGACAACCGGTCTTCCTTGTTATATGACCTCTGTGACAACTTCAATATGACCGTTCTCAACAATGGAGAAATTACACGCTTGGCTGGTCCATCCTCACTTGGTAGTAGGTTAGACCTCACACTTTGCTCGAATTCATTATCGTTGGACTGCACGTGGAATGTGATCCAGGATCCCCACGGTAGTGATCATTTGCCTATTAAAATTTCGGTTGCCACCGGGCTCACTCCGCCGGAATCGATCAACGTCACCTATGATCTAACTCGTAATATCGATTGGACAAGGTTCAAGACAGCAATAGACGAAGCCGTAACAACGGTAGAAGGGCTTCCACCGCTGGAGGAATATAACTTCCTCTCCAACCTGATTTTGGAAAGCGCGCTTCAAGCTCAAACTCGACCAGTTCCAGGAACGTCATTTCGCAGGAAACCTCCTTCCCCATGGTGGGATCAGCAATGCACCGAGGTTTACCGCAAAAAGTCCGACGCGTTCAAAGTTTTTCGTAGAAGTGGAACACCTGAGCACTTCGAAAGGTACACGGCTCTCGAACGAGAATTTAAGAGCCTCATCAAGGCCAAGAAACGCGGTTACTGGCGGCAATTCGTGGACGGATTATCGCGTGAAACGTCGATGAATACCCTTTGGAACACGGCGCGAAGATTGCGTAACAGAATTACGAACAACGAGAACGAGGAGTATTCGGACCAATGGATCCTCAAGTTCGCGCGAAAAGTTTGTCCAGATTCTGTGCCAGCACAAATGTTTCCTCGCGAAACCACGAATTCGATAGATGAGATCAGCCAACCTTTTTCAATGGTAGAACTCTCTCTCGCACTCCTTTCGTGTGGCAATACGGCTCCGGGAGCTGATAGAATCAAGTTCAACTTGCTTAAGAACCTTCCAGACGTCGCTAAGAGGCGCATGTTGCACTTGTTTAATCAGTTTCTGGCTCTCAACATTGTACCGGATGACTGGAGACGGGTGAGAGTTATTGCCATTCAAAAACCTGGTAAACCCGCGTCCGACCACAACTCCTATCGACCCATCGCGATGTTATCTTGTATTCGAAAGTTGTTGGAGAAAATGATCCTCTTCCGCCTGGACAAATGGGTTGAGACGAATAACCTGCTTTCAGATACTCAATATGGTTTCCGTAGGGGTAAGGGAACGAACGACTGCCTCGCGTTGCTTTCCACAGAGATTCAGTTAGCTTTTGCTAAAAAAGAGCAAATGGCTTCTGTTTTCTTGGATATCAAGGGGGCTTTTGATTCAGTATCTGTTGAAGTTCTCTCAGATAAACTCCACGCTTGTGGTTTTTCACCATTAATGAACAATTTTTTGTACAATTTGCTGTCAGAGAAACATATGAGCTTTTCTCATGGAACCTCTACAGCTTCTCGATTTAGCTACATGGGTCTCCCCCAGGGATCATGTTTAAGCCCCCTTTTGTATAATTTTTATGTCAAAGACATTGACGGTTGTTTGAGTGAGAATTGTACGTTGAGACAACTTGCAGATGACGGTGTAGTGTCTGTCACGGGACCCAATAGGGTTGATCTGCAAGGACCCTTACAGGATACCTTAGACAATTTGTCTACTTGGGCTCTCGAGCTAGGTATCGAATTCTCTACGGAGAAAACTGAGTTGGTAGTTTTTTCTAAGAAGCATAACCCTGCACAACCTAAGCTTCAAATTTGGGGTACACCGATAACTCATTCTATGTCATTTAAATATCTTGGGGTCTGGTTCGATTCAAAGTGCACCTGGAGATCCCACATTGAGTATCTGAAGCGAAAGTGCCAACAAAGGATAAACTTTCTCTGCACAATTACCGGGACCTGGTGGGGAGCGCATCCGCAAGATCTTCTAACGTTGTACCGGACAACGATTTTGTCGGTTATAGAATACGGTAGTTTTTGTTTTCAGTCAGCGGCTCGGTCGCACATCATTAAACTGGAACGTATTCAATATCGGTGTCTTCGTATCGCGTTGGGTTGTATGCACTCGACTCATACCATGAGTCTTGAGGTGCTGGCTGGCATGTTGCCACTCTCGGATCGGTTTTCAGAATTATCTCTCCGGCTCCTCACCAGGTGTGAAGTTATGAACCCCCAGGTGATTGAAAATTTTGAGAAGCTCCTTGAGTTGAATCCTCAAACTCGCTTCATGACTTTGTACCATTTATACATAACACAGGATGTCAGCCCTTCGCTGAATATTCCCAATCGTGTTTGCTTCTCCAACTTTGGAAATTCGGTTCATTTTGATTTATCCATGAAACAGGAGCTTCGTGGAATCCCAGAGCATCATCGTCCTATGATTGCTCCGGTGATATTTGCTGCAAAGTTTGGCCTAGTTGATTCCACCAAAACGTTTTTCACTGACGGGTCTTTGATAGAGGACTCCGCTGGCTTTGGTGTATATAATGAAAATTATAGCGTCGCTCGTAAACTTCAAGCACCTTGTTCTGTTTTTGTCGCGGAATTGGCAGCAATTCACTTTTCTTTAGAAACTGTTGCCTCTCTTACACCGGATCAATACTTCATTTTCACGGATAGTCTTAGTTCTATAGAGGCTATTCGCTCCTTGAGGCCGGTAAAGCACACCTCTTATTTTCTTATGAAAATACGAGGTCTTCTAAGTGCTTTATCTTCACGTTCTTTTATTATCACCTTTGTTTGGGTCCCATCTCATTGTTCGATTTCTGACAATGAGAAAGCGGACTCGCTTGCAAGGGTGGGCGCTATCGAAGGCGATATTTATGACCGACAAATCGCCTTCAACGAATTTTTCTACATTTATCGTCAGATATCACTCGATAGCTGGCAGTATAAATGGAGTAAAGGAGACTTGGGGCGATGGCTACACTCTATCACTCCTAAGGTGTCTAAGAAATGTTGGTTCAGGGGATTGGATGTGGGTCGAGACTTCATTCGTGTGATGTCTCGCCTCATGTCCAATCATTATTCTTTAAACGCTCATTTGTTCCGTGTTGGGCTGGGAGACAGCAATCTCTGTGAATGTGGACAAGGTTACCAGGACGCAGATCACGTTATTTGGTTTTGTGCTGAGCATCGTGGAGTCAGATCTGAGCTTCATGATTCCCTTCGGACTCGAGGTAGACAACCCAATGTACCGATTCGAGACATTTTGGCCGCACGCGATCTGGAGTTTATGAAACTCATTTATGTGTTTTTGACTAACATTAGCCTTAGATTGTAGTTTGATTAACTTACTTGTTTAGGTTAAATTTTTGAGGATTGTGTGCATCGGTGTGTGATTGTGGTTGTGTGTGTGAGTGTTGTGTGTGTGTGTGTGTGTGTGTGTGTGTGTGTGTGTGTGTGTGTGTGTGTGTGTGTGTGTGTGTGTGTGTGTGAGTGAGTTTTTTTGTTTTAAATTGAAAACGTTCAATTAAAAAATTGTAATTTGAAATTCTAGATGTAAGAAAACCATTGTTCCTCATGCTTTGTTTTAATTTTCCACCGCAATTTTCCCATCCATAAAATTGTAATTCCTATTAACCTCGAGACGGCCGCGAGTAATCGGTTCCACCCCCTTAACCTTAGTTCTAAGATAACTGATGTATATAAACATGAAAACTTGGCTCTGTAAAGTTGATTCGATTGAGCCTGTACAAATAAATGAATTCAAAAAAAAAAAAATCGACATTAAATTGCATCACGGAAAAAACGCTCTAGAATATTACCTGGTGGACCGAACTTTTCAAACTTTGAGATAATAAAAAATAACTTATTAATAAGCTCTTGGCGTATTTTTCATTCAACGTCAATACCATAACCGTACGCTCACACCTTACGCTTTACTCCATTTATTACGTTCTGTACAACATCTGACTGCAGCTTCTTCTGTACGGAAACCCAGTTTTTTTTTTCATGTCTTCCTCAGATTTGACCTCCTTGGGATCGT
Source organism: Aedes koreicus (assembly GCA_024533555.2). Taxonomy (NCBI): domain Eukaryota; kingdom Metazoa; phylum Arthropoda; class Insecta; order Diptera; family Culicidae; genus Aedes; species Aedes koreicus. The sequence continues at coordinate 478,981 of JAHHFK020000728.1, read as the reverse complement.
AGTGCCTGCTTCATAATAGCCCAGTATTTTCCGATATGCCTAAGTTCCGGTGCGTTAGGGGGGTTCATGTCCTTGGGTGCGAAAGTGTCCCCGTAGTCTTCGTACCACTCCAGGACAACATTTTAATAGTGGCAGGAATTTAGATCCGGCCAGAAAATCAAAAGGTCCCTCGTGTTGCTTCAACCGAGGAAGCACACGCTTCTGTAGACACTCCTTGAGGTATATCTCTCCGTTTACAGTCCCGATAGTCATGAACGGTGCACTCCGTTTGCCACATGAGCAGATCGCTTGCCAAATCATGTATTTCTTGGCGAGCTTTGAAAGTTTCTGATTCCTTACATCCTCCGGAACATCAAACTTGTGCTGGAAGGTGAAGAACAGTAGCCCCGGAAGCTGACGTAAGTCCGCCTTGACGTAAGGTTCATCATCCATGATGAGACAATGAGGCTTCGTCAGCATTTAGGTGTACAGTTTCCGGACACCGTATTGTACCGTTCGTCACGATTTGGAGCCTTCTGCACTTTGTACGTATGCAATCCCTTCCATCCCTTGGCTCTCTAAACGAAAGACTTGGACAGATTCAACTATTTGGCCACATCCCTGATCGCAGCATTATGATTTCGCTTAAACGCTTTCACGACACGCTTGTGATCATGATAACTAATAGAACATTCATTCTGACCGCATTTCTCCTTCCGTTCGATGCTCAGAGTTTTGTAGTTACATTTTATCACATGACTCACCGTTGACTGCACGATTCCGAGCTGTTTTCCGATGGCCTGATGAGAGAGTTGAGGATTTTCCAGGTGCTTGCTCAAAATCATTTTGCGACGTTGCTTTTCGGGTGACGCAATTTTTTCCAATTTTCGAAAAACTGACAGCGATTAAAATACAACAAAAACACTATAAACTACTCCTACCCAAATTTTCAAGAGAAAATACCAAATGTGTATTTTTCTACAGCGTATCTTCCGTGAAGCAATTTGATGACAAACATAATCAAATGATATGATTAGCAGGCAAGTTTAAGGATCTCAGCTCCAGGAGAACAAACGAATGAAGCTGTCCGCGTTGGAGCACCCCTTACGCTACTGCATATGAGATGTTCGGTACTAAAGGGTGTCCACGATGAAATTGCCACACTATGAAATTGCTCTAACTTTTTAACCGTTGGGTAGAATTTAATGAAAATTTGGGTGGATTTAGTTCATAGTGCATTATTTACATCCTGCAAGTTTTAAAGTCCTTTTAAACTCGCAGAAATGGAGTCGAAAGAACAGCTCGTGCGTGATAAAATCTTGCGCATTCATCACGAGAACAAGGATCTCTCGCATCGTTCCATCGCTAAAACGTTGGGAATCGCGAATTCCACGGTGTCGCGAGTGATTAAGCGGTTCGAGGAACGGTTGACCACCGATCGGAAGCCCAGTAGTGAAGGAAAAAGTATTCCGTACAACACCAAAAATCACAACCGCGTAGTTGGGGCCTTCAACCGAAATCCGAACGCCTCCGTTCGGGATGTGGCTAAGAAGCTGCACCTAAGCCGAAGTTTTGTCCAGAAAGCCAAAACTAAGGCTGGGCTTCGAACGTTCAAGGTACAAAAGGCCCCTAATCGCGACGAGAAGCAGAACAAGTCCGCCAAAACCCGTGCCAGGAAGTTGTACCTCAATATGCTGACGAAAGTTGAATGCTGCATCATGGACGACGAAACATATGTGAAGGCCGACTTCAAACAGATCCCCGGCAACCTGTTTTTCACGGCCAAGGATAAGTTCAGCGTTCCGGAGCATGTCCGCACTCAGAAGATGTCCAAATTTGCGAAGAAATTCCTGGTTTGGCAAGCCATCTGCACGTGCGGGAAGCGGAGTGCACCTTTCGTGACCCAGGACACGATGAACGGACAGGTGTACATAAAAGAGTGCCTCCAGAAGCGGCTGCTTTCTCTCCTGAAGGCCCACAACGTCCCAACAATCTTCTGGCCGGATTTGGCCTCATGCCACTACTCCAAGGACGTGCTGAATTGGTATGCGGACAATAAAGTCAATTTCGTGCCGAAAATGTTCAACCCTCCCAACACTCCGGAGCTCCGCCCCATCGAGAAGTACTGGGCGATTATGAAGCAGCACCTTCTTAAACGACCTAAGGTAGTGAAGACAGTCGAGGAACTGAAGAAAGTATGGGTTTACATGCAAAAAACGGTTGCTTCACAGGTTGTGCAGAATCTTATGGCCGGGGTTAAGGCCAAGGTGCGGGCATTTGCGTATGGACTGTAAATAAAATACGAATAAAGTGGTAAAATTAAGTTTAATAGTTATTTCTCAATCCCTGAAAATTTGATGGCAATCGGATGAAAACTCGAATTTTGCGAATCAATTTTGTGTGTGGCAATTTCATCGTGGACACCCTTTTCATACAAAGATTTGTGTAAGGAGATAACTGTGCATTATGTGAATTCAGTGTGCAAAATGTTATTATAAGACAACCCCTTTTATTTGTTTAATATTCAATAGTTTATAATTATTGAATAATAATCGATAGCTGCGAACAACTTCAACTTAATGATGTACAAATCTAAAAAATCTGAGAACAAGAAGATGAGAAATCTGACAATAAAGAGAGATAACTGAGCCTAAAAATATTTCTATGGACAGTGAGAAGAAAAAATGTTTCAAAAGAAATAACTGAGCCCACGATTCGTTGCAATTGTTCGTGCTGGTCATTGTTTTTGAATTTTTCATTTTACCCTTGTCATCAGACTTAGTTTACGTCAAAAACAAGTGTAATAGTGTTTATTTCAAGTTCCTAGTCCACACCGACCTAATTCGGGCATTTTACAAACCAAGTTCCCAGAACCACAGTTTTCACACCTCGACTAGTTCTTAGAAGTAACTAGTGCCTAGACACCACATAGAAACTAGGTGAAAACAAAATTATTTTATAAAAAGGGTCAGATTGCACCAAAGGTGAATCAATTCCGATGTATATATATTTATTCATTCACCTCATTTAAAAAGCATGCTGGAAAGATTAAGGTCAAGCGCACTCGTTTACAGATGTGAGATATGCATTCTGAAATATACACTCAATCAAACGTTGGAGTTTGTGCATCCCACATCCTCGTATCTTACGGGAGTATCACATAAATACCGACAGGATTATACGAGATCTGTTTACGCTTCTTTTATGCAGCACACTTTTTTTTTTTTACTGAAATGAATAAACCAGGCATAAATTTCAAGCAGTGCGATGCCAGGGTCAGCTCATTCAATGTAGAATCTGATTTGATTTTTCAACCTTCTTGGTAGGGTGAGGTTGACGGGTCAAGTGACAAACTTGTTTGCCAGCATGCACAAACTGCAAATAGAGAGATGTGGCATCAAAGAAAATTGAATGCCTGATAAACTTGAATGCCTTGACAATTTTCTATGAATTTTAAATTGGTTTGGAACACTAGAACGTAACGAGCTCTGTTTTCTGAATGAACTAACATTTGGTACAGTGTGTCTTCTACTGATTAGAAGGTAACAACTTTTGGAATCCACACTTTCTTTGAAAGTCTGAAAAAAACTACATGATCGTTGGTTAGTTTTTAGATATGTTGAGGATGGAAATTTCATGTTGTTCGAGTTATTCGTTCGAGTTTTCAAATTAAAAGCTCGTGTGTTTATAAAGAGAACAATAAAATAAAAATATAAAATAAATCCTGCTCGATATCAAAAGGTTGACGCTCGAGTGGAATATTTTGTAATGTTTTTGTTTGTTATTAAACGTAACCATTTGTTATTGCGAAAAGAAACCAGTGCATTAATTCTCCAATCTCTTGATTCCGCGTACTGTCAAGATGCAACATGAGATTAATATGGAAACAGTTAATCAACATTTTCTTATTTTTACAAACAATTTTTTAGCAGTTATCATTTTCTAGATTGTGCTTTGTACACTAAAAAGGCCAGTGAACCTTTCGCGATAAACAATTCATTTGGTAACTGTAACTTTGCGGGATTCCTAGTACTTGTTACAAACCATTAAGGGAACTTTTATGTAACTTATTTCATCCTCAATAAAGTTGCTACAACCATATTTGATTGATGTGTGGTACTTTGGTTTCCAACTTGATTTCGGAGGCCAATTTATGGAATTTCGATTCCTGCTGCAAAGACACCGAAGACAGTCTGCTTTAAATAGAAAAAATAATAATTGTATTGCTTATTTATAACATTGATGCAGTCAAATGTTATTATATTTCACTGACTTGAATGGACTGAAAGGACATACCTGCACGAAAGTAAGTAATTAAAACTATAAGCAAATTCAAATCAAGGAAATTTTTTTTAGAGATATATAACAAAGCTTTAAGATACTACCAGATGCTAAACATTTTTTGGCAAAACCCAAGTTCTATGGTATAACCTTATGTTAGTTCAGGGTACAAAAGGGTCAGATATAATTAAGAGGGGGTATAGACAGTGTTCGAGTATCCTGCAAATCACAGATCCAAATCAGTGCACGTTTTCCAATTTCCAAAGCAAGTTGAAGTAAATGTTATAAGAATTGGCTCAAATTAGAACCAAGGGCTCAAAGTTGCGTGGAAAACAAGTGGCTTCGTGATGCGGGGATCTCTTTTGTGTATAGTGTTTGAAAAAAGTGTGCAGAACAATTATTTTGTTCATTTTGTTTTTTGTGGGATACTCTATGGGTATTTACATAGAGTATCCCACAAAAAATCACTTAATTTAGATTTTTTATGTTATTATGAGTATGAGAGACATTTAGACATGGTGGAAACCTAGAATTTGGCTCAAGGCACTATATTGTCATATTTCGTCCAAGTTTGTGGCCTCCTGGTCGTCTGCTTAATTGAGTCACCCGTCGTTCAGTCGTATTGTGAATACCTTGAGGTTAAACTCCTGCTCCAACAGTGGAACTTTTAACAAGCCAGAAATTCGCCTACTGGTCTATTGGGTGTTCTATGTGTTGTCAAATATCAAGTGCTTAATGCTACTTTGGTTCAAAACGATGTCAATTGTCTTTATTGTCTTTGAATGTCATAAGTTACGTGTGATTTTCATGTTTCAAGGGTATTCTCAACGTTGACTTATTCATTTTTGAAACAAATTGTTCTCGCCAATTAAGCTTCAACAAAGTGGCATAGTGTTTGGCCTTTTATATTGCATAAAATGTTTGTTTCTGTGTAGTACATATGTTTAAATGACAATTTATTCAAACAAAAAATTCAAATGGTTTTTTCAAGTTGAAATCTTGACTGATTATTGAGATATGAGATTTCGTTTTCGGCAATACATTTCAAATTTGAATTTGAATTTTCCACTTTTGATAAAAAAAAAGGTCTTTCCACGTTTCTTTAACTTCCGCTTGATGACTGCCCAAAACTATTTGATTGGTTGAAATTGCCGTAAATGTCAATTGACTATCATTTATTAAGTGTTTTTGACTATCATTTAATTAGTGTTTGATTAGTGAGTGACTATCATTTAATTTGTGTTTGTGTAAAAGCAGACTCAGATGAGTCTAATCTTCTGTTACAATTCACTTCATCTAAATTCAATATGGCTTCAAGTACTGTTCCAACACATTCTCACCAGTTTGTTTAAACAAGCATTTTAATTAAAGCAGCTTTGTTTCATTAGTTGTCTAGTAATCGTTATTTAATTTTTCATGAGCTTTTTGAAGACACAGTATTGAGGAAAAAATCATCAATGCTCATTAGGCCTCATGAGCTTTTCCTATGATCTATTATTTATTTATTTTTTTACTACGTCTTCAGCTATGCTGCACAGACTGAACCTATCTTATATCTATGTCATTTGCCTAATACTAGATTTAAAACGGTCTCTACTTATGCTAAAATCAAACGTTTCAACATCATTCAACAAGTTAAAACACTTTTCAAGCGGGTGATTTTGTCCGAACACCGTTCGGTGTCTAGCAGTCCAAAATAACGATCGTTGCCGGCACCGACGCGCCGGAACGAAGAAGCTCACCTGTTTTAGAAGATCTGGGCAATCAATTCGCTTACTTAATGTATCGAACGCAAACATTTTTTGTAAGTAGATACGCCGCAGGCGCAGTGATTCCAATCTTATTAAGTGGCGTCGATGTTCGTACAAGGGCAGCCTAACCGGATCGTTCCATGGTAATCGCCGTAAAGCGAAACGTACGAAACAACGTTGTATTCTTTCAATACGAGTGATATGAGTTTCGTGATGAGGAGCCCAGATTTGAACGGCATATTCAAGAACACTTCGAACGAGCGAACAATAAAGTGCCTTCAATGCACACACATCACGGAACTCGGATGCATTACGGCGGATGAAACCAAGCATGGCGAAAGCCTTAGCAGGGGGTTGCGGTTATGTGTTCGTTGAAGCTTAGCTTGCAGTCCATTACCACTCCCAAGTCTTTAATTGATGTCACGCGGTCTAGTTTGATGCCGTTTACTCCGTAATCAAATTTCAGTTGCATCCGAGATTTACTGAAACTTATCATCTTACATTTCATCGCATTCATCTCCATTCCGTTGGAAACACACCAACTCGCTATGGTGTCATTATCTTGCTGTAAAGCTACACAATCAACCAATGAGCTGATGTTACGGTAAATTTTTAGATCGTCCGCATACATGAGGTGATGTGAATACAGACGGTGGCTCAAGTCGTTGACAAACAGAATAAAGATCAAAGGGCTGAGGTGGCTACCTTGAGGCACGCCGGATGGTGTTGCAAAACAGCTTGATTGGAGGGAGCTAAGCTTCACGTATGCGGATCTATCTAGTAGGTATGACCGTAACCACATGATGAGCCAATTAGGAAACCCTAGTTTCTCGAGATTTTTCATTGATAATTCGTGAGGTACTTTATCAAACGCTTTTGAGAAGTCTACGTAGATGCTGTCAACTTGACAGCGCTTTTCCAAACTGGAGTTCAGTGCGCTAACATATGCTATTAGGTTTGTAGCAGTAGAGCGATTCTTCACGAAGCCGTGCTGATATTGCGAGATTATTGGCTTAGCAGCAGAATACATTCTCTCGTGAATCAAAAGTTCAAGCGTCTTGGCTAAGCAGCAAAGAATCGGAATAGGTCGATAATTCTTTACATCATGGATGTTTCCGGCTTTGTGTATGGGTGTGACCACAGACAACTTCCATACATCCGGAAAGGTAGTCTCCGATAGCGATAGGTTGAATAGCCAACACACAGGGGGTGCGAGTACTTCAGCACATCGACGGATAAAAACGGGAGGTAGCCTATCTGACCCAGGACCTTTCGAAGGGTCAACAGTTCACTAGTGCACTAGTGATATCTGCTACGGTGAAGGTTGGACACGGAAACTGTACATCGTATGATGGCAAGGAATTCAACAACTCCGGAGAACTCGGTGGAGAGTCAGCATTGTAGACAGATTTGAAGAAATCAGCGAAAAGTTCGACTGAGCCTTCGAAGCCTCGACTGGTTGAGACATCGAAAGACATTTCCGGCGGGATCGACTTCCGATAAACTTACATTTTATTATAAGGAAATTACGTGTTGAGCTCGAATCTCCTTTTCCTTTCATGACTAGCTGCAAATGTTTGTTTAACGCTTGGCATCTGACACATACCATTTCTTGAGCTATATTGATCAAGAGTTTTTTGAAGGATTCAAGAGTGTGACCATTTGTGCTTCCAATTTTACTGAGCATGTATCCCCATGTATCCCCAAAGAAGGCCATTCTTGTGATAATATGAAAAAAGGTGACACCGAAAAGGGACATAATCCCGTTGAAAACAGTCCGTCTGGAATCAATTTCGAAGCATGAAATTAAAAGTGATTCTTCAAAATACGTTCAATATACAGCATTAGTGTTGATTTTTACTCCTGACTCGATGAAAAGTAGCCGTCTTCTGAAATTCAATCCCATACCATTACTCTCGATACATTTTGGAACCGCTGCACAGCCAACCTATCTTTGGAAACATGCATTTACTCTATCATTTTGTTTGTTTGTGCCACTTTAGCAACTCCTTTCTTCAAATTACTTAAGCCTTCATTTGGTCTTCTATTAATCCGTGAATTCGCTTTGAATTTCAAATCATGGGTGATGATATTCTGGAGCGACTTATGGGTAATATTCAGATCCATCACCAGCCCTGATGTAAGATTTCGGCAAATTTGCTCCCTTACGGGTTTCACCATCATTTTGGTCCTAATCGCTAGTTGAGGTCCACACCTATGGTTGATTTTGTATATTCCCTTCTTGTTTTATCATTTTATGGTACGAAAGATAAATCTCTCGTTCACACAGATGTGTTCAAGATCTCAAACATCCCAATTTTCTTCAAATATAAATCTAATCCAGCTTTCATCGTCGATGTTTACAGCGTAACCAAATCAAACAATCTTTCAAAACAAATCACACAAATTACACGTACATTGAAAAATATGTACATATCGGTAAACAAATCTGAACAAGAAATACACTCAGACAAAAAACCCTGACAGGCAATCTTTGCCACCCTGCCTTGAAGCCACTGAAATAACGCACGGTTCGCAGGGCAGGGGTCTGAGATAAGGGATAGGGAAAACAAGGTAATTTTAAATAATACTGGATAGTCGATTAAGACCGATTTAAACCAACAGCAAGGATGCTATTGGGGTTACTCAGAAAGTGTTCTGGTGGTTTTTCAATAGGTAAAAAAAAGGTCATTCATAGTAACGCTTGTGAGCCAATTTGGACCGATCTCTACCAACAGTAAGAATGTTGGAGCCACTAATAAAATGGGATAGTGGTTAACTTGTTCCAGGATATGGTGGCACGGCGAGTAAGGTGATCCAATAGTATGGATTATAATAAATTATCATCCCCACCACACTCGACGAACCACCACATCGGGGTAGCTTCTTTGTTGTTCTTTTTATACGCTCAACCACTCGCAGTACAAAACAATAGAACTAATAGTATAGATCATAATTAAAAACCTAATACATCATGATCCATACGGATCACAACACCCGCCGTACCAGTATATAAGATCCTTTCCCTCGTTTTAACTATAATTGAAAATTTACTAACAAATTGCTAAAAAAACACGTAAAGGAACCACAATACAACCACACTGGTCTTACTGCTATCTTGCACCTTGGTACCGTTGTTTTAACATTTCTATTCCCTTTTTGTAGAACGATTTATTTTTGGCCTCAAAATAGGCGTTTGTTTCGTCGATTGCCTCTTGATTCGAGCGGATAGGGCCTGTAAACCACGTAGACTCATTTTTGAAAATCTCAGACCCCCCCCCCCCCCCTCCTCGTAGACTTTTCTCCATACAATTTTTTGATATTTTGTATGGAGCGTAGACTTTGGTCAGACCCCCCCTCCCCTCAGAAAAGTCTACGTGGTTTATGAATAGCCCCATATCTCTTTCCAACGAGCATTTTTTTAGGTCTGCGAACAGGTTGTAGTCGCAGGGGGGCAAATCTGGTGAATACGGTGGGTGCGGAAGCAACTCGAAACGTAATTCGTGCAATTTAGCCATGATAGCCTTCGACTTGTTACACAGTGCGTTGTCCTGGTGAAAAAATACTGTTTTCTTCTGTATATGGGGACGATTTTTTTTAGATTTCTTTGTTCAATCGAGGCCATGTAGCAATCGCTATCGATGGTCTGGCCTTTTTTAAGGTGTTCGCTGAACAAAATTCCATGCGCATCCCCAAAAACAGACGCCATAACATTTCCAGCTGATTGTTGCGATTTTGGCCGCTTTGGGCGAGGTTCATCGGTTGCTGTCTACCCAGCTGCTTGCCGATTTGACTCAGGAGTGTAGCAATGGATTCATTTTTCGTCCATCGTTACATACCGACGTAAAAAAGGCTTTTTTTTCTCACCAAAACAGCTTCAAACACTAGAAAATAAGAAGAATGATTAGTAATTTCCATTTAATTCCAACTACCTTTGGGGCTATGCATAAACCACGTAGACTTTTTTGGGGGGAGGGGGGTTTGACCAAAGTCTACGCTCCATACAACATTTCAAAAAAATGTATGGAGAAAAGTCTACGAGGGGGGAGGGAGGGTCTGAGATTTTTTTAAATGAGTCTACGTGGTTTATGAACCGGCCCTTTATTGCTTATCTTGACAGATACGCGTATTTCGTCTACAATGTGCAGACTTCTTCAGTGTCGTGTACTAATACTCGACTCGAGTACTCGTGTCGAGTATTAGTACACGACACTGAAGAAGTCTGCACATTGTAGACGAAATACGCATATCTGTCAAGATAAGCAATAAAGGTAGTTGGAATTAAATGGAAATTACTAATCATTCTTCTTATTTTCTAGTAACAGGTATTCCACTAAACAGCTCACACTCTCCATAAGCTTCAAACAGGATTAGAATCAACGACTCGTTGTTGTTTTTGGTCCACTGTGATCAAACGCGGCACCCATTTAGAAAACAGCTTTCTCATGGACAAATGTTCAAGCTCACGCGTTCCTTTGAGATCTTCAAATTGTCAGCTATCTCCTGCAACTTCACTTTACGGTTTGCCAAAACGACTTTTTGGACTTTTGTTAATGTTTTCCGGTGTAACCACCTCTTTTGGTCGACCAGACCGTGGCGCATCATCGGTGTTCTTACGACCGCGTTTAAACTCAGCATACCAGTCAATGATGAAGACTTTTCTTGGCGCAGAGATTTGATAACACTTATCAGGCCAAGTTTTTGTTCAATGGTATTTTCTCCCTTAAAAAACAATGCTTCTGATCTAATAGTCGGAATGCCGTGAAATTTTGACAGCTATCTTTTGAAGGTTGGTACTTTCTAAAATAAGTATTCATTTTTTACTTGTTGCGCCGCCTGGATGTCAGACTTGAAACTTGGCAGCCGATATGATATGTTCAATCTTATACCTGATCTAACCAAAAAATCTTAAAGCACTCTAAAGAGGGAGAGAGAGAAAGAAAACATATTCGTTTTGGTCATAGTTTTCTATTTTGGTTACTCCTCAGAAAAACAATAAAATAACCAACTTCGTGCATTTTACGAGAGAAATGCATGTTTTCTCCCCATAATTGGGAATAAAATCAACAGTCTCAATGTAACTAAGAATTTTCAGATTACAAGAAACATGAAATATCGCCATAACATGGCCATAATGGTAACAAGGCCAATACTGTTTTGTATGCATAAGTAAAGACTGTACTCAAAAAATTTAAACTCACAAAAATGGTCTCAAGAAATTGTGTCTATGTTCGATACTCTTCAAACTACCAGGGAATAGAGCACAACGTGATGATTATGTTTCAACATAATTACATTTTTTATTGAAATTTCGTTCTCAGTTTATGTGATATATTTTCGTTTGCAATTTTATTGTATCATTCAACATTGTTAAAACTCAAAAGTAATATGTGTTCACTGGCTCAGACATTGTTGGCTCTCAGGTCAACTAACAAATGTCTATGGATTGCCTCATTCGTAAATTGGAAGAATTACTACATATCGAACCCAAGGAAGAATAAATTACTATTGATTTAATTTCCAAGATTCCCCAATGTGAAGTCACTGGTCGTGAACTCTTTATGTCTGCTACGCTGAAGTTACCACTTTTAAAACGTTAAAATCTTTCACCGTACATTCTTTTACTTAAAAAGACTTAACCATAAGTTTAAACAACGATTCGTTGCGTCTCAACCGAAGAAAATTCCCGCTAATCACGCTTAGTTGCTGGCGCCTGTGGTGTTGTGGTAAGCATGACTGCTACTTGGCACCCCAGTGAGTGTAGGTTCAATTTCAGTCGAGGTCGGTTGGATTTTTCTGTGGCTAAATAATCTCCGGTCACGTCGTCCTTGCGGAGAGAAGTAAAAGCTTTGTTCTAGGCTCATGTGTTGATGATTGCGATATATAGGGTAGTGAAGTCGTGTGTCCCCACCGGAAAAACATGCCGACGGAAACAAAATGAAATAATATAAAAAATGGCACTTAGTTGGATTTTTTTTTACATTATCACCATGAAAGGATGAAAAAAAAAATATCCAACGTTTTTTTTTTTTCACTGTTTCCATATATTCACTGCAGGCGCCCACTATTGCATTGTGACGGTGATTATCCATTAGTGCATTTTGCGAAACAAAGGATCGATTGAGTGCGGTGCATTTTTTCTAGCCAAATAGAGAGTGTAATTTGATTGTAATTTGATTAAAGTAATCAGATACTATTTTATTGCTCATAGTTCAACCACTTCATTAAACAAACAGCAAAATATGGAAAATAGTCCTAGCATATAGATCTACCGAATTGGTATAGTTGAGTATTTCTCAATTTATTCGTCTTCCTACCCTATAACTCTAGAGGAAAACTAGCATCAGAAGAAATAGAGTACTAGAAACTGTAGCTTCTACTTAGCCTTAGAATAGTTCACATCAAAACACTATAATACATTTCATATGGGACCTTACACCTAATCTCTTATAGTTTACTTAGAAGTAGTTAAAACGTTGTTTTCAAATCTTCCTTTTCTTCTCTCTTTCCGTTCCAACCGTTTCTTCTCGTTACAGAAAGAGTTGTTTTTGGGTAGAATAGATCCTGGTTCACCTCGCGGTGAACGTAAAATGTCTTCTTCTAGTTCTTCCTCAATGAAGACTAAGTGGTTAAAAGCGTTCAGAAGTCTGAAACCAGCCGGTTCAGCAAATGATAGGTGAGTACTGGATAAACTGCTTCCTCAATGTGACCCTAGTAATAAATAGATGTAATGTGATTTAGAGTAGAATTACTTTTATTGGGTTTAAAACGGTCTTCAAACCATCACGAAGAACTACGCCTAATTTAATAACATTCTTCGTCTGGAAACTCACGGCACTGACAAACACATATAACACGTATAAATTATTTTGCGAACATTCATTTACTGAACAATTTGAATGTTTGTTAATTGTAGTACAGGCACCGGCAAGCCATGATATTTTGTGTTGTTTTTGATATTTACACATTAATGCCGTCTATTCCGTTTATTACACTGAAAATTAATTTTCGTTTATATTACGAAATCGAAGTTAGGTAGGACTAACAAATCTATTCGTTGTTTTCTGCAACGAAACTGATTTGTACATTTTAAGAAGAGAACTAACAAATGCACTAATCATTTGTTGATACAGAAAGAACATTCGTTCTTTGTACGAAAGCAATACAAAGAGCTACGAGTAATTTGTTCTCAATAAAAATGAAACATCTCTCTGGTGGATGCATGAACGGCTGACAGATGTACTTAATCGGCTCAAAATATAATTGAAAAAAAAAAACGCAAACAAGAGGATTTGATCGATCCTTTATTTTTAGGAAGAGCTGGTATTGAGTCCGTGGTTGATCTCACTAAACCATGTTGACTCGTGAGAAGTTACTTCATTAATGAGCATGAGGTTCTAACTCTCGACAGCGCTGTAATTTCTATTTTGGGATAAATTAATGATTCCTGCCCATCCCAGCAGGAACACCAACATTTATGAGTACGATCGAAGAGAAGCAGCGTTTGGCTGGTCTTCTCGAAATTCATTTTGTGCATTTTACAAAAAAGATGTAATGATAGCATTTTGTTAGATGACAAGCAATATGAATGTTTCATACAATTTACGAGACATTTGTTCTATGCACAAATTCCATGTTTACGAAACGAGTGAAAGCTAACTTACGAAAATAAATTTTCAGTGTACCTATTATGTGTTCAATATACGGCGGTGTTTCCGTAAAATCGTTACACAGTGAAATGTTTAATTACTCATATCTGTTTGTCTGTAACATTAATGTCTCTGGAAAAAAAAAACATAACGCCTCACCAATTGGAAAATTGTGGAAGCCCTTTTTACGTATTTTCTAATAGTGTTTGGAAAATTAAGTCCGATTTCATTTCTTGAGCCTCCGTGCCAAAAATCACTCCACCACTAAACTTATAATAAACATGTAAACGCTTACATTCTTAATTTAGTGCTCAAGCATGTCAAATAAGTTTTTAATTTGCTGGTTTTAAAACAACAATAATTACAATGAATAACGGAAAAAGATAAAGCTCTGACTTTAAAACCCTGAAAGCTGATTGATGCTTTGATGCTTGCTTGATTTTACAACGCATTACTCAAGGGCACAAGCATCATTCAGCATGTAAAACCAAATTGTTAATTTAAGATAAATCAATTTTAGGTAGGCCAGCATTTTAATTGTTTATACATCTTTTTTTTTATGTATTTCTTTTTTAAGGTTTATTCATGGAGTTTATGTATTTTGCTTCCAGCTTTCCAGCAAACAAAATACAAGAGCGCTTCGTATTTTTTTATAACCACCCAAGTTACACGAAATGTTTGATTTTATGCATTTTTGCTTTAATGTGATTTATAATTATGTTCTCGTTCCAATTAAGGTTGGTTCCAAGACCTTAAGAACCAATTAAAATTCTTACATAGTATAGAAAAGTGTAAATAGTGAAGTTTATGAAACATTATTCAAGTGATAGGGGACAAAGAAACTCATTTTAATATAAAAGAGTTCAGGCAAAAAATATGAATTAAAATTAAAAGGATTTGCTGTATTTTGATGATTGGTCGGTTACGGTACACATACGTCATCATGCTAACAATTGTACCGTTTCAAATAATGTTCGATCGCACAAGGAGTTTACACAAGTTAATTTTTTTACTATACTAGCATAGCTGAACTAGGCTCTTGGATGTTTCAGCGGCCAGCATAAATGTGACCTACATACATATTTGATAGTTATTAAACTTATTTCAAAAAAAATTTGACTAATTTTGTTGACATTTGACGTATCTTGAATATTTTTTGTTTCTTGAAATACAGATAACTAGTTTTGCTAAACTTATGCAACATAATATGAGAACACGATGTCAACCGTAAACAAACATGTCCTAACTAAGAAACATCAAACACAGATATTCCAAATAAATTAGTCCAATAAGTGACACAAGATTCAAATTACATTAAACGTACACCTAAACTAGTAAAATTGCACTTTAATAGATCTACAGCATGATTCATGGATCGTATAACACTTATATTTATGTTTCTTGCGCTATTTGGGTAACAAAAGCTCTTGTATTGCTTATATAGGTGAATACAGTATAGATTTAGCATAAACGATTCCCCTCGATTTAGCTTGGATGAAGTTTTTTTCTTACCACGTTGAATTATTTTTACATGTTATTTTTAATTAACTTTCATTGTTTCAGCTGGTCAAAAATTTAGCATAAATAAAACAAACCGGGGCGCTATGATTGTACGATTAACTTAAATCTGTTCCTAGAACAGATTGCCACGATTCATGCGATGCATTACGATGAATGATTTTGGACCTATCGAACTGTCATTTGACCTACAAATAATTATGATTAACTGTTTTAACTGTCATTTGACCTACAATTAATTATGATATTGAAACCATGATAGCTTAAAAACACAAATATGAGTTGTATACTACCACTATAGAGATTTTTCTTTATATAACTAAATTGCACTTTTTGTACATACATAAATGTTTGCAAAATAATTTAACTCAAAGTTGCCAACTTTATGCAAGTATTTCTATCTACAACTCCGAACTCATAAAATTGTGTTGTAGTCCGGACCTTCGCATCGTTATGGGTCTTTCTGATATTGGATGCACGTTATGGCTCAGTTAACGAAAAAATTTCTTTGAGAACAACTGATTGCAATTGTTTTTGTTTTTTTTTTCACAAGAAATAGAATAAAAAATTTGAGAGGATAGCTGATTGGAAAAATATGTTATTACCAATTTATTAATTTTAAATGTGTTCTTTTCTAGCGTAGGAAAATTTTAAAGAGCATAGCAAAAAATATATTCACACTTAATAATAAGATCTATTTGCTGAATAAAAAAACATTGGCTGAACAAAATAATAAAGCAAATCGAAAACAAAAACTGAGCGATGCAAGACGTACACTTGAAACGCAAGACCTACTAAGGAAAAATACAACACAAGCACCAATAAATTAGAAACGCTCAGTGAAAAAAATGTATATGAGCGCTTCACAAGAGCCGCCATCAGAATAGGGAAACTGAGGCGGCAGAAATCCATCGAAACATTCTATATGATGCCTCGTTTAGCAGTCAATTTGCTGACTGATGTAAGCGTTTATTCGATATAATGAAAACAGAGTTTTCTTTGCTTATTCACGTTAGTCGTAATAAGCGTTATCTGGCAAGCCTTTTCCGGTTAAATGTATTTATGATTTTTTCACAATGTAAATTGTTTTCGTATGGTATGCATTGTCAACTTTTAAAACGTGCTCATATTTATCCCTATGTTTAAAGGTTTGTTACTTATCGCAAAAAAAAAAGACTCGTTATTTTTACTTTCGCTCTAACGCCATACATATGTATACCGCAATTCCATAGAAAAACTTATACGATCTCTTAAAATTTTATAATGACTGGTAATTTGGTTCATTATCGAAAAATATTCGACCCGTATTTTTTTTTATATTGTCATAAGGGTGTCATTTCTGCTGAGGGTGATCCGAATTTTTTTTTTCAAAAATTCATAACTTTTGAACCACAAAACCGATGCTAATAACTAAATAAGCAAATAAAAGGTTATTAAATACACCTTCTGGAAAAAAAAAACATACTATACTATATTGCAATATGTACTATGACAATATGGATTATATTTGTTTTCAATGGTTTTCATGGTCTCAGGACCGAAATTTTTCTTGAAAGTTTAGACCTTTTAAGCTACATTTTTTTTTTAAATTATTTGTTTTTAGATTTTGCTTACTATACTACCACGTGGTTCACAGTACATTGCCAACCATGTGTCCCATTAATCTAAAGAGATTTTTATAAGTTCATTAAGCTTTTTGAGATTTAAGGAATGAGCCATAAACCTCGTATTCTCATACACGGGATTTTCAGAACATCCCCCCTCCTTTTCTGGTTCTTTTTCTCTATTTTTTTTTAATTTATATGTTGCATGCATTCTGGCCAACTCTCTTTTTTTTCTTGTTAGTGCAGAATTACTAAAATGATACATGAAAACTAAGAGTTAAACTTAAAACCTGTTTCGTGTGCTACTTGGGACTTTTATATTTTCTTTTTTATACACTTCCATACATGGAACCTACACCCAAAATAAAAAGAAAGCAAGACTTTATTCCGATTTTGCAAAAATTTATAACTTCAAAAAAATATAACTCAAAAACGACCAAAAAACCCATCGCTAACTTTTTGAAACGTTGCATAAAAAGCATAAATTTTCAAGGCAAAATCTAAAAACACATGGCACCCTCTACAAATCATGAAAACACAAACACAAAAATATCAACTAGGAAGTAGTTTTAGAAATCTTTCATTTGATATTTTGATTTTTGATTTGGTTTACTAGATTACACTTTATGCATTTGCAAAAAAAAAGTTATGTTTGGAAAACATCGACAAAAAAATCTAGTATTTGGATCTATTAGTATCTAGTATAACATGGAAATGGTCAAAATAACAGAAAATTGCCTAGGGTAAATACTCTTCCTTCCAAATCTTAGTAATAACCCAGTGCAAAATCTTACCTAGTGTTTTGTCACCGTACATCAATAGCTCACATTTAGGGTGATCAGCACTAGAAGTTTTTTTTTTTATGTTTTTCAACCCATCAATTTCTTCCTCGATTTTCTGGTTCCTAGATCTATTACTTTGACAACTTCTTTTACTTTGCGGTGCTCGTCAAAAAAACAGAAGCCAACATAAGCAACTAACTTGCTTTATTAGTAAGGAAAAAGAAAATTCCATTCGAATTGCAGATTAGTTAATTCAAACAAAGCTTTCTGCAATAAATTGCCGTGATGAATGAAATGATTAAGGTTCTTTTTTGTTGCCGTGTAGCGCTTGCCTACAACCGAAGACGTTCAATAATGTGTTACTCGCAACCAAAATTTTTATTTAATGACTATACATTATTAAATGTTATTAAAAAAACAAAATAAATCAAAGATTGGCCCTGAATACTGGGTTGTTCATGATACTGTAGAATAAAAATAAATCTTCGTGTATCATCAGAAATGGCAAGAGGCGCTTCTGAAGAATAAATATATTTCGACAACGTAAACAATGGCTTTTTCCATGAATTTCTCGTCATTGAAAACTTGCCCAATCAATCCACCACAGTCATTTCGAAGAGGAAATGTTCACCTATCCGATCGAATTGGAGGCTAACATAGGTAGCCTTTTTGCCACGAAAAATTTACGGAAGAAGCCATTGCTTACGATTGTCAGTTAGGCCCTATTGAAAAAAATCTTTGTCGATTTTATAAACACTTAGAGAGAAAATGGTGCTGCTGTTCCCATTTTTCTCATGCCGGGGCTATGACTGTCATCAAGCATTTTTCTCGTTTTGGCACTTATACCCCTATAAAAAACAAACAAAAGTTGTCTCGACAGCAACGGCAGCGCATTCTATTTTAATGTATATTATCGCTTTTTTTTTTCTGGAAGCACACTTCAACCCAGAAGGAGAGTGTATTACAAGTTTTCAAATATAAAAAAAAACCCAAAAAAAGAATCCGCTTGCAAAACCCGCAAAACATTCAACAAAATGTTGTGAGAAGCTAAGATATTTGGGCGAGATATTTGGGATTTGTTAATCTTTGAAAATTAGTGCCACTCCCCCTGCTTCAACCCGAATAATTCATATGGTAATATGTAACATTCGTTAAGTATCTTCATCATATGGGGTTTGTTGCCATTACCACTAATCTCACATAACGAGCATGAACATTGGGATTTAAACTAGCCTAGCTCTCCGGAATCAAAATTTTGTTGTTAAATATACTTTTGCCTATTTCTACAGAAGTTTAATCTTGCAGAAAAAATTGGTGTTTATAAGTTCTCAAATAGTTTCGATATATACCGATCATCAATTTGAAAGCACTTCTGTAGGTCTAAAATAGTTAAAACTTTAAGAAGTTGTAATAAAACTCACAACAATTTTTGAAACAATATAATTTTACATACAACTAATTATGTTTTTATTACTCCAAGCGTGAAGTACGTAATTATAATGTTTTCTTGACGGAAATAATTTCACATCAACATGAGACCTGGAGTGGGCAGAAATTTCTGCTAGAACCAAAGATATGAAGAGATAGTTTTGGTAGTTCCGTTAGAGTACGGCAGGCTGTGGAAATTGAATAGAAGCAATTGAACTTGAGCGGGGGGCTATTTTGAAAGGCAGTACTTGATCAAGTACACAATCTTTTGCCAAGCTACCCCAATTCAGGGTAGGCAAGGGGGGAACGACACCCAAGGGGGTAGACTGGCAAAAGATTGCGTTATAGGAAGGTTATAGTTATATTAGGCAGCATATTTGCACAAAGATTACCAGGAGACATATTTTTTTTCTAGTTTTATTTTTATTACCTGCTTTCAATTTAGTTTTCTAGATACATTTCAACAGTTTTTAATTCAGAGCTTTCGATGCCACTACTATGTTTAAAACTGTATAATCATACTCTATCATTCTAACAACAAGCAATAATAGCGAAATATCTGTTAATAACTGTTGCACCCCGTTTGCACTACAACCTATATTACGTGATATAGAGTATCTTGATGTCAAATGCCATGCCTATTATTTTCAGTGAAAACTAGCTGCATAGATACTGATATCAAGATACTCTTTATCACGTAATAAAGGTTGTAGTGTGAACGAGGTATTAAACAAGGTTATACAAAACATTCTAGCTTCTAACTATTATGAAGTAATTATAACTTTTCGTGCTTTCTCTTTTGCATTTCATCATTCAAAAGTCAATCAAATAGTACACCTAAAACAATTCATATGTACCACGCAGTATCGACGGTATTAACCATGAGGTAAAACACTTATTCGTGACACTAGTTTGCTTGATCCTATTGCATATGACCCTATAATAAGCATATATTTTTGAGTGTTTGTAGTTGTTAATAGTCGTATGCCCAGTAATGAATAGCTGTATGTCCAGCATAATTATAAACAGATATGTGTGTGCAGGTATATAGTGTGTATATATATTTGGCCGAAGGAAAACATAAAGTCTCCTTTCCATCAATTTATGGGACCTAAGAGTTACTCCTTTCTTTTACATTCCTTTCATTTTATCCTGAATTCCTTACCTATCATTTTATTCTCTTTTCTTACCTTCCCTTCAACATCTTCCCTATTCTTACTAAACACTACACTAAGTACTGATTAAACGTAAAACAAATTTAGTACCTATTGATTTTGAATTTCTAGAGTACCTAGCAAACGGAGCTATTATTGCAGTTTCAGATGGATAACACTTTTTTTTGTATTGTTTTCAACTAGGAGATAACGTGATTTAACACTTGTTTCATTCAATATAACGTTCAAGAAATTTGTTTTAATAAAGACTACCCTGTACCATCCTAATGATATTTATTCATGTTCAATTCGAAAAAAAATCATCACCACGATTTTAAGCTGCTTTGAAAATTGACATAATAATGAATGCTGCTGCCCATATTCGCTAGCGCTTATTCACAAGCACTAGTTAAACAGCATTACAGTAACTACCTTAATTTTCGTGAGTAAGATTTATCTTCACAATTACTGAGAATTCATCAAATGATTCTAGGATTTTTATCAACCCCAAGAAAAAGAGAAAAATCAAATTTACTCATATTTGATTAAAAAAACTAAGGTTTGCTTATAATGCGTCATCTTTCATCACTTTTAATAATTTATACAATTGTGATTTTGGCAGCCTTGTCAGCTGTGCCAAGATACGCAAAAGGTAGAAATGTTTAGAATCTAAATTTGTATCCTGTGAACAAGAATTGCTCATATTTGAACTTCTAAATTGTTGCTCTCGCCAAATTGTTGCTTTTTGTTATTAAATAAAATGTTCCATATGGTTTCATCATTCGGAATCAGAAAATGGTGAGATCGAAGTGCGGTTTGGCCACTAATTGAAGTGTTTTTTCTACTGTAATTTTTCTCTCGCTCGTTTCGTTCAATTAAAAATGGTAATTCTTATAGTTCTCCACATAGTACGCATATTTTCATTAGATGTCTAGTGAATACGTTGAGGACATTTTCATCGCGATTTTTGTTATTCTTGTTTTTTTTTAATTTATGGAATCCAGTATTTCTGAAAACAGAACCAAAACTTCCCGGGAACCAGCAGCTGCTGCTGCGTCTTAAGAGCATACAAATACAGTCTTAGTTAAAATCGATGAATTGAGTTCAGCGGATTGTGGAGTGTAACGTGGAAAAGAGAAGCTTATAGAGAAACGCCACCTTTGCGGCGCCTTTGTGTCCTCCACTGTGAACAGAAACTGTCTTGGTCCTGTTCACTCGAAAGATACACTTTGTGAACCCCGCAGGATCCAGCTTCCTACATGGTTCGCCTACCGTTATCATTGCACGCCATTTTTGTGGTTCCAGTCGGTTCGTTTCCAAAATCCATTTGTACTAAATTTCCAATTGCTTTCCTTACTTTTCAGAAAATAAGTAATGGCACTATAACCATAAACTTTTGAATACTAGGACAGGAGTTAATGCCAATGCCCTACCTGTCAGAAAAAAAACGGAGCATCGATCAACCTTTTCAGAATAGATGATTCCAATGTCCAACTAATTACAAATGACCCAAAAATTTACGGTACGTCACGATTACGGCGGTACGAGATGTCCACGTTTCTTCAATCTACTGGATTCTGAAACATTGGTCCCCATTTTCGAACCATCTTTCCCCCCCAACCCCCCCCCAGCCCGCCTTTTTTTATATGTAGCACAAATGAAGAGAAAAACATATAAAAAAAACATGAAAAAAAATTATTACTTAATATTATATATATATATATATATATATATATATATATATATATATATATATATATATATATATATATATATATATATATATATATATATATATATATATATATATATATATATATATATATATATATATATATATATATATATATATATATATATATATATATATATATATATATATATATATATATATATATATATATATATATATATATATATATATATATATATATATATATATATATATATATATATATATATATATATATATATATATATATATATATATATATATATATATATATATATATATATATATATATATATATATATATATATATATATATATATATTTATATATATATATACAGCAATTCCATGAAAAAAAGTTATACGATCTCTCAGAATTTTATAATATTCGGTAGGATTGTTCAACATCGAAAAATATTAGACCCGTATTTTTTTATTTCGTTATTAGACTGGATCTTTCTGCGTTAGACTGGTCCAAAAAATCGTGATTTTTCAAAATCTTCAATTTTCAAAAATTTATAACTCCTAAACCGTTTAACCGATTTTAGTCATTTTTGGCCATTGTATTGGTATTTTTTTGAATTTTCAAGCAAAAATACGAAACCTTTGAATATATCAATTTTTGTATGAAAAAAATACAAAACAAATAGTTTTTCTTGAATTTGACTGCGAGGGGCCTCAACGACTCCTTGTTTTAGTATTTTTAAATGAAAGAACATTCAATTTTACATAACATATCAAAAAATTGGAGATGTTCTGCGTGTCGTTTTGGAGATACAATTTTTTTAATAATAAATCATTACTCTTCATTTTATACATCACCCGCCTGTAGAAACGATGAAGATGCATGGTAGATTACCATGCGTCTCCATCCAATCAAACCTATGACTAATGAAATCTATGAGTAGGTCACA
This sequence comes from Aedes koreicus, assembly GCA_024533555.2. Lineage (NCBI taxonomy): Eukaryota > Metazoa > Arthropoda > Insecta > Diptera > Culicidae > Aedes > Aedes koreicus. The sequence goes on along the minus strand of JAHHFK020000728.1, from coordinate 456,190 downwards.
GAATGTCAAGTAAATATTATATAATAAATAATATTTACTTGACATAATTATATAATATTATAGCAACTAAGACTAATGAGACTTTAGGTAGATATTGACAATTTGATTACCTAACATTCTTTTCGTTACACAGAGGGGCATTGGTATTATTATTTAAAAGAAGAACCGTTGATACGTATTGACTACCTACTGTAGATGTAGAATGTTTATCGACATGTGAGATTGAATTGAATTGTTTCTCGGCTGTAGCGATCAGGTCTACTCGCTGACGGGAGGGAGTAGAGTGGAATATCTAAAGCGAGAAACGGTTGAAAATTGAAGATTTTGAAAAATCACGATTTTTTGGACCAGTCTAACGCAGAAAGGTCCAGTCTAATAACGAAATAAAAAAATACGGGTCTTATATTTTTCGATGTTGAACAATCCTACCGAATATTATAAAATTCTGAGAGATCGTATAATTTTTTTTCATGGAATTGCTGTATATATATATATATATATATATATATATATATATATATATATATATATATATATATATATATATATATATATATATATATATATATATATATATATATATATATATATATATATATATATATATATATATATATATATATATATATATATATATATATATATATATATATATATATATATATATATATATATATATATATATATATATATATATATATATATATATATATATATATATATATATATATATATATATATATATATATATATATATATATATATATATATATATATATATATATATATATATATATATATATATATATATATATATGTGTGTGTGTGTGTGTGTGTGTGTGTGTGTGTGTGTGTGTGTGTGTGTGTGTGTGAGCGTGTGTGTGTGTGTGTGTGTGTGTGTGTGTATACAAAGACAAGGAACTTTTGAAATATAGCTTATGATACCTGCGTTTTGTTACTGGAAGGGAAATCTGCATACATTGACGGTGGCAGCCTCTGGGATTGAGGGTGGCAGCCTCTCGACCCACTAAAAGCCCTCCCGTGCCTCTAGCCTTGGGCCCTCCCAAGAACCACCTATCTGTATTACTTCTGGGAGGGGTCTAATGTGCATTAAGCACCCGCTTATGTTTAACTACTTAGGACTTCAGTAGTATGTTGGTCCCTCTGACCTGCCGCTGGTCATTTAGCCATCTGGTTTGGAGCTCTAGGATGATCTAAGAGACCGCTGTGCTTTCAGCGTCTCAGACGTCCTGGTCTTGACACATGCTCTGGACAAGGTTATCTTGGGACGTTTCCCTACAGCTCACGGTCATCAAAGCCTATTCTCACGTCATCGAAGCGAGGTCATGCGAAGACCACATGGTCTGTGGTTCTCTCAACATCCGCGCACCCAGAATACGCCAGAAGCTTTCGTTTGCTCCCATGTACCGCTGAGCTAGTCGACATCATGGGGGATAATGCCGATATAGCCATGGAAGTCTTTTTGCAAACGTAATCGACGTGGATGATAAAGGATAGCTTATCGTCGATCACCTCAAGTACCTCAGAGACCGCTTTGAGGTGATGATGCAGCTACCTGCACTAATCGTCGCTCTTTGTTCCTATTTTCTGTTATCGTTCACACTCCCTTTTTCTTGAGCGCATCCATCCCTCCACTATGTCGATGGTGTGTGTGGCCGTTAACTCCACCTCTTCTATGGACTCTCCATAGACCTCAAGGGTGATGTCATCCGCAAAACCGACACAGTTAAGAAACTTCAATTGCAACACTTTGTCATAAATCGTGTTCCAGAGCACCGGGCCCAGGATTGAACCAGTACCCGATTCTGGAAGTAATTTCCAACCCGTTACCAGTATACCAGTACCCGATTCTGGAAGTAATTTCCCAGAATTCTCTACAGGTACTCAGGATCCCGAATGCGTTGGAACGAGTTGGCAATACCCTCCAACAGGCGCTATTGAACGCAATTTGCTCATCCAGGGTGATCACTGCACAGTAGCGAAATCCTGGTCTCTTACGTTGGATTGCCACCTCCACCGTCTGGTCTATTTATATTTCAGAGCCCAATATCTCTCGATTGGACGTAATATTGGACAATTTGACGGATTTACGATTTTTAGTTCAATATTCACATGATTTGCATGATCAGCATACTATAATGGCATGATGATGAATCGGGCCAGAACGACGGTTTTTCTTTGTGGGTTTTGATGAAGGGCAGCAATCGCTTCTGCAGGCACTCTATCTCGTGAATCTCCTTGTTGATTTTGCCTGTAGTGATGAAAGACATACTTTTTCTGCCACACGTGCAAATTTCTGGCCGGACATGGTATTTTTTGGGAAATTTCGATGCCTTCTTCGTCCTGAAGCTGTAGCATTTCTGGCCATAGTAGAATAGAAAACCAGCTCTGGAAGTTGCTTGACTACGTACAAACTCGTACAAACTGCTTGCGTACAAACGTCGTTTGCTGTCAAGTTCTGCTTGTCCTTGCGATTTGGAACTGTTTTTACTTTAATGATTTTTGGACCAAACCAGGTGACATTCCTATTTTTCGAGCCACCCTTCGAACAGATTGATTTGGGTTTTCCTTCAATATTCTGTTCGCCTTTCGGTCCATGACAGGATCCGCAGAAAATGATTTGAGCAGTGGTTTAGGTAAATCCATTTTTTTTACACGTTCCCATATTGACAAGTGAGGTTTTTCCTTACGTTCGTACAAAGCCGCTCGCGCATGGGCTTTCATCGCTATCTTGAACACTATATATGGAATGTAAACACCAATCATAGTCTCTTTCATCAAAGACTCCCAGATATACCTCAGCGAAATGTTTCAGTGATTTTAAAGTGTCTGGATTAATGTGGATACAGACCTTACTTCTCGTGTAAAAATAGTTTCGTAAATGATCATGAAACAGATTAAAAGGAAAATTTGTGCATGTCCTACACAATATCCAAATGATCATATGATTTCACCACTGTAAATAAAATTATGCTTGCACTACAATTTGAGATAAATCTACATTTTGCAATGTTTCACATGTTAAGAAAATTTTGTTCGGATCAACCAACAAGCATCCTTGTGCTATTTTCAAGCTATACAGAGTTGTAACATGATACAATCATAGCCTTAACAGAGCATTAGAATTCTAACGGAACTATAGTGTTCACCCCTGAGCCATCCTATTTTTTTTAAATTAAAAACAGCCACTAGTTCGATCGGTCATCAGATAGAAAAATAATCACAACTCTCTCCCTATTTCTTGAGAATCAAGCATTAATATTGAATGACGAATTCTTTTTTTGTGTTTTCTACGAATTATTGAGGTTGCAGAAGGACAGCACATCAGGGTAGACTGCAGAAGACAGAGAAATCGAAGCGCATTTTATTTGCTCGTTATTATGCTTTGAAGACATCGAATACGAATATGATTTGAATGACGGGATCGAAAATGTGAGCGCTACCGTCTCTCGTCCATTAAAATTAATGGTAATACCGTTTTATGTGGTTCTTTCTCGCCAATTTTTCTGTACGAAAACTAATGTTTTCTATTAAATTTATTGAAAACTGTTGAATTATATTCGCAAACCAAATTGGACCTTGAACATTTAAATAACACTCTTTAAAGTTTCAATTTGAGAGAGGCTAAAATACTTTCTCAACGTTGTAACGTCGAACCTAGTCGCTTTACTGCTTTTTCCATGGCTGCTGTAAACTATCAGTTCGTTCGAGCTGTCAATTTTTGTCTGTGAAGACACCACCTGGTCGCAGTATAATTGAACGAACAATCGATGAATTTTATCCCTTTTTTAATGCAAGCGTTAGTGGGAGTGGGCCTCGCTTAACTCCGTCGGTAAAGGCGCAGCTACAAAGCAACACCATTCTGAAAGTTACTGGGTTCAATTCCCGGTATGGTCTAGGAATTTTTCATTAAGGAAAATTTCTCAACTCCCTGGGCATAGGGTATGATTGTACTTGCCACACAATCATACTAATGAAATATGGTCCTGGCATCGAAAGCTCTCAACTAATAACTGTGGAAGGCATTTAGAACACTAACTTGAGAGCAAGCAATAAGCAAATTGTGAAAGCAATAAGCTTGAAATGCTAAATAAGAAAAAGTAGTTAGTGGCCCTTCAGAGTAGCAACCGTTCGGAGTATTGGTCATACGGGGTAGTGTTCATTCGGGGAAATGATCATGTGGGGTAATATAATTCAGAATAATGGATAATTCGTGTGGTAGTGTCAAAGAGTCTTTCAACTTATATGGGGTAGTGTCATAGAGTCCTTTAACTGATTTAAAGCCATGTTGAATAATGTCCCAATAAAATATTGGTTAAAAATTGGAATTATCATATGAGAGGCAAAATAACAAAATTGTTTGAATGCGGTAGAATAGATTTGTTCGGAAATATTACGAAAATGAAAATTTACCATCCATAGAACCATCATCATTGTTAACTCAAGTTTATGAGAAAACATATATACACCTATATAGAACGTTTAAATTGCTTTTAATTTTTGAAACAAACAAAAATAAATAATGGCGATTTTTTTAACATACAAAGCGCGCAAATTTACCAACATTATATCAGTACAAAAACCAATACTTATATGAACAAAAGATCAAAACAGAATCTCAAATCATTTATTCCCGTTATACGCATATTTCTCCCAAGTTTTATGGGATTCTCTACATATATGGGACAGTTATGCCAATAACGCTATGTTTTCAGAAGAACTAAAGGGAGTTTATGATTTCAACCATAATTATGTAGACTAACAATTTTAATTTAGGTTCATTTTACTTGTGGACACCATGTACAAACTTTTGTTGCTTACTTTTTATTAAAATTAAAAAATAATCAAAAGAATACTGGAGCAGTTTACATTGAAACATACCGTCAATGTTATCGAGAGAAATCAAATATCTTGTGCTCAAACTATTCATACCAGGATCTCCAAGTATAATAATCCAAGAAATTCAAGTTCAAATGAAACAAATCTTATGCTACAAAATTCTATTGCGCGCACTCTGTAAGCTACCCCTATACCCGTTTCAAAAACATCTTTTGATTACTTTTAATTATTCTTAAAGTCTTTATAAATAACATGATATCCATTTCGATACACCATATTTAAACATGTGTAAGATTGTTCATATTATGAAGTTGATAAATTAAGATAAAGGTAGCAAATGCGTCATCCTATCACCTTATATACAACTACGAGCTATAGGTTTGTTAGCATGAACGATATGCAACCTACATATGTGCTAAATGGAAGTTGTTTTTATACATTATCAATCTGTGTAACATGACACCGTTGCCAAACCCGCAATAAGTTGTCATGAACAGTCTTTGTTAATGTGTAAAATTCAATTAGTTCGTTGAAGCTTACGATTGTACATATATAAAAACTATTTTTAAACGTTTTGCAGTATGTCTATCCATATTTCATTGCGTATACCTCTCTACCCTGTACCCGTAAATGTCATCATATGTGGCACATGCTTTTTGCTAAAGTGCACTGTAATTAGACAAATTATAAAGCAATACTCACTTGTACCATCTTGCAGGAAAAGCGGAAATGGTGCTCAGATACGGTTCGACGGATCGGATAACCATAATCTGCAGGAGTATACATATAAGAAGATAACACCGTGTGATGTTTGTTCGCAAGTTTTAAGAGGTAAGTAAAGTCATTTGTAGCAAGTAATCGCTTTTTCATGTGCTGTGCTCGTCTTCTTGCTTCTTGACAGCATTCCATTTTGTACACTCTGATAGACGAAAAACACAAAGAAGTTCGCACTCGTGAAAACTAGTACAAAGAGCAGCAGTAGGCAAACGTTCTCCAAACAAACAATGAGTTTTTTTTCTATAATCCTTTATGCAACCAACTGTAAGGAACATCTAATCTTGTAAAGTAGACTACGTACTACGGCGTGGATAAAAAATTATCCATTCACGGCAATTGACAACACGAGCTTTCTGCATCAGAATGTTCTTTTTGGTATTGAGGACGGTTTAGGGTAGAGCACTACTTCACTTCCGGCATACCGAATACAACACTTATTTCGATGAATACTACCATTTTTTTTGTTGGGAACGTTAGTTTTGTTCAATAGGTACTAATCAACGACAATATTAACGCATTAAATGATTTAGAATATCTATTCGGTTTGACAAGAGAAAAAATGCTTCATGCGAATGCATTTATTTTTCCAACTTACAGTCCTATATGGAATTAGTTTCAATGTATTAAGCCGGAATTTTCAGTCGTATACACGATATGAAAACTTATGGAATTAGCAATAGCTCCACAATATATTATCAAATCTAACGATAGGTATACTTCCAGTGTCCCATTTTCCAAATGATCAATCTCGAAAATATGCCATCGATGTGGCACTTGTTTCACTTGATTTATTGTTTGTTTCACTAGAAAAAAATGTTAGTCCCAGTGGACAATGTTCATATTTCAAGTGGAAAATAGTTTCTGGTAATTTGATATTTCTACAATCGACAACACATGTTTGAGTAATATTCCAAAAGTAAATATCATAGTATAGCGATAGGCATAAATACTTCAAAATTGTTCAAAAGTTATATGCGCCGGTTATGCTTTCACCGGTAATATAGAAGAGTAAATAAATGTTAAACTCATTTGTGATATTCACTACCACTAAATATTCCATTCCGTTGGAAAAACATAAGGCAAACCACGGGTTGTGTGATGGAATATTGATCTTAACCCTATATGGTGTGAATCACGGATTGGAATGGAAACCAAAGCGGGTTGTCTGTTTTGATTTCGGAACGTGACAGTTTCTGGCTCATTCAAAAATTATTCATAGGCAATGGATATCAGAAATCTGCTGCGTATTAATAATTCACAGCAATCCAACCACACTTCCCGTTCTCGTTCTCACTGGTTTAGACATTCGCTGGGATTCTCTGGAATGCTCTTGTAGAGTGAAAAGGCACAAAACACTCCTCGTGCATTAAATTCCATCTTTGCATTCATACGGAGCTTTTCCTCAAACGAGCATTTGAACCAAATTTCACAGGTCCTATGGTCGATGCCGATAACGACCGTTTCTAGGTAAACGATGCAGTATTGTTCCCAAAAAAGGATCTTGTAAACATGTCTAGGTCAAGTGGCGTTGGTTATTTTTGGCACACAGCCTCATATTAATGCAAAACTAATTGGTAATCCCAAAGATGCTTTGCAATTCCAAAAGATTTTGACTGTCACCATAGAACTTTGAAAAACATTCTTCCGCCACTTTTCAAACGTAGCGCGTATCATAACTGTTTACGCTAGTAAAATTGATGTACATCCCATGGATATGATTAAACCAACCTTTCTCGAACAATACATAACGATCCATTTTACTTAACAGCAATTTTCCATTTTATTCGCATATGACTAATAGATGTACCTAATGGCCCAAAATGCACAGCTAACGCCATTCTCATTCTGTATGAGACGAGGGATGACAACGTCAACCGGTAAACAGCTCCATGTCAGAGTGCCATTCTATAATGTGGTAGTGATAAAAATAGGTGATTGAAATTGAGTGGTAGACATTTCCATGAAAGTGATATGAGAGATTAAACTGGGACAGCAGCTTCCGTCGAACTAGATAGTGAATTTGAAGAGAACACAAAAATCAAATTTAAATTAAGTATGTCAAATGAATGGGTAGCATAGTTTCCGACATTGTAGTTGAGTTATAGCATTATACAATTGAACCACTTTTTTGATATTCTTATTATGACTGCCATTATGATTATTGTTTACTTACTGTTGACAGTATGTTATCTCATTCAGGATGTTTCCTTACGCGTACTAATACACTCAGTAGCAAAAAAAGCCGAGCAAAGTTTCGCTCCCAAAAAACGCCACGTTCAACTTTCTGTAACTTTGTCTATTATCAATATTTTTGGCTGAAAATTTGACAACATCATATTTAATGTTTAGACCTTATGTGACCGAAATTATGTTATGTTGAAAAGATTTATAAATTTGAAATTTTCATAGCATATGTAGAAAAAGTCATTTTTGGTCATACTAATTTCCAAAATCCATATTTCTGTTAAAAATTTAGGTAGCTTATTAAAAATGTCAATGCAAGAAATTCAATAGCTGTGAAATTTACTGATTGGCACATTTAATAGCCGTACAATTTAAAAGTACTGTGGTTTTGAATATTCATTCACTGAAATATTTGCAGCAAATCATATTTACCTCTAAATGGATCGGGCAACAAATGTCTCACATCTCTTTTTTCAATTTTTTCATTTGTTTTTTTTTATAGTTTGCATCTATTTCCACTTCATTTTTAAAGGAGCACAAAAAAAATCTTAATTTAAATATCAACCAGTATTTTTCGACTAGTCGAAGTTCTGGTTCGAATCAGGCTGCTTTTAAAAAACCTGGTGGTGATTTGCAAGATCAGGTGGGGAAAAAGTGCCACTTGAATTTTATCTTAAGATTATTATTAGTTGATATAAGTTGATTATTATTGATGTTTTTCACTAATCGAATGCTTCCAGAAAGCCCTAGATATAATTTATCGAATGGAATCATACATTTATGACAACTTATTCATCCAAAAATCTAAAAATGTTCTAGGTTGATAAAAACCAAGAAATATTATAATGAAAGTATGACCTACAGGGTGGCAATATGGAAATGATAAACTTAAAAATTGTAATAAAACTTTTAACAGGATTGTATTTCTCAATCCTTGCGCTTTGAAAAGCAAGTCAACGTTTTAAACTTACATTGTGTTTAGTGAAATTCAAATCTTTCTTTTTAATATTTAATCACGGCTTGAAGACGCTTTTCAAAATTGTTGCAAGCCACACGCTTCACCTCCTCCGGCATTTGATCCCAAATCTCAACCAAACATTTTTTAAATGAGTCCAAACACATGTGCTTCAAGTTGCCCAGTTTTCTTAGCATCTATTCCGAGATACTGAGGTCCAGTGGGTTCAAATCAGGAGACGATGAAATCAAAAGAGGAACTAATGAAACATGGCCTTATGCGCTGGAGCTGAATCATATTGGAAACAAAAACTGTTCCTCTCCAAAAGGTTCCTTAGCACAGGGTTGTAGGTGGTCTTTAGTAACGTATGTAAATAATACTCTATGTTTATTTTCACGCCCCTGTCTATGAACAACCGGGGTAATTTGCCTTTCGACGATATGGCACCACTAACCATCACCGCAGAAGCACATTGGTATTGTTCAACCCCTCGTTTGTCAGCTGGTATTTCACAAAGACTTGCTCCATGTACACGATCATTCTGTTTGTTCAGAAAAACTTCCAAAGTAAACAATTTACAATCAAAAAAATAATATGGTATGAGCAGCGTGCATCTTAAACAGCGCACGTTGTCTGGCAAAAGAGCCATAGTAAACGAGATATTTAATCTAAAAAAAATGTGAGTCTCAGAACGAAAATTCAAAGTGATCGCAATTACAAGTGAAAATTGTCACTTAAAGCGTGGTCGTAAACCAAGGCGGCTGCGGCCCAGCAGTCAATTATTAAATTTGGGACAGCAGGAGCAGCAAAAGAACATGAGATTCCTCCTCTCGAAAATCTTTTCGAAAGTTGTGCCGTTGGCGGTAAAATCTGATCCCAACATTTTGAGCGGTTCGAGGCAGTGTTCTCTGTGCAACCAAAAAAGAACATGTTGATCATGTTCTTATCCTGGAATTTCAATGACACAAAATAAATTGTCTTACTTTTCAGCTGAAACTAAAGAGTATGTAACCCATTCTTCCTATGATTGTATTAAGCTGGCTAGTGCAGCTTGTATTTGACAATCAATTTGAAATTGTTATATTCATGGTCATTCAACAAAAAAAAAAGTTTCCATTTGAAAGCTAAAGTCTTAAAGGGTGATACGGTCAAAATTTGGTCAAGGGAAAACGCGTGTAATTCGGTGAAATCGTTTATTTAAAAAATCAAATTAAATTTCTTTTTCAAGTTCAATTAGTATAAAATTCAGGAAAAATATTCAGTTAGGCTTCCGCTTTTCCAAATCCGAATTGCCGGGCCTTACGCTTGACCCCTGCCATCAGATTTTGTACAGCCACCTTGTCCACCTTCTTCGCCGCAGAAAGCCAGTTTGCCTTGAACTGCTGCTCGTCCTTAGCAGTTTTTTTGGTCTTCTTTAGGTTCCGCTTGACAATAGCCCAGTATTTCTCAATTGGGCGGAGCTCTGGCGTGTTGGGAGGGTTCTTGTCCTTGGGAACCACCTGCACGTTGTTGGCGGCGTACCACTCCATGGCCTTTTTACCGTAATGGCAAGATGCCAAATCCGGCCAAAACAGTACGGAACAACCGTGTTTCTTCAGGAAAGGCAGCAGACGTTTATTCAAACACTCTTTCACGTAAATTTCTTGGTTGACAGTCCCGGAAGCTATGAAAATGCTGCTTTTCAAGCCACAGGTACAGATGGCTTGCCAAACCAGATATTTCTTTGCGAACTTTGACAGTTTCGTGTGCTTGAAAATATCTGCTACCTTTCCCCTTCCTTTTGCCGTATAAAACTCCTGTCCCGGAAGCTGCTTGTAGTCGGCTTTGACGTACGTTTCGTCTTCCATTACCACGCAGTCAAACTTCGTCAGCATCGTCGTGTACAGCCTCCGGGATCGCGCTTTGGCCGTCGTATTTTGTTTATCATCGCGATTTGGAGTCACTACCTTCTTGTAAGTCGATAGTCCGGCTCGTTTTTTGGCTCGATGCACGGTTGTAGACGATACACCCAGCTTATTTGCGGCATCTCGGAGAGATATGTTAGGGTTTCGCTTGAAACTACCGGCAACTCTCTTTGTCGTCTCAGCGGCTTCCGGTTTTCGATTTCCCCCCGATCCAGACTTCCTGGCTGTCGACAAACGTTCCCCAAACACTTTAATTACATTTGTAACGGTTGATTTGGCAACTTTTAGCGATTTTGCCAACTTTGCGTGCGAGTAGCTCGGATTTTCGCGATGCGCGAGCAAAATTTTGATACGCTGCTCTTCTTGCTTGGACGGCATTTTTTGACAACTGAAGAGTGAATTCCAAAATCAAAATAGGAGCAACATTCTACACACACACACCTTCAAAATGAGGGGTGTTTAGGTTTTTTAAATGCAAAATTGAAAGAAATACGTCAAGTTGATATTGACCAAATTTTGACCGTATCGCCCTTTACATTCAAATGAGTATCCATCATCATTGGTTAAATTTTTCGTATTGTTTGCCCTCTAATCAATGAAGCACCTGAACTGTTGTTTAGCGAAATTTAACGGATTTTCTAGTTATCGAAAAAAGTGGTGGCACTTTTACTCCAAATCTTAATCTATGTTATTCAAGCTCATCAAGGTAATCTAAAAAAATATTCAATGATATTTTTTAAAATATGCAACAAATTGATAGAGGGATGCTCCATCTACAATCTGCCTTATTTGCTTTTTCAAAATGTTAGTTGCACTTTTATTTAGTAAACTATTTTTAATCTGGCACCCTACATTTATGGTCAAATCCACTTACCCACAGTAGATTTTGTGAAAAAAATTAAGGTACTGACCTGCTAGGATGTTCCGTCACCAAATAACCCGTATTCAATGTAATTTCAAGCTCATCATAATACTGAAGATTGACACTCGCTCTAAGAATCATAAGGACGTAACTGGATTGATCGATTTCTCTTCATCGATTCTCTTTTTGCACTGTAATAGTAAAATGATTTATTTTACAGCACACTTTACGATGCACTGCGAAAAAAGATGCTGAAGTCTTTTAGAATCAGTAAAAGCTTTTCAAAATATTTGAATACCTTCGCTAAGATATGAAACATGGACAGTATACCAACTAACTTTATTAAGCCGAAAACTTTCGGCGATTATGGATGTTATGTCGGTCTAGAATCATCGTAAGGTTTACTTCTATTATCTCTTCAGGCATTTCATTCAATAGTGAATATAACCACTTTATTCAGCACCAAACTTCACAAAACAAATCAATCGGCAATTCTATTTAAATACATTAAAACTCTAACTACATAGATTTTGTTATTAAGGTTTTATGTTTGGATACGCCCTTCGACAAATTTAAAATCACATACTCATACATGTCAATTAACAAACAACAAACTTTATCAATATTAACATTTTACTATGTAATAAATACTTTAGGCCCTAGTTGAAAACATAGGGAAAAAATTGTCCCTAGGATGCATCACTAAGCATAACGGTTCAATTTAGCTAAATTTTGGTCATTTGAAGATAATTTGTTCAGCTTAATCAGTGAAGCCACAGTGGCTAAAAAGTGGCCAACATGAATTTTCCGACTATGCGGAATTAATGACATATTTGATACATATGTCCAATGATGAAGCTAGGCTAACATTAAATCCCGTTACCCTATATATTTGGAAAACTAGAGAACACCTTTATTGAGAATCGACACCTGTTTTGAAAATTTGAGTCAACTTCTTAGAACATTCATATACAATATCGGATAAGAGAGCATACCGCTGACTTTTCATAAAGAGCTGATTTATTTGCCTAAATTCTAAATACAGCATCCTCTTAGGATTTAAAACTTATTCGTTTTCTCGTCATCGAACCCAAGCAACACACAAGTTTTTAAACGGTTGAAAATACCTTTAAATGACTGGATTTAGTTATATAAAGTTTGCTCAACATAAAATCATGAAGATGTGTTACTCGGGAAGTCCCCTTTTTAGAAATAAAGTGACAGAAGCGGGTTTGAAAGTTTCTATCGCTATCTAGCAAAGTGCAGTCTCACCAATAGTTGATTAGTGTTAATAAAATGTAACATATTTGATAAAAAAAAAATAAACAAATAAAATAAGCGCGGGGTCCCCTATTGAACAATAGGTGCAACCAACTACCAATCCCGATTTATCGATTGTCCCGGTAGTCCTTGAGTTTATTTTAGGTATGCTTTGAGGATCTAGGATAGTTTGTTAAATTGGCTATAAATCAATCGTGAAATCGGTTTGCGGAAAGAGCCCTGACACAAATTGTATTATTTATTTCATTCTACTTTAAAACATACTTTTCAAAAAATAAACATTTTGAAAATACAGAAACAATGTTCAAGCAGTACATTCTTTTAATATCTCGCGCTTGCTATCATAAGGAGGAACGTAACTGCAATGATCGTTTTCTTTTTATCGATTTTTGAGTGGGTACAATAAATCATATTGATAAATCTCGTGATTTCTTGATCGACAGCACATAAGGTTGGAAGCAAGGTTTAGCATTGTCGATTTCAAAGTGTTTTAATCATCAGGAGTCATGAAGCCCGCCGCCATGTAGTTTAAATGCCTGCGTATGATATGTGAAAATGTCACTAAGGTAGTAAGAGTATGAGATTCTTGTTTTCCCACACTCTCAAATACGAGCATGAACTGAAATTTGTACGAATGAATGTGGTAAATCCATATTGACTTCTGTACCGATGAATTTTAATTCATGTAGTTCAATTTAACTATTGATTTAACTGTCCGCTGACTAAATTTAATTCATGCACTGACGGAAATGTGACACAAAAGTTAGGCTACAGTCCCGTTTTATTGTAGTCAGTGACTGAGTAGAATCGTATTCCTTCTCTTTTTCCGTGTGAGAAAAAGAGAAAGGAATACAATTCTACTCAGTCCCTGAGTAGAAGGAAACGGGAGTGTAGGTTTACTAAAAATGAGCATCAAATGTTCATTAATTGTTCATCACTGATGAACAATGAACATTAAGTGCTTATTGTTGATAAACATAGTCCCGCTTTTGTATCATGTTTTTTTTTTCACTGAATACACTTTAACTTATTGGTACTTCAAAACAACCTGTCTCTCATTTATACTACTGACCCTTTTTTTCTCACAGAAAAGTTACTCAATACGTTCAAGGCGGATCTACTCATAAATCCCTAAAAAAAAAGGAAAAGTGATATAAATGAAAGAGAGACTATGGACTCTCGATTTATGAGTTGTTCCTCTTTTCAGTAAAATTGAGTAACTTTTCCGTGAAAAAAAAGGACAGTGATACAAATAACAGCGAGTTTTCAGCGTGTACAGGTTAGTATGACAGAGATACATGAACTCGGATATTTTACATCTGGTGACATTGAAAACAATGAAGACCATAGCAAAACAAAACACTCGACGAATGACTCGATATCAAATCGTTGAACCTCAACGAAAAGGAAATAGTGATGGTGGCCGAGTACAAAACCATTTTTTTTTTTTTGCTTTGAGCTCAATATGTTCATTCGAAGATTTGGCTTATAAATCTCATGGTCCTTGTGCAGCAATGAGAAAAAGGCCATCTCATGACTATCACGAGACGAGACGAATCAAAACATCATTACAGCCATACCTCGATATAAATTAACGTTAGTTTTTGGCTTCCACACAAAAAAAGAAATGTGTAAATGGTGTTGTTGAAATTCAATTTGGATTTTGACTACGGGAGCGAGTAAATTTCAACAAAATTTTTCATCATTCATTAATTTAATATGCGGTCCTCGCCCCAATATTTTAGTTTATATGAATGATTAAAGTCACTATCGAAGCTGTTCAGTGCCTTGTAAATTTGAATCAGGCCATTTTATTGTTAAGCTGAGAATGATTTATTGTTGAAATATCGGCGCCGTAAAGCTGGTGCAATTGAACCTTTAAAAAAATTAATTAAGGAAAATTATTACTTATTCTGTATATGAGCACGTCAAATTCATTACTTATAGGCATTACTTACTACTACTTCTACTAGTATGAGTGAGAAGATAAATTGCTACTCGATGGCACTTACCCAACTCCATCCATCACGCACACATGAAAATAATTATTTTAAAACCCTTATCTTTTTAGAGGTAAGGGCTGTAAAAGGAGATAAACTGCTCCTGCAAGACTGTTAACTTTCGCGACCAAAATTTCAAATGATGTGTTTTTCTATATCCCACTTGTGTTTCCATTGCAATGGTAGTCCATTAATCGTCACACTCGGAAAAATCTTTCACTGTGTTGTTCATGAGAAAAAACGAGAAATACGAGATAATTCGTATTTATGCGTTGGAAATTGGACATTAATTTTTCGCGTACGTTAACATTCGTGACGATACTTACCGGCAATCATGGTGTGATGGTGTGCGTGTAACTTTTATGAATGTTACTAAGGCTACAATGTATCTTCACCTTAACCTTTGAAAAATCAATAACATTAATCTAAATTTAAAAGATTTATTTTCAAAGGTTAAAGTGAAGATACATTGAAGCCTTAGTAACTGTATTTGTGAAGTTGCCAGGTTCCATTAAGTGCTGGTGTGCCGTCGTTCTAGTTTCAAAACACTCGCAAACGTGCCAGACTGGCATTTTACATCAAGTTCTTCATGTACATATGTTTGAATCGAATGTGCTGAAAAATAAAAATCTTTCATTTATTTGATTCATCAAGAGAGATGGCCAGATAACGGGTGTTCAATAAAACAAAATTAGAATGATTTCAAAACCTTTCTGGAATTAGAGTAAAGAGTGTAATTTTTTTTCCAAGAGAATTGTTCTCTGGACTCCCTAGAAATGAGTGACATGTTTCTTTTCGCTCAGGTGCTGTCAGTTCAATCGAAGATGGCGTCAAAACAGCAAACACTCCGCGAGCATGTTGTACGGTTTTACGAAACGCATGGTCATCGTGGAAAAAAGTTTACGGTAGACCTTTTTCGAGACGAAAACGTGCCCGTGAGTACAGTTTACCGGCATCCCTGAGCGTGGAGTGGAAGGCCGGTAACGGCCGTCTGGCGAAGATAATGACGAAGAAGAAGAAGGAAGCTTTGAAAAAGCTGTTCTACAACAAAGACGGAACGAGTTTGCGTGACGCCGGCCGTAAATATCACTGCTGCCATGCCTTGATTCAGCGAACCCTCAAGATGGAGGACATCATCTGTCGGAAGAAGACTCGGTCCCCCGAGTACATGGACGAGCAGATAGCGACCGTGAAATCGCAGTGCCGGTGGATGATGAAGAACTACCACGGAACGTCGTCCGTGCTGGACGACGAAAGTTACTTTCCGCTCTCGAAGACCCACATTACAGGAAATGACAGCTACTATTCCAGCGACAAGTCAGCAACACCCCCGAAGAAAAATATTTGTTTAAGTATAAATTTAAAAAAAAAAGTTATGCTGTACATCGGCATATCAAACAGAGGGATTTCAAAGCCGTGATTCAAGCCGAGCGGTCTGGCCATCAATCAACAAGTGTGCCAGGAGGAGTGTCTTGAGAAAATTCTTCTGCTGTTCTTTAAGGAGCATCATGCGGATGGAAAGTACGTCTTCTGCCCGGACAAGGCGTCTTCTGCCCGGACAAGGCGTCTTCCTATTACGCCAAGAAGACGCTGGAGTATCCTGAGCAGAAAAAGATACCGTACGTGCCGAAAGAAAGGAACCCGACCAACTTGCCTCAGTGCCGTCCCATTGAGGATTTTTTCCGCTCCCTCAGTACCCTAGTGTACAAAAATAATTGGCGGGCCAAGGATACGAAGCAGTTGACCACAAGTATCTGGAATTGTATCCGGAAGATGGACGTCAGTGCCGTCCAGCGCTCTTGTGAGAGCATCGCGACTAAGTTGCGTCGTACGGCTGACCAGGGCTCCTTCTCCAATATTCATTGACGTTTTTTTGAAGAATACACGTTATGTTTTTAATTTAAAAAAATACAAAATTCGTTGAAAAAAAAAATTTTTTTTTACTATGTGACTGAAAAAATTCTAATTTTTTATTGAACACCCGTTATAGGAGAGCTGCGGTGATTTACTCAGCAAATTAGTTGATGAAATAACCAAAATAGTTCTATTTTATTTATCGACTTGTCAATAAATTTCATTAATTTAATATCTTATTTTTATTGATTTCATTGAAAAAAAATTGTATCTGTATAATTTCAATGGAACTGTTGAATTTTTTTCAGGCAAGATAAGAATATATGACCATGTTGTGCTTTACAAAAGTACCTTATTTTACTTTGTAAATCTACTGGAGGCTGGTGCCCTTTCTGTTTGTTAAACTTTGAAAAGGTTCAAGAAATAACGAACATTTATCATTTGAATGCATACATCATCGTCATACTCCGAAAGAAACTCGTTGAATTGTATAAGGAGCAGACAATATATTGCCATAAATAGCACACGGAAAAGTCATTTTAATTGTCTTCATACACATTTTGTGCTTCTGTATTATGCAACATGGAATTTCTTTGAAAAAAATTTATTTTCTATCATTCAATTCAGGTCACACGCGGCAAGGACTCCGCTGCAGGATATGCAAGGTGAACGTGCACGCTGACTGTGCATCACAGCTGCCAAAATGCCAAGTCAAGCAGAAATTGCTCCGGCGCCAGAAGAGTACTTCCGAAATAGAGAACCGCACAGAAGTGGAGGAGGAAAGTAAGTCGTTTTATGTTATCCAAGTATTATTACATTACAACTGACGGTTTCATCTCACGAATAATTAAGTACACTGGCTGCGACCAAAAATCAACACGTGATCCAAATGATACTTCCATTAAATTACAAATTCATCTATCATTATTTATGTAGGGGTAGATGAAGCAGAATAGGCATCACGTAAATTATCAATATTGGGATCGCTTGAATTAGGTACATTTTTGAAGCATAGCCAGCTACACGTACAATTAATATACAAGCATCGATGTCGTCATCGTGAAACAAAAAGAGTGCGAAACACCTTTAGAGTACTAATATTATTGCTGCAGTAAATCCGCTAAATTTTCAAAGAAAAACTGGAACTTTCATAGCTATTAATGTATAATTTTGAATCACAATTTTTCAATGCATCATCATTAATTGTAAAAAAAATCCTGCTTTCATCATTTATTACAACGTACCCACAGAACCGACCGACATCGATCAGATTTATCAAGTCTTGAAAAAGGCTAATGAAATTTCCAGTGGCAAAGCTGCCGAATCAAAAGCTCAATCCAACATTTCAACTAGTGATGCCAATGCGATGACTGGCGTAAGCAATTCACAGCTAGAAATACCTGTAGTCAATGTGCCTGATTATCCAGATCGAACACCTAGGAGGGGACCAGTTAAATCTCAGGGGCCAAATTACCAACAGCAAAAACAGGGACTTACGGCGCCGACTACAACCGACGTGTCCAGCTCAGGTCCGCATTGCATTCAAAAATCACAAGAGGCTTTTTTTCTGCTGATTTATGTTTTCCTTCGTTCTGAAAATTCTTGCATTTTGTTTTTCGTTTCGTTTTATGTTCGAACATAGTTTTCTGGTGGCTGTCGAATCATTCCAGATTCTATTGCTGAAATCGTAGAAAATGTAGTTTCGTTCAAACATGTACATAGATTGTGTAGATTTGTTGCACAAGCTTGCCAACTATTTTCTGTTACTTCATTCAAATAGTTTATAGATATATTGTTTGGTATAGAGTATTTTTTATCACAGAAGTACGACCCTGATTTCAACTCCAACGTTCATAAGAATTGAATAGATATTATTGATAAGCCGATCCCTGTAAGAGCAAAATTTATAATTTTGTAAGTCCGTTAAACAAGGGAACTGAGTGACAAAGGTGAAATTTAACATAGTGCAATAACAATTGTATATTAAATCAGGACCACCCATAGAAGGCACTTTTATATTTGACTTCAACCATTTAATCATATAAATCAGCGCTGCCAATAGATGAAATGTTGTCGCATCTGTCTACTTTTCGTAATTATTTTTTCGTTTGCGAAAAACAATTAAAGCTAAGTAAACCTAAGAAGTGAAAGCTTAGGTTAAATTGATATATTATTGAAATAAGAGGTACATTTTTCTGTAAGTGCAAGTTTTGACATATGCAATGGGTAAAAGTGAAAAATGAATATGGTATATAATACCACAGATTGGAAAATGTATTGATAGAATCTCTTAATTTAGTCATGACATATGATATATTGATGGATATACTTTTATATTAACATGACGCTTTGAAAGTGGACGTTTATTCAAGAGAGAAAGATACCAAGAGAAATTAATGACAGTTCCGTTAGAATACAGTGGTCTGAATACTGAACAAAAGTTATTGAAATTCAACAAAACGCCATTGCAGTGGTAGGAAAAATCTAAATAAATGTAGTCGTTTTTGCCGATTATGCATGGAATATTTATAAAAAAGTGCTTCGCTTGATTGAACTATTATTGTAATGACCCCATCCTCAAATTCAGTAACTTTTGTTCAATTTTTAGACTACCGTATTCTAACAGAGCTATCAATACTTTTTCTTTAAATCTTACTCTAGTGAAAAAACTCAAAGCAATATGTTGATATAAAAGTATTTCAGTATTTGTAATCGTTACCTTCACGCAAGGAGTGTTACTCCATGAAATATAGCTAGAATGGCATTTTATAAATTTTATAGACACGAAATAATGAAAAAACCGACTCAACATTTTTTTCATGCTTTCGAATCAACCAGACATACGGTTCCCGGTACCAAATACTGCTGGTTCTTCGGTGTCAACTTCATCAGGAAACGCACCGGCAATCGATTCCGGAACAAAAAGGAAATTATTCGCCGGTTTTCGTCCTATGTCTGGTTTTGGAATGCTGAGAATGCGTTCAGCCCAGCATCGATCAATATCGCTACCTGAAAGTAATTGAGCTGCACGAACAGCTGGAAAATAAAATAAACAATACTTCCTCCTGTTTTTTTCGTCATTTTAGTCGTTATGTGTCCATTGATCGTTTGGTGTGATCCATAGTATGACAACACATTTGTATCCCTCTTCTATCTGGAATATCATCAATTTTATGTACTGCCATCTCGCCTAATCCTTCACCACTTTATCGTCTTCATGTATTATTGTTCGAATATGTTATGTCCTGCGAATATGTCCTTTAAAGAAACAATATACCCTCTCTGTCTTCACGTCATTAGAAATTCTACAAGGTTTGAAAAAAGTATCAGAAATACTGGAGCACTTTACACGGATGGAATCAAAAAATCACTGCCTTTGGTTTCAAGTTGTTTTGTTCGAAAGTCCGGAATACTGTATTGAAAATGATAGCATTATTACTCAGCTTAGCTGAAAGATATTAATACTGTTATCGAAAAAAATAGACATTAGATAAGGTTTTGGGCAACCCAAAACTTTTTTTGATACTTTTACCCACTATTTCATCAAAAACAACATCAGATGCCGACGCTGGTGGTGTAGTAAGACCATGAGACCACAGGAATGGCAGCAGGCGCTTTTGAAGGCGCTCGTCTCGGTAGGTTTGCCAATTCATGGTACCCGTCATGATGTATGGCTAGATTATCTCATCACATCCACAGATGGCCTGCCAAACCAAGAGCTTTTTGGCGGATTAATCCATCTTCCGTGATGAGGCAACCTAAATTTCTGCACAGGCAATCCCTTTGTGTCCGCTTTGATCTAAGTCTCATCTTCCATCACTACGCACCTCGGTTCGTCAGCCACTCAGCTACCGTGCTTTATTTGTCATTCCGGTCTGGTGCCTTCCTGACTTTGAAGGCGGGTAGTCCAGCACGTTTCATCGTTTTTTTAACAAACCAGTTGGAAACCTCCACTTTCTTTGCTTTGCGGATCGAAAGGGTCGGTGGACGCTTCCTTGCATTCACCGGATCAGCTGTCTTCGGTTTTCTGCCACTGCCTGATCACCGCTGAGTCATCCGGGTCTCCTTGAATGACTTCACTACCCGGAATCCCGTCGAATGATGGAATCCCAGGTGTTTCCGATCCAACTGTGGGATTTTCCACACGACAGCGAACATACTTTTTTGGAGGATCTGCCCTTGTTCCGATGCCATCTCGATACTTGATGGATGTGATTAAATTTTGCCTTCGTACACATTACATCCTTAGCTAGTTTTAGTCAAAATTTCAACAGTTTTTACCCACACGGTAAAAACTTACACGCTAATCATTGTTTTTCATTTTTTCACGGTCTGAAAGCATTTAAAAACTATACCAGCGGCTATACTTGCGACGCACTCAGTGTTTAAAATAGAAAATTTATTATTTCAGCACTGCTTAACGAACAACTTTGTAGACAACACCAATCTGGTGAACTTATGCACATGCAATCAGTATATCAATCTGAACTCTCTGCTGCAATTGTTGCCCTCACGTCTTCTGCCTCTGATAGCTACCATGGAGGGTGCGGAGATCGTAGTTTCACCAGTCAAATTTCATGCTTAGTTGGGTCTTATTTTGTTGGAATAAACATGCTTATGGTAGCCAGTCTCAGTTATGAGCATTAATCTGACCAACTGTTACAGCTGTTTCAATTTATTCAATGTTAATTATTTTCCATTTCTTGTCAGTCTGTTTCAGTGCCATTTACCCGAAAAATTACGACTGTTCAATGAGATTGCCTACTTTTTTTATGATCCTTTTTTCTAGAAAAAGAAAAAAAAAAAAAATTGCTGGCGTCGGTGGTGTAGTGGTAAGCGTGACTGCTACTTGGCACCCCACTGGGTCTGGGTTCATTCCCAGTCGACGTCAGTGGTTTTTCTGAGGCGAAAAAATCTGGCCACGCCTTGCTTCGGAAAGGAAGTAAACCCGTTGGTCCCGGCTCATATTCATGAGTCGATAGGTAGGGTCCAAGTAGTGGAGTTGTCTTCCTGGCGTTGGTGATTGTCACCATGTGAGGAAATAGACCGACGGAAAAGAAGAAAAAAAAAAAGGGTTTAAAATGGTATATTCATGGTTTACTGCCAGTTTGCTATTTCTGAACATACAATGCTATCCTACCTATTAATCTTATTCACGCCTAGACGAACCAAGAAGAATTTGGAATGTCTAATATCTCCCATTGATTATTGTACGAGCTTTAATGCAATGATTGTTTTTCCTTTAGTAATTTTTTCTTTTCGGATATCAGCGGCAAATTAAATCAGATCATGAAGCGTTTGACTATGCAGCGTGAGAACAACGCAAAGTACTGTTACGGTCAAGTTGTAAACCGAAGAAAAAATTTACATAGATAAAGTAAAGCACTGCAGTTGCACTCATTTGAAAATAAACGCGAGTAATTGTTTCTGGATTCATTCTTTTATCGATCATAAAATTCACCATGATACCGGGAAAAGAAACTGTAACCTTTGGTTTGATCCACGCTTATATTTTTCCCACAAATTTGGAAATAACGTACCTAAAGCATATTGATATCGTTTGAATTTTAAAACATACACTACTTAAAGACTGTCCCAGAAAGTATGGACGCACTATGTTTTCAGTAAAAATAATACAGTGCTGGAAATTATATTTTCATTAGATATGCTGTTAACATTAGAGCAGCACACCAGGCTATTGTTCTCAATATTAAGTTTTAAGTTTTGACACTTTCTTCCAATTTTTTTTTCAAACTGTTGAATGGTATCTGCTGCCCAGACATGTTTTTAAAGATGTGCCTTCGTCAATGTCCAAAATTTTTCAATTGGTGGAATTTGCGGACAATTAAGAGGGTTCATGTACTTTGGAACGAATGAAACATTCTTGGTGGTATATCATTCTACCGTTCATTTCACGTAATGGCAAGACGCAAGATCTGACCAGAATGCAACAGGATACTTGTGGCATCAAATCATGGGGAGAAGTCGTTTTTGTTAACACTCTTTGATGTATATTTCAGTGTTCATCGAAACAGTTGTGATGAAGGGTTGCAAAACCTTACTGCAGCCACAAATAGCTTGTCTCTCATAGCTTTCTTACCAAACTTTTGGACCTGATTGAATGCCTCAGACTGGTTCAATACTTCTTCTTCACGCACCGTATAATATTGTGAACCCGACAATGATTATACAGTTCGAGCTCCCAGCAAGCATCGTATCGTACAATTTTCGCACTCTGGGCTTGATCGATGCTCCATGTTTCGGACTCCGTTTTTTGCTTTTTATAGGTTCGAAGATTC
Source organism: Aedes koreicus (assembly GCA_024533555.2). Taxonomy (NCBI): domain Eukaryota; kingdom Metazoa; phylum Arthropoda; class Insecta; order Diptera; family Culicidae; genus Aedes; species Aedes koreicus. Next base: position 433,214 of record JAHHFK020000728.1, on the reverse strand, counting down.
AAACGTTCTTTAGCACGATTAACATTGGAATTCGAAGTGCTAACTTTTTTGGCCAGATCCGGTTTTGAAACCTCATTCTTGTGCTCGAATGTCTTCACTATCAAATATTAGCAGGACCTTTATTTTCGACCCGATTTCGGTTAATCTTGAAAAGTGTTATCCTCACTGAACTTCCTGATCGCTCTTCGCATGACTTTCTCACTTACTCCTTTCATTTTTGCCAACGATTAAACCACTACACAAATGCTGAGAGATAAAATTAACTAACTCGGATCAATATACACAATATTTGAATTCGGAGTTATTTAAAGAAGGTGGAGAGATTGATTCAGTTAATAAATTGGTTTCATTTTCCCAAAAGGTAAATGATAAGATTTTTAATTCTTTCAACAGTTTAGATGTCCTATCAACAGGGACATCCTCTAACAGGGATGTTTCGTTATGGAACTCTAAATTTGAACGTCTGCGTAGAACGTCTCGTAAATTGTTCAATAAATTTTAAAGAACCTCAGATTGGACCCCCTACAGAAGTGCACTCCAAACGAAAATTCTGGATTCTAACATGTGAAATCATAAGCAATACTCCGGAAGTCGCAAGATTTCATAGGGCTCTTGCAAAGGATCATACGATTGAACTTGGAAATCTGAAAAATAAGGATGGAGTTTTTACAAAAAATCCTAGTGAAACGTTAAATTTAAGAAAGCCAGCGTAGAAAATGCATTGAGACATTTTCAGCCTTACAAAGCTACACTTTGATTGTTGTTATTGTTGTATTCACCATATGCGCGGAGTAACGATATCTAATGATGAAATTTGTCAGAAGCAGATGATTTCCATCAACATGAGAGGTTCTCATGCTCCACTCCTAGAGCCTCTCATGTTGATGGAAATTATCTGCTTCTGACAGATTTTATCCTTACAAAGCTGCAGGACCGGACAAAATATTTTCAGCCGTGTTTACCTCGCCATCAATTGAGATTTTGAAGGCAAGTTTGAGACTCAACCATGTATTTCATTTTCATGGACATTAGTAAGTGCTTCCTCAATAATACAAGTTCATTATTCTTTCATCACTCTTGTTAAAGACTATGGAAAAATTGTCAATTCAAAATACATGAATAAGCATCCACTATCTAAGTTTCAGTTTGCTTACCAGTCAGGTAAGTCAACAGTTACAGCTCTCCATACTGTGGTATCCCTGGTAGAAAAAGCTCTATCGGTAAAAGAAATAGCACTTTGTTCTTTCTTAGATATTGAAGGAGCTTTCGATAACGCTTCCCATTCATCTATGGCTCATGGCATGGAGAAAAGGAACTTTGACATGACCATAATTAATTGGGTTCACACGAAAAAAAGAAGCAAAAAGTGAAATCACTTCAGAGCTGGAAAGTTCGTCTATTACAGTGCGGGCAATGAAAGGTTTGACCCAAGAAGGAGTCCTCTCACCACTAATGTGGTCCTTAGTTGTAGACGATCTTTTAAGAAGCTTAGAGGAAAAGGGTTTTGAGGTTGTAGGCTTATGCTATTTGCGTTCATCATAGTGAGGCAAAAGTTTAACAATATCATTTCAGAGAGAATGCAACGGACCTTAGAATCTACCCAATATTGATGTATTCAAGTGGGCCTTAGCATAAATCCATCAAAAGTAGTAATTGTACCTTTCACCAGGAAAAGGAACTTGAATCTCTGGAGGCGACCCAGGCGTTGTTATTAGCATACATATCTCTAACGCCAAAGTCACGTGTTCAAATCTCACCTCCAGACAAGTTACGAAAATACCCAAAAGGTATTTTAGTGACTAAGACGGGAGATAAACCACTGAAATGCCCATGGCTGAAAATCTGGATAATCAAGGAATTAAAAAAAAAATTAAAAAGTTGAATCTATGCTAGGGGGATAAGAAATTCATCTTAGTGAACAGGTTAAATACCTAGAAGTGATACTGGATGCCAAACTAAACTGGAATGCTCATGTTGAGTGTGTGGTCGGTAAGGCAACCACTGCTTCCTGGATATGCTCAAAAACATTTAGCAGAAAATGGGGTTTGAGATCACAAATGATAATGTCAACGGCTAGTGTCCATTGCTGTAACAGGAGCGATGTGCTGCACTCCGTCAAAATTGTTAGATGCAATTCTAAATCTGCTGTCTTAGCTCAAATACGTTCAACTAGAAGCAGAAACGAGTATGCTAAGACTCAAACGGTTGAAAATTTTCCAAATCTGGAGACTTAGTCGAACACTTGAGCATTCCCAAAACATTCAAAATGGGCCAGTGATGTATATGAATGGAGACTGGATGAAACCTGTGTAAAACTATGACATCCCGTACAACATATGTGAGACGTTGCGTATAGATGAGGCAGTCGGAGCTCGCAATGTTCGTCATGGTTCCATAAAAGCATTTACAGATGGCTAGAAAATGAGAAGAAAGATTAGTAATTTCCATTTAATTCTTACTACCTTTATTGCTTATCTTGACAGATACGCGTATTTTGTCTACAATGTGCAGACTTCTTCAGTGTCGTGTACAAATACTAGACTGCATAAGTACACGACACTGAAGAATTCTGCACATTGTAGACGAAATACGCGTATCTGTCAAGACAAGCCATGGAGGTAGTTGGAATTAAATGGAAATTACTAATCTTTCTTCTCATTTCCTAGTTACAAGTATTCCAGTATAAGGCTCAACTCTCCAGGATTCATTTACAGATGGTTCAAATATTGGAACAAAAACGGGAATCTTCGGCCCTGGAGTAGAAATCTCAGTGGCTATAATAAAATGCGTTATAGTTTGTCTGAAGAGGAAATATAGATTTGTAAATATTTGTATTTTTACAGACAGCCAAACGGCACTCAAAGCGTTAAGTAATTATAAATGCACATCCAAACTTGTCTGGGAATGCATTCTTTCACTGCGAATGATATGCCAAGAGAACTCCGTAAAATTATTCTGGGTTCCGGGACACTGCGGCATTAAAGGTAATGAAAGGGCAAGCACAACACTGAATCAGAATGTAAGAATGCAAGAACAAAATAAAGTCTGTTCCATGTAAAATTGTTTTTCACAAAATGGGAGATTTTTCCGGCAGGAAAAAAAAATATAAAAAATGTAAGGGTTTTCATTTTGTTGGTTTTATTTAGCCTTTAGTGAAAAATACAAGAAATATTACTCTTAAATTCATGAGAAAGAATTTTCGAACTATTTGCTGAATTCCACCCATCAGTTTTTGCACAGTACTAATACTTTATCTGCCATCTTTTACCAGCATTTCTCCAAATAAGATGGTGTTTTGATTGTTTTACCACATTTCTTTAATTTACGCTTAATAATTTTCCAACGGGATGAAAAAGTGGACAATTTGGTCGATTGGTTCTTTTCTTAACAAAATCGACATTATTCGGCTTATAACCATTCTATGACTTCGCGGCTGTAATGGCAGCTGGTTAAGTTTGGTCAGAACCTCACCGCATCTTCGTACAATTGAATGATGGCAAAAATTATTTTCTGAAGACACTCCTCTTTGTAAACTTGTTCATTCAGAGTCGCTCCAGTAATAAAAACCTGTGTGTCTCGTCCACCTTGCCAAATCATCACCTTCCGAGCAAATTTATTGCAAAGACATATTTGAACATACCCGGTGTATTAGTTTCTTGTTTCGTGCTAAGATAAAATGTTTGACCCGGGTTTTTTTTCACAAAAGTTTCATCGTCCAACAAAACATCTCCGTTGTACTTAATCAGTACTTGCTCGTACAACTTCCTCGCACGGGTTTTCGAAACTAGGTTTTGTTTCAGCGTCCTGTAGGGATCTTTACTAGCATCTAGCATGGTACAATCCTTCTCGCATAAAGATTTGCCGAGCTGTACAGAGAGACGCAGTGAACTTTGTCGCCAAATTACGCCCGAAGATCCCAGGATTATTTTGTACTGGCCTGGATCTCCGCTCATAGTTTCCAGGGATATGCTCCAGCTCTACGCCTGTTCTGTTTTACTCGAGCCAACGTTAGTGTTTCCCGGTAACGTTTAAGCATGGTTTCCACGGACAATTTTGGAATTTGAGAATCTCTGTGATCATTCATCTTGACCACGTTGGATTTTCAACGTGAATGTGCTGAATTCTCTCACGTCTATCACGCTCCATATTCGATAACTTATGAGCAAGTTGTGAATGATTCACTGAATAAACAATCCCTTCGAATCAAAACGCTGTCATTAGTTTCTCTTTGAGACAGCTAGAGGCGCTAAAGTAAGACTTTAAGCCACGAAGTGCCCTCTAAGGTTTCAAACCAGGAAAGATCTGCAAACAAATCAAGTTTTGATGCTAAATCCGATTTCACTATCAAATCTACGTTTCACCTAGTCGAATATTAGTACGATTAGTTATTGCTTAGTGTTTATAAAAGATGAGCTATGACAAATAATTTTCAAAACATTTCTTCAAGGCAAGGTGAATGTTTTTTATTGGATTACTGTAACACTACCAGATGATAAAGAAACATGTCGGCTTGCTCTTAGTTTTTATAATCACTTTTCATAAAACAAAAAAGCAATAGCTTTCGGTCTAGTGGCCAAATTTATCCTGATATTACTTTATTTGCAAATAAATGCCTCGAAATAGAATTAATAGTCTCAATGGAAAAAAGGGAACCAGTTTTTCTTTGCAAGCTTTATATTAACAAAAACAAAATCAATTTACTAACTCCTTTCGGGTGCTTGAAACTCACAATGGAATTTAAAACAGAAAATACTCATTCATGTTTAAACATTCCACACTAATTCCGGAACTCAATTGACCATGGATGCATACATCCACATCCATACACCCACTCTAAAAAGTATGTTTGTCCTTCACTTGCTTCACTCATAACTGCAGATCTTCAAATATCTCTAACAATATTTATACTGCACCGAATGATTTGGCACCACTGAGCGTTCGAGAATGCGTGTGCCTTATTATTCACTCGGTGTGTATTTACGCTTCCTAAACAGTATATTGCCTTTACTTCGAAAAACATTCATTAATATATGTGTGTGTAAACCAATCTTCCAGCCGAAGAAAACGACACTATCCTGTCGTCTCGTGCATTTGGTCAGCCTCTCTGCTTCGTAGCAGAGGAACCACAACCAGAAGAACCCACCTCAAACAAAAAAGGAGCACGAAGCAAGAAATGATGCGGTGTCCATGGAGATACAAGAATATGAAAACAACTTCATGCTCATCCCATTTTCCTTTGTTATATAGTTTCATTTAGGTTCGATGTAATTTTATTTAGGCTTATATAATTTTTTATTGTTATTGGTTTTTTTTTCCTAAATTTTCCAATGTAAATGTATTTTCGTTCACCAATTACGATAACGGTTCACGATTTAAATATGTATGTATAGTTGAATAATTCATCGACAGCGTGACAACAGCACACAATCTGCACGGTACGGTTTTTTTTTATAAACATACAACTAATGCAACAAAGCAAGAGTAGAAAAGAAAATTTTGACTAATATAGTTCAATCAACAATAAAAAATCGAGCTGCCAGTTAACAAGTATCAAGTTGAGAATCGATACGTACGTATGTCTTAATATATCTGCAGATAATATTTATTGGAATTCCAATAGTTCCAATAAAAACAGGTATGTTCCGTCAAAATTAATTAAGAGATATGAGTCAACTGATGACATGCAAAATAACACTCAATGCTCAATTGTATGGTTACTTTTGTTTACATAAATTCTCATCTTTGCTATTAATCAAAATTCAGCATGGTTCAGCTATTGAAGATAGTGAGTCGCTGCTTGATAGAATTGATATAGATACTCCCTTAAGGTGATACGGGACGCTGTGTAATTTTTGCTATATTGTTTTCACTTTTTTACGACTCCAACTCGAGATTCGACGATGCATACCTAAAAAAATAGTGAATGAACATATCTGAAAACTATATCCAAGTGCTCACTGCAATTTTTTTTTAAATCTTTAGTGTCACACATACATTAATCATGTACGAACAATCTGGTCGTTAAGGGCTTAGCACCCTCATCAGCAGCCATTACCTCAAAATTTAGAATTTATATAACTCAGAATCTGTCCTAGATATTCAATGTCATCATCATCATCATTCATCTCTTTGTATGCTTACATGCTGTTAGCATTCTGATGAAGTTCGATTCGATGTCCATTCACTTACAAACAAGATATATAAATTTTAAATAGCAAGGTGAGTTTGCGAAAGAGAAATAAAAGATAGGAAAAAATACATGGAGCAGCAAATCACCTTAAGTTTGAATGCAACTAGCAGATTCCTATTTTTTGATAACGGCTTCATTGACAAACCGTATACGTCGTCAACGTGTTGTGCACAATCCTTTTTCAAGAGTTTTCCAACTGTATCAATGCTTCAAAACATTTTTTTTTTCAATAATTTCTCGAAATCTTTGCTTCTTCGGTGGTTGTCAGCTGTCAGCAGGACCTAATACCAGTTGTACATACATCAAACAATGCTTATTGAAAGCCCACAGTGACACCTTCGCAAATGGGTCAATGTGTCTGTAAACTCTCAATAAAACATAAAGTGGCCATGTTTTGTATAACCATAACGTGTGATTTATAGCAGGAGGCGTTTTGAGGACTCTTTCACTATTCTCTGAGCGCAAGTCTCTATGTGATTTATTTTTCTGTAGGCATGGCCATCTTATTGAAAATCAACTTTCAAAAATTAATTTCTATGGAACATTTCATCTTCGCTGCGAAAAGGCCACTATCCTATGGCACCGAAGATTGGCTTAAATATGTGTCCGCACACCCTAAATAATGTAAATAATATTTTAAAACAATGACCAATAATCCATTTGGCGGGTTTGAGCTCTGACAAATAATGGCCACTTTTTGAAGTACATACATCCAAACATACTCGGAGTAACAAATGTGATGGTGAACTTACAATAACATCTTCAACCTGACCGCCACAGTTTGCCTACTGGATTCATTTAAATTATGGTATTTCCAATGTTTTGTTCGACATTATGCTAAAAAATCACAAATAAAACAAATAACCTACGATTGAACATTGAGTGACTGCAAATAGTAAAAAAATAATGTATTCACAAAAAGCTAAGAGCAAATGAAGTATTGATTATTAATTTGAAACTACCCTCGAAAATCATCCAACCACAATACATTCACAGGATTAAATCCTGTTTTGAAACGAAGAAGGAACATACCAAGTAAATAAAATTGCGCACACACAATCGTGACATTGAAAGAGTAACTTGAGCATCTAATTAATAATTTCCTTCAGACTGTGATAACTAATTTACGAGAGTTTATTGGATCAACGAAATCACCTTGACCATGAATAAATAAACCGAAAGGAAATAAAGTGTTCTGCTTACGTTATCCAACACCAACTGTTTTATAAATTATCCGAAACATAATGCTAATTAAGTTCTTTTTATTATAAATTTACATTTGTCATTAATTTCATCGCATCATCCTTTATTTTTGTTTTAAATATGAAGGTATTCAAGACACTTATTGATATAATTAAAAAAACACAGTCTACGATAAAATCCTCATATATTTGTATTACCGCTCTATTTAAGAACAAGTGTGATATATTTGTATGTGATATAAACAATGCCCAGTAAAAATATGAAGGACAACATACTTTCATATCATCATGAGGCTATAAGAGCGGACATTTGCTCTCTAGAGAAAAATATGAAGAGCGATTATTGATAGTTCATTTAGAGAACGGCAGTCTCAAATTTGATTAGAAGTTATTGGGCACCTTATTGCTAAGCAACCTAATGAGCGATCAGTAGCCCCTCCTTTTGAGTTATTCCGTAATATTAGCTTAGTAAATTGACATGAACCGTTTGAAATTTTTTTTTAAAACCCTTTGAAAATTAAAAATACTGCTGTTTCAGGAAATAAAACAATAGAAATTTCAGATAAACCGAAAGACCAACAGGGTGACACTCACAGGGCTAATTTAATAATGTTTGAAAAATTGCGCATCCATTCTATAGTTATAAGCTATATATCGCACTATAATCACGAACAAATTGCAACCCTTAGTGATCCAGATTTTTGTTTCGTGAATGTTATGTACATTTCCGTTTTTATGGATTAAAGAGTGCATCGAAAAGTAAGTTTGCAAAAATGATTTTCGAATAAAAGACTGTAAAAAAACATATTTTAACTTCAGTTTTCAATTTATTGAAGAAAAATAACCTTTTGTTGTATTTCACTGTTTATATTAGAGGGTTATATACCTTTTTCATTTTCAAAAAATTGAAAAAAATGTTATTGCTTTATCTTGAAGAACAACTCTTTGAAAACATTTTCCCAAATTTTCATAGAGATTTGAGCAGTAGAAAGAAAGTTACAGCGCTCCTAGCCACGCGCCTCGTCCCGGCCCCAAACCGGAGCGGCCAGCTTTAAACGCGAATATCTCGAAATGGTGTTTTTTGCTAAATTACTTTGCGGTGATATGGATTGGCAAAAAACTACTGAACCGATTTTCTTCAAATTTTTTTTAAAATGTTCGTAATGAATTTTGTGTGTGCTTGAACGATCTATTTTTCATGCACAAATTTTTATTTCGTCGAAATGAATTTTTTAGTAAAACCTCTAGCGACCGAAAAATTCAATGTTTGCATAAAACGATTCCCGTATGCACAAAAAAATATATACGTAAAAACGATCGTTCAGATACGCGGAATTACTCTAAACTAATGATTTTTTTTTATTTTTATGGTTTCAGTTGACCTGTTCGACCTGGGGAGTTATCACCGCAAGGGTCTTTCAAAAAAAGGCGTTTAAGGGAAACAGCCACCCCTTAAAAACTATTTGACATTTTTTCACAAACTTCTGCATGAACATTGTCAACAGACTGTACGGTCAGAAAATAAAATCATTCATGTAATAAAAAGATTGCTACATACCTAAAAAAAAAATCCAAACTTTCCTATTTTTTTTCGACAAAAAAGGTATATAACCCCTTAATAAAAACCCAGTTTCTGTAATACGCTCGCACTTTGGACTTAACATTCTTCATTAAATTCTGCACAGTTGCTTTTGTGACTGCTAGCTGCTGTCCAGTTTTTCTAGAACTCCTGCGTGTTTTGGAACACTGTGCCCTCCTTCCGACAGTGCCGCTTGACAATCGCCCAATACCGTTCAATTGGCCGAAAATCCGGTCAATTCGGCAGATTGATGTCTTTTTTCACGAATTGTACATTATTGTTTGCCAACCACTGTAAAACCGACTTAGCGTAGTGGGCGGAAGTCAAATCCGGGCAGAAGAGAGGAGGAGCCTTATGCTTGCTGTACAGTGGCAGCAATCTATTCTTCAAACATTATTGCTCGTACACTTTGGCGGTGATAGTACCCCTCGTGATAAAAAAACAAACATGTCACCGCAAAACACACTACAACAATTTAAGGTATTTTACTGTAATTTCTGTTTGAATGATGCTAACTACTTTTCGATACACTCTTTATCATCGTAGTCTAATGGGTAATGAATGGGTTTTTGATTAATTGTAAAGGTGCAAACTTGGGAGCGGCCTTAGCAGTGGGATAAATGTGCGATGACCAAACGAAATATCAGCTGTCACGCGAACACAGATTTGTAAACAAACAATCCGCAGGGGGAGAGCGGTGAGGTGAGACGTTTGCAAGTACCAATCGGCAATGGTTGCTCAAGCCGACTTGGAATTCATCAAATTCACTGACTCTATCTGTCTACTTGTTGTGAAAAACTCGTACGGGTGAAGCAGGCAGCAATGATTAGCAATTTTGTGCACAATGTATAAGCTAAGCAGATGAGTTTTTCGATATGAAACCATTAGATACACGAGTGACACGAATAATGCTCACAGTACAACAGCGTTGCCAGAAATTCATAAAGTATGGTGTGCTTGTTGAATTTACATCTAGAATGTGATGATGCGTTTCAATCATTTAAAAGGAACGAACTGCAAACTATTGGTTTTAAACTTTTCATTTCCTTATACAATGAGCTTAATCCTTTCAGAATATAATTTGCTTTTATATCGCACCAGGAATAGCCCGGAGTAAAATAACTTCTGGACGAAAATTGGAAATGTATCATCTGCACCAGAAGATTTTAAAGCAGCAGTGCGAATTTGATGTGAAATTTTTATACGTAAATGTGTATCGAATTTTATGTAAAAATGTGCATGTTAATTTATATAAAATTTTATGCAAACCAGAAGAACCATGCTATTTGTTGTCTTAATTTGTTTGTTTCACATGAAAAGAATGTTATGACATTTTTTTCTAAAACACTTGAAAAGCTAGAAATACGTATTTTATATCTCAACTACAGCTGCCCTCTAATTTAGAAAGAATGAAATGTTGAACCATCCTTTAGAACGATAACTTTCGATTGACGGAAATTTGATAATATGTTCCTTATTTCTGTTTTAATGTTACTGAAATTTTGTAAATATCAGGGGTAGCCATGTAGCACGTCGCAAACATTTACACTCTAATGAAAACACTAACGTCCATGAAAGGGTTATGGAAGTTAACACATTTACAAGGGTGTTATGTGCATACGTTTACGTGCGGTACATGAAATTTCCCTATCATGTTTTCTCCGCAAGGATGGTCCAGTAGTACCTATAGAACATATTTCCCATAGATCTCAATCAGTCGAGTTTCACGAACAAAGTAAAGCATAAACTTTGATTGCATTTCCAATCCATGCTCCAATAAACATGCTTAGTTAATTTAGCGTAAAATTTACCGAATAAGGTCCGGGGGGTAAAATAATTCTTTATTTCGATCCCTTTTCTGCTGTCCAATACTATTCCTGGCACTTTCCGTAAAATACACATTTCTCATACCTTGACAGTAGCACACATTCTCATGTTGTATGTTTCGCTCGCAGCTGTGATTTGCTCTGGGATTATGAGAAAGAAGCGGCCGGTTTCCGTTGTGTGAAATATTCAATTTTGTAAAACGCTATTCAGAACACTTTTGCTTGTTTGTGTTCATGGCGTAGACAATTGAATTTAAGGACTTGTTGCTTATTCGAACCTTGGGCATATTGAGCGATGTTGAGTTGTTGAATATTTTATCTCCCTTTTCCGGATGGCTCATAGATCAACATATCGGCCAGAATTTGGAATCTTTCTAGCCAATCAATCCATCATTTTTCATTCACCTAATCGATTTTCATAATCTTTGGAAGCAGTATGGATAATAAAGGTATAATTTACGATATTTTTAAAATAGCAAAGAGTGGAGCTATACTTTGGCGGTGGACTTATTCCCATTCTCAGCCATATTCAAACCAAGCGTCCTGATATTTTGAACAGATATAGTACCAAACATACATTTATCATGTACAAAACATCAATCGTTTTGTTTGAAAATGGCTGAATAATTGAGATGATTGACGGAAATCGGTCTAGTACCGGTGCGGTGCGCCACCCTTTTTCAACCATTTTTTTGGGAAATTATTCAAACTTATCTCTAACTTTTTCAATGAAGACGTTCTGTTTGCCAACTGGGCCAATAGTTCAATATCAATGATATGACATATATTTGTAACAATAATTGTTCATTCCACTGTTCAATTTCGATGAAAAATATACAATATTTCAACATTTTTCCGCTAAAAGTAATGTGATTCCCAAGCATTGGCTTGGATATCTTTCAATTAGTGCCAAAAACTTCCGCAAATAACTCCGGTGGCTACACTATTCGTTTTGGTTTTTTTTTTTGACAAACTAAACTAACTAAACTCTTTTTGATTGGTTATCTAGAAATGTTGTTGCATATGAATATTAAGAACTCATGAAAAAAAAAATTTGGCCAAGTTGGTTCCACTAAATCGTTCTTCACAGACGGAGCTTTGATATATCTAAAGAAATTCATAGCGCTAATAAAACACTTCAAGCTCCTTGTTCCGTCTATATAGCTGAGTTTGCAGCAATACATTTTACGCTAGAAACTATTGCTTCACTAAGAACGAACCAGTACCTCATTTTCACGGATAGCTCCTTGAGGTTGGTAAAGCACTAGTCGAATTTTCTCATGAAAATACTTGGGCTTCTAAATGCTTTATCTTCGCGATATTTTATCAACACCCTTGCGTAGATCTCTTCTCACAGTTTGATTCCGGGCAATGAGAGAGCTTATTCGCTCGCAAAGGTGGGCGCTATGGAAGGCGATATCGACAAATCGACTTCAAAGTTTTTTTTTCCTATGTTTCGTCAGCAATTAATCGTCAGCTGGCAGTATATCTAGAGTAAAGGATATTTGGAACGATGGCAACATCCTATCTTGGTGTCTTAGGTGTCCAAGCAAACTTGGTTTAGGGGGATGGATGTGGGTTGAGACTTCATTCGTGTGTTGTTTAACCCCATGCCCTATCATTATTCTTTAAAAGCTACTAAAAAAAGCTAGATTATACCGTGTTGGGCTGAGCAACAGCAATCTCAGTGAACTTGAACTAGGCTACCAGGAAGCAAATCACGTTACTTGGTGATATCCTGACCACCGTGGAGTCTGATGTCTGATGGCTCTACGTGATTTAGAGTTCAAGAAATGTTTTGTCAACTGATTTAAACACATTTTTTTTGATAATAAGTTTTCTTAATGAATTCTTACTATACAGTATGTCTAATAAAAAAAGCGAATGTTTTCAATACTTATTTTTGGTTAGCTTTAAACATTATTTTTACTGCTTTAATGCGTGTGTGTAATCATCTAACTCTTTACTCTGAGACGATGTAAACAAAACAGTGGTTCGCGAGTAATAAAGTTGAGAAAAATGTACGCAAAGGAGGTTGTGACTAGTTTGCTGCTCGCCCAAAAGCCCATAAAACAAATTGCAACGATTGTGGGATGCCACCTGGCTACCATTTACCGTATCCAACGTTCACTCCTTGATGAACCACGTCCACGGAAGCCGGGAAGTGGCTGTCCTCGGTCCGCTCGCACACCGAAGGTCATCAGATCAGTGAGAGACAAAGTAAGGCGAAATCCTATCAGATTGATCCGGAAATTGGCTAAGGAAGCCGATACTTCAAAAACTACACGAAACATACATTTTGACTTTTGTACCATTCTAAAGTGTCCTTTGCGTAATGACATGACGCCAAATCAGGCCAAAACACTACTTGGCCTTCGTGCTGCCTGATCATCGGCAATAATAGCTTCTGGAGACATTCCTTAACGTATTTCTGAGTGTTCATCGTCTCTGTTGTGATGTACGGACTAGATGTTTTACCACACTCGCATATTGCCTGCCAAACCATAACCTTCTTACCGAATTTTTCGGTAAAAATTGCCTTCTCCGTCTCGGGGATGTCTTTGTCTTCGCTTACAGTATAGAATTGTGGTCCGGGAAGCGTTTTGTAATCTAGTTTCACATACGTTTCATTGTTCATTTTTATACACCCAGAATTTCTACACAATAACGAATCGTAGAGTTTGCGGGCCCGTGGTTACACGGACGCGGCCTGTTTTGCGTTCCTTTTGGGTTTTTTTCTGCTTCCGATATGTTTTTAGCCCAAGTCTTTCTTTGGCACGCATGACGTTACTCGACGAGGTCCCTAGTTTGTTCGCAACATCCCGAACGGAAGTCGCTGGTTTTCGCTTGTAGGCATCCCTGATCTTTTTATCGATATCCGGACTAACAGGACCGGATTTCCAACCACTCTTCGGCGCATCTTCTTACGTACACTGTTCTCTATATTTTCAAATCGCAGATCGTACCGCTCCGACGCATACACCCTCTTCCTTGGCCAATTTTCTCAAGGAGAGTCCGCTCACAGTGTACCATTTGTGCACGATACTTTTTCGTTGTTCCGGAGTAAGACCGCGCATTTTGATAGGTAACACAAAACTGAGCACTTTTTTGATGCTATGTCATTCAGAAATGTGCAAACAAAAGGACGCAGCCAAAACATGTTGAAATATTTCATTGTATTCAAAGTGACCGTTAAAATAAGGTGTGCTTATACTTTCTGGAACAGTCGTTATATCTAAGATGGGTTTTTGTTGCATCCAGTCTTCATTTTGTGTCACCAACGGATTTATGTTGACATTTTCTGTTATTATTTGTAAATGTCCTGTTAGGTCACCCTCAAAGATCCTTTTGTACCTTTTAAGTTTTAAGGCACTTTTTACTGCTTCTACCTGTACAAATGTATGCAAGGGTAACAGATGCATTATGGCATCCAGAGTGATAGTGGGAGTACTTCGAATAGCTCCTGTTATCGATAGAGTTGCTAAACGTTGCAGTTTAGCCAGCTCTCGTTGAGCTGAATTTACCATACAAGAGAAGCATACGATATCTTGGGTCTTATGACTGCCAGATAAATCTAACGGATTATTCTAGGCCTCAGTCCCCAATTCTTCCCAATCGCTCTCCGACAGGCCCAAAGAGCAGCAGTTGCTTTGTGTATAAGTCTTTTTCTTGTAAAAATATCAAGAGTTGTTTTTGAAGGGTTTACATTCAGCCCCTCCCTCCAGCACCAAACAAAACTGTAGTTTAATGCTGATTGCATTCTGTTTGATAACGTTGCATTATGCTTCCCCCGTATTATTATTACGATGTCATCCGCGTAGCCTATGACTTCATAGCCCATTGTCATTAAATTATTCAGCAGATCATCAACAATTAAGGACCACAAAAGTGGTGAAAGCATCAGGTCATCAGATTGCTGAGAGACAAAGTGAGGCGAAATCCTATCAGATCGATCCGGAAATTGTCTAAGGAAGCCGATATTTCAAAAACTACCATGCAACGGTTGGTCAAAGATAACTTGAAATATTCGTCCAGGGCAAGAGTAAAGCGCCACCTTGTAACGGACCGAATCAAACTACGGCTGGAGCGCTCGAAACGTTTGGTGTCAGCATTAAAAAAGAAGCATACCATCATCGTATTCTCCGATGCGAAAATGTTCACCATCGATCCCGTATCTCACACGTACAGACAGGTTTATTTCGCCGAAGAAGATTGAGGATGTTCCAGAGAACGTTAAATTCAAGTTTACAACCTAACATCCGGCCGGAGTCATGGTTTTCAGGGCAGTTGCGTCCAATGGCATGAAAGTGCCTCCAGTATTTATCACAGCTGGATTAAAATTTAATACTGAGGTTCACATGAACATTTTGAAGGACCACGTTCTGCCATGGATGAAAGCCAACTTTGCAGCACACCAACATGTCATTTTCCAACAGGACGGAGCACCGTGTCATACCTCGAAAAACGTGGAATTTTGGCCAAAGGACCTTTGGCCTCCTAGCAGCCCGGACCTGAATCCTTTGGATTACTCAATATGGACATATGGTCAGGCTAAGGCCTGTGAACGTTCTCACCCCATTGTTGGCGCCCTGAAGCTCCGTCCCCGTTTGGAGAAGGTGATCGAGAAAAATGGTGGACATATTGAGTAATGTAATCATGAAAGGCTTAATAAACGATACCCCAAATAAAATTTTGATTTTTTTGTCATTTTCTTTGAAAAATAACTTATTTGAAACTGAGGTATGGATTTTCGCATTTTTATATGGGACATACTGTACACTTATGAGTATAAGTTGTTTTATGAATTCTCATTATGCCATCTGATCAAAATTGACCCAGACTGGTGGATTTAAATTGCGCAAGTAAAAGGAATCGGATTTTTTTCTTAATTGGCAACACTGTCATTAACATCCATCCCAAATTTGAGTGGGATGCGAATTAGTTTATTTTTTGCAGCTGTTTGTTTGTGTGGCGATTTTAAACATGGAAAAAAAAAATTTAACAACGAGTTTGCTGAAACTTTTGTCATTCCAAATGCTACAAAAGTGTTTTGAGGACTATACTCTATCGAGAATACAAGTATTTCATCGTGAAATCGTAGAAAATTGGCCTCATACAAGTCGTTAACGACGATAACATCGAAAAAGTGATGAAAATTGTGCTCGAAAATCATCGTGTTGGCATTAGATGATAGGAGAGGAACTCAGCCTCTTTTATGAATCGACTCAACACATTTTGGTTGATATTTTGGGTATGAAACACGTTGCCGCCAGACTCGTACCAAAAGTCGGTAGAAAATTGAGGTGATGCTGATCGTTTTCTTCGACTGCCGTGGTGTTGTTCATTATGAATTTGTTACAGAGGGTCAAACTTGCTATATTGAATCAATTCATCGTAAGCGGTCGGAATTGTGCGCAGACAATTCATGGATTTTCCCCACGAGAATGCACCGTCAACTTGATTGTGACGGAATTTTTGGCCAAACATTAAACAAAAGTTATTGCACAGCCACAGTATTCACCAGATTTGGCACCCTGTGACTTTTTTTGTTTTTTTCCGGAACTTAAGTATCCACTTCCAGGAACGCGTCATGAGTCGATTGAAAACATAAAAAGAAATTCGCTGAAGGAACTGTAGGCTATCCCGACTGATTCATTTGATTCATTTTATTAACGTCTCTTTAAACGGTACGTCTGCTGTAGACGTTTTAGTTCATTCGAGATGCAAAAATCCCGACTGAGGCGTATAGCAAGTGTATGTAAAATTGGATTAATCGTTGGCTGAAATTGGCTGAAATGGAGGTTGTCTAAAATATATCGGGGCATAATGAGCACCCTATCTAAGTATTGATTATTATTTTGATTTTGTGCTAACTTATATACATAGGTCAATGGATGGAGCGTGGATGGAGCGTGGGATGGAACGTGCGTCCCCGCAACATAGCTATGGGCCTCACAAGTTCCTACCTCATGCTTCAACGGGTCAAGAGATGACAAAGACCGCCAACTAAGGGTTGCGTACTTAGCTGGTAGTGCAGCCTGGGCACTGTTGTCCTTCTGACTTCAGCTAGATTGAGGTGGTGCGTGCCGAGCGTCTGTCCACCAAGGAGATGCGGCTCAAACAGCGTCTGTCCTGGCATCCAGCGGTTGAGTAAGAAACGCTGTATCGCGTCAACTATACATTAGGTGGCAGCCGCACCAAGGCGATGTAGGAAGCGTGACCCCGGTAAGGTAGCATGCTGAAATCTTACCCTACCACAAAAAATGGAAGTATTTTTTATACGGTGTATAATTTCAGATCATCCATGGAATTGTATAGTAATTTTGAATTGTTTTCTTCCCTCGTGGCTATGATAATGCAAGTCCGTCTACAATTGCAGCAGGATCAGCAGACATGCAGACATTACAAATATAATTGTTATTATCATTTTATATTATAACATCTCTTCACAATATTTTTATGCTATTTGTACACAGGCAATCACACTTTATACACAATCACTCGTATATGCATCGAGACAAGAAACTAGCTTTTTAGAGTGGGGGGCCGGTGTTAATAAGTAAACTACTATCCCATTTTGTAAGTGGCTCCAACAGCATCCCAACTGTTGGTCCAAAATGACTCTAAGGCGTTTATATAAATTAGGTTATTTTTTCAATAAAAACCACCGTCACACTTTTTGAGGTGCCCCAATAACATCATTACTGTTGGTATAAATAGGTTCCAATCGGAAATCGTTACTTATATTTAAATATTTTACTAAACGTCACGTGAATTCACCTTATCGTTCACCAAAACGAACCCTGCTGCCAAACAACCCTTTTATCCAACATTCCAGTGATTTCTCGTGGAGGTGCAGAATTAAACCTGTCAAAAGTTTTTTTTGTTTAATTAGGAACTCTGAACGAATCAACGATCTAAACCGCGGCGGACTGGTTTGGACTTTCACAGCTAAATTGCGATAGCCGTACTGGAGACTTCCAGCAGGGTCGCAAGTGACTAGACCTTTTCCTAGAATTGTCGGTAGGCTATTGGGTTGCACCCAATAACGTCGAGCTCAAGAATTAGAATCTGAATCCTTTATTCAAATAATGGGTCGAGGTATTTATACTCTCGACAGTTACATCATTTTCATATGCTAGACAAAATGCAGTTCTAAAATAATGAGACGGCTGGAGTGCCGAAAAATGCTCATCTATGTATATTGTATTATGTTGGCTTGCGTTAAGCGTATTTGTCTTGGCTTGTCATTTAAAACCATCTTCGTTGAGCCGTCCGCTTTAGACCTTGCAGAGTGAGGTGGAAAGGGCACGATTCTAGTGACAATGCCCCCTGCAATGTATTTCGTTCTTTGAGTTGCAACACTTGCGCTTTTGCGCGGTTCGCTGACGCTGTGTGTGAATGGGTTTTTTTTTTTGATTTAATTGTTTAATTGCTTATGGCCTTTTCATACAGGGGTGGTAGACTACAAGAAGATTCTTTAGCTTCCAACAATACGAGTATTACGTCAATACGTTCCTACCTTTTAATTATTTGGCCTGCACTCAGGCGGGGCCTACACCAGTTTTTACGCATTGAGGATGTATGCTAGTCCCAAGGACCATCTGGTGGTTCTTTGTGCAGTAGCAGCTGATCTGGCAATAACGCAGTAGCAACCTCGTGTCCACCATATTAATACAAATTCATTCGCTGACTATAGGGATTCATTCACCGATACGTTTCGATTATTTGAAACAAATTGCAGCTAGGGTATGGGTAAAACATTCATTCGGCACATTTTTTCAGCATTAACATTTAAAATTTGAGCATGAGCATGAGCATGATTGACCGCCCGAGGTTGCTACTACGTTGTTGCCAGATCAGCTGTTATTACACAGAGAATCAACAGATCATGCTTGGGACTAACATACATCTTCATTGTGTAAAAACTGGTGATCCCAATCTAAGGCAAAACCGGCGCCGGCCTCGCCCGAATGCAAGTCAAGTAGGGAATGGGTAGGAATATGTTGACGTGATACTCGCTTTATTAGAAGCCGAGAACACCTCTGCACTTCCACGAGATATCACTGGGATTTTGGATAGCAGGATTGGGTGGCTGCAGGGTTCGTTTTGGTAAACGATAAGCTGTCAAGGTTAATTAGTACCGATTTCCGATTTGAACCGATTGAAACCAACAGTAAGGATGCTATTGGGACCACTCACAAAGTGTGATTGTGGCTTTTCATTGGGAAAACAAAGTGATTTTAAATAATGCTGAAAAGCCGATTTTGACCGGTACAGTACAGTAAGGATGCTATTGGGGTCATTCACCAAATGTGATAGTGGGTTTTCATTGGAATGCTAGAAAGCCGATTTGGACCGATTTAAACCATCAGTAAGGATGCTATTGGGGCCACTCACAGAGTGTGATACTGGTATTTCATTAGGAAAACAAGGTAATTCATCTCAACGCTTGAGTACCAACTTGGACCGATCTACACCAACAGTCCGGGTGCCGCTGGAATCCCTTACAAAATGGGACAGTGGTTTATTTGTGATAGGGTGGCCCGACGAGTATGGCGAAAGAATAATTTGAATCACAATTAATTATGTACCTCACCACCGACCGATCCTACCCGGCGAACCACGGCTTCTGATGCTCACTCGATCACTCGCGCAACAATAGGCAACCGAAACACTAGACAAAACGCTACGCCCGATAACAAAATATTGCGGAACAAAGTATCAACACAACCGATTCAACCGATTCAACCGATGGTCGACGCAAACCTATTAAAAATATATATTTTTTAATATATATTTAGTGTCAACCAGTGGGTAAGTGTGCTCTACTCAAAGTTCCCCTTCTTTCAAACTCACTTTCAGTTCAATTTACCCATTGAGTAAGACACATCACAATAGAAAATATTGTGACGGAGCACGGACGTTAGGTTACTAGATGTATGAAAAATACTCTATAACCTATTTAGGATTATATCTGAAAAATCCCAATTTGGCCAACACCCACCATTTTTCCAGCATTTACATTTAAAAAATTTTTTAAAATTGCATGGTTTTTGTGCAACTAATGGTGCTCATTTTACTCCGTTTGCTCATTGTGCCCCTCTATTGCATGGTATTGGACATTATTACATTTATTAGATTATGAGTACTACCGTCGTGCGGGGCTTCTTTTGACACTTATTTTTGATTTTTCAACTTTGAAAGACACCGTTGCGGTGCTGTTTCAGGAACTCCTTGAACGAATCCCTAACCATTCGATGTTCACGTCCTCAGCAGTCAGCTGTCTACCAAGAGGATTTCACGGTACGGTTCCACACTTCCTGAAGCCTGACATCAGAATGCGACTCGTATTCGGGGCCATTGCCTTCATGAGTTCGTTAATAAAGCTTCCGAGTTTGCTTTTAGGAATTGTTGCATTCTTGGAACCTTCATTTGTAGCGGCCAAGGACTGTGATAGTTTTAAGTTTAACACACGAAACGTTTGAATAAAACTAACTATATTTCTTCAACAGTGTCGTGGATTCCCGTACCAGGTAACATAGGAATCCACAGTCTGTTCACTTTGAAACAAAACTTCATAGTACTATAAATTCCCATACCTGGTAACATAGGAACTTCAAAGACTACCACTTTGAGAAGTGTTTTTTTCTCTCTTATCTATGCATAAACCTTGTGTTTTTATACCCCTCGGGTTTATGGCATCGTGTATGTGACATCGCGAGCCTTTATTCGTGTATGTGGTATCGCGAGCCACACACCTATCGAGTCTAAAAATAATGATTCTTAGCAAGCTATCGTATGCTTGCATCGTATGCTCCGCCGCCACGGGGTTTATTTACTTAAATTGGGGACTGCATTTGTGCGGTGTTCGGGCCGTTGCACATGGGAGGCCCACCAGCGTCCCAGAATCTTTCGCTTTCCTCGTTTTATTGGTCCAAAGTACGCACCGTCCGAAGGTTGTGTCAGATGGGTTGCGTTCGGTCGCAAGCTGGTGAATCTTATGCCTTTTTGATCGCAAATTTCAACAGACTTCGTACTCAAATATGAGAAAAGATTATCTCCGACATGCATAATCGATCCTTTCAAATGGCTCCTTGCTGGCGTTATGAACCAATCTTCAAAAATTTCTTCGTCGAAACAGCCAGAAGCCTCGGTTAAGCCCATTAAGTGTCCAAAAGTGCAATAAATGCTCTGTTTTAAACACCACGTGTGTTGGCAACAGCTCTCCGTTCCCACTGCCGCAAAACATTACGGATGTGACTGACTTACTGTAGTTCCTCACGTTTTCAAAGTATTTCAAGCTACGCTTACACGGTGTTCAATAAGTTCGAATACAAGTTTTCATCATTGCGTAGGTATGCGCCATGTACATATTCTGCATTGGTATTGGTGTCAGCTTTAGCTTCATTCATACGCTACCGAATGTGCGCGGTGTTGACATTCTGTTAGTTGTTGTGTGTTTGTTACGCGCGATGAAAGAGTATCGGGACTTCGTAATTAAGCGTTTTTTGAACGGTGAGCGACCCGGCGATATATTCCGGCTGCTGAAATCGCATGGAGTCAAGCGGAACTTTGTCTACACGACCATCAGGCGATACCGGGAGACGTCCTCGACCAATGACCGTGCGAGATCCGGTCGGCCGCGTTCAGCGAGGACGCCACGGGTCATCAAGATCGTGAGGGAGCGAATTCGGCGCAAAAAGAACCGCTCAATCCGGAAAACGGCTGCAGATCTCAACGTTTCCATTGGAACCGCTCACACCATACTCACCAAGGACCTTGGTTTCAGGCCTTACAAAAAACGTAAGGTCCATGGCGTTTCGGAGGCTACCAGCAAAAAGCGGTTGGATCGAGCTAAGAGGATCCTCTCTCGGCACGCTGGTCAGGAGTTTGTTTTTTCGGACGAGAAACTGTTCGTGCTGCAGCAGCCGCACAATGTGCAAAATGACCGGGTGTGGGCGCCATCGAGGGACAGCATTCCTGAATCCAATATAAACATCCCTCGGTTCCAAAGTGCCGCGTCGGTGATGGTTTGGGGGGCAGTATGCAAACGTGGTAAGCTACCCTTGGTGTTTATTGAAAAAAACGTCAAAATCAACGCGGCGTACTACAAAACTGAGGTTTTGGAAAAGGTTGTTGCCCCCAGTCTCCGAAGCCTCTACGGCGATGAGCACTACGTGTTCCAGCAGGACGGTGCACCAGCCCATACGGCAAATGTGGTTCAAGCCTGGTGTCGGGACAATTTAACCGACTTTCTGGACAAAACTTTGTGGCCTCCCAGCTCCCCGGACTTGAATCCTCTCGACTTTTTTGTTTGGTCCTATATGATGGCGAAGCTGAACGAATACAAGGTCAGCACTTTGGATCATTTCAAAACGGTAATTCTCAAAATCTGGGACGAAATGCCCATGCAGTCCGTGCGTGCCGCCTGCGACGCGTTCGAGAAACGTTTGAAGCTCGTTAAGGAGTACAAAGGGGGGGTCATTCCAAGAGAAATGTTGTAAACGTTCCTTGTAAACATAGCTTTCAATAACATAAATCCAAAAAATAAAAAAACATGTTTTCATTTTTTTAACAAATTTTGAAAGTGTATCCGAACTTATTGAACACCGTGTACATATGGCAAGCTTCTTCCTTGTATCGTCCGACAGATTCGTTTAATCATAGTTGAATATGATGAAAACAGAAACCCCGTCAAACGAAAACTTTAAGCTATCCATGTATTCCCTGAATGTTTCGCGTGTTACTCCTGCTCGACTCAATTTGATGTTTTGCGCAAGCCATTTGCTTAGCTCCCGATGATCGCTAAGGAAACGAGCCACCCAGTCCCGAGACGGTTTGTTGTCGACGAAAACTTAAACGCTTTGACCCTGTTTTTTACTTTTTTGAGGCATTATTCCAAATCTGATCGGGAAACCGCGGTGTACTTCTGGGAATTATTGGCTCTCCTATAGGTACGCACATATTTAAAACCTAAAAAAAGGAAAAAAAAAATATCATTACCCTGTAATGTGATCACTGACGGAAATTCGACCACCGCTAACTTTTTGTCATAAAATAACAATTTTCAACGTACAATTATTTCAAATTCCGATGAAATATGGTTAATTAATAGTTTTTTGGTGAATTTATTGGCTTACCATGATTTATGGACATCAGGAACAATATTTACCGAGCAAAATATTCAAGAATTGAAAAAAGCTTACGCGTGACACGTGAGGGTTATTCTCGCTTTGACAAACAGTGGTAATCTGTTAAATTACATTTTCATGAAAAATGACGCAAATAATAGTATTTTATAAAAATGTATATGTGTTATAAACAGTATTTCTGTTTAAAAATAAAAAAAGTGAAAAATTAAAAAACCCAATTATATAAAGTAGTCGGCATGTCAAAAGACGGTATATTAACTATTTTTCAAATGCATCTTTTTACATTTCTTATGGTCGATAAATAAGTGATAATTATTTGTACGTTAAATTATTTTTGATAATGAAAATAAACACTGGATCATTCTACAACACCGTCTAATGGTCTAGTTTCGATATATAACAAAGTCAAATTTCTATTCAACAACTTCTTGATTTCTCAGATAGTTACTATCTGTGACAATAGCTGAAAAATCACATTGCTTGACATGAATTCTTCTGCACAAAAACACAAACGTCTGAAAATCCGTTGAAAGAATTGAGTAGGGCAGATTAATAGGAAAAAATTATACATAAATGATTAAAATATTATCAAATACTAATAATTACGGGTGGGGTGGATATAATTTTTCAACATACTGAATGTTTATTATTTATTCAAAGAACATTGAGCCCTGCCCTTGAATGATTTAAAAATGCAGTGCTGCTGGCCTTAATCCTCTACATATTTTTTTATCTAGATGTTGAGAATAGAACCACTTGTTGACAGCCTACATTAAATGAAAAACCTTAAATTTACGTTGCTAATTGCACGCTTTAACTTTTGGGAAAATTTCCTAGAAGCGTTCCAAACAGTAATATATCAAAGCTAAAAAATATCTTAATATCCCCACTTCAGAAAACATCTGATCTACCTATGTGGAATATTCCATTGCATTCAGAGCTACCAACATTTAACCGGAGAAGAATGTTTTTTTTTGCAATCGAGACCATCCATTTTCGTTTGAAATTAAAAAAGAAACAATTCATTCAAACATATTTCGTGTTCGATTGCCATTCTGTGAGACTAATTTTTGGACGCATTCCAAAAATACTCCCGTAAGAACATTGTACTCTGCTATCGGTTTCAAGCCAACCGTCACCGCCGATACTTATCGTAAACTAAAACCACCGTTCACACGGTGTGGTGGCGAGAAAATTTAATTTAAACTGATTTATATTGTGCTCACATATACTGTTTCTGGTGATAATTTTCGATGTTTATTGATTCCTCGTGTCTCTGAAAGCTGCAACAATTCTAATTATGCATTAAATAGAATTGTTGCTTCCCGATTCATCTCATCGTTCCACAATTTATTCTACTTGAAATCAAAGGTCTTTTTTCTAGGCATAATATTGAACATGTTAAGATTAACGATATAAACGTTTTCAACTGTTTTAAATGCATGAAAACGGTTATAACTTGTGAGCTTTCAATGTATGCACCAATTCTGCTTTACACAGTAAAAATATATGTCAAATATTTACATATTTCATCATACTGGTGGTTATGGGTATTCAATAGCAAAAAACGGAATTGACTTTGTTTGATTTGAAATAGCCGAATGATCAGTAATTAAGTTCACAATCTGTAAAAGGAATTACCAAATAGAAAACTATTAGGTTTGTATGGAATGGTATCTAAACGGATTGATGTATTTGCAAGGTTATATTATTGCAAGAAAATATTATTTTAATTTAGAATTTCTAATAGAGCATTTGCAAAATGCCTAACGTTTCCAATGTCAGATAGTTTCTGAATAGATGCTCTAAGTAGATACAAGTGTTCTCACTTATTTAACACTCATTCTTCGTCGCTACGTTGACTACAAAAACGCTACCCATTTGTGCTACAGTTAATGTTCCCTATCAGGATTTTAAATAAAACTTAAGTAAAACTTTATACGTTAAACATAAGAAATACTTCTCCACAGTTATCAACAATCTTCGACTTGCTACCATAAATCCTTGTTTCAAACTACGAACTCGATCCGTTGTGATAGTATAAAAATCAATAACTGGCAATATCCTCTGGCATGGAAGCTGTAAACGATAATGAAACTACTGCTGGAGGAATTAACAGCAAGCAAGAAAGCATAATTTGAATGCTGCAATCAGGCATCACGTTTTGAAAAAAGTAAAGCGTAATTAAGTGCTTTATCCTTACGTTCATTTCTGCTTAGCCTTTGGAATGGGTGAATATGTCCAAAAAATGTTCCAAGCAAAGAAGTGTTAATTAACAAAAATGCTCTACACTGCTTTCCAGTATTTTTTTTAACTGCGTTTTACTGGGTTTGTTTTCATCGGATATAGTATTATATTGGCCTTTTGAGGTAGGACTACGTCTTTGTTTTCTGTACTTTTAAAACAGAAGTACAATTTAAAAAAAATCGTATTGCGACCGTTCCGAAAAGTGGTCAGGTTTTGAGCGTTGTCTTAAAAAGTATATTAAGCAACAAAAAATGCGTTGTACAATCAAAATGGGTTACATTTAGTTGCGTAGTCCTACGTCTGTCATCATTTCTAACAACTTAATGGGGCTGTAGTTGTAGTTTTTATCTCACCAAATAAACAGTTGCATAATGTACTACTTTAAACAACACGTTTAATTTGCGAAAAGTGCTACATTATGCTATGCTCTTCTCTAATCATTTGTTACACAGTTTAGCCTGCTGCACAGCATATTTATAAAAATTCAATATATTTTTTTGACTGTTCCAATAATACCTTCAGTACCAAAATGATGATAATCTATTTGATTTATATGTAATAATCACAACATAGGAAATTGCAGTCAATATATTTATATCTGAGTATTTCAAGGATGAAAAATTAGCGATACCTGATTTTTTTTTAAAGGCTTGTAAAACTTTTGGGGAGCATGTTTGGTGCTCCTGTTGAGTGTTCTGAATTCCTTCCGAAACTGCCAATCAAAATAAGGCCGACAAAATTCTTAAAAATTTGGCTCAAAACTACAAAAATGACGTAGCACTTTTTGAACTTTTTGAGCTAAGCATACGTTTACGTTGTACATACTTTTATTTGCGTATAAATGTTTATCTACGCTTAAATGAAATGTCCACCTAGGGACTACTTTGGACAAAATAGATGAATCGAATTATTAACATGAGGAATGTACATACAATCCAACAAACAGACAATAGTTTTTGAAGTATAGGTATGAAAATGTGTGACAATCCGTTAGTTTTTTGGGCACTACTCGGAAACCAAAAAATAAAACACATAAAACATCGTGAAAATTCCACCATTGTAAGCATAGAAATTAGTACATAAGAAAATATTTTTATTTTTTTAATTTGCCATGATTAGTAACATAGCCTTTTCGGCTTTTCCTTGCAGTTCTCCTCCACAGTGAAAATGTTTGTTGAAAAAAAAATGAGTTATGAACGAAAAAAAAACCAAAAAGGGTTGCCATCTTTCCCGGAAAACCCCATATGAAATTTTAAATTTTATCCCGAACATCACTCATTTCAAAAGTTCATATTTCAAGTTCTGAGAAATATGCCACATGAAAACATATGTTTAGTTATTTTCCAAAGTGAAACAATATACTCACAGAGAGTGTGCATGTCAAACAAATGGTTAACACCTGGTGCGTCTATATGTTGAAAGGTATTAGTTATAATTCTTACTTCGATCAAATCGGTTCCTCAACAATTCTAAAACAATTTTTTTTTTTGAGACCCCCATGCAATCTGATTCTCAATAGGACTAGCAAGACCCAAACTTAAATTTTGGCTGCTCTCAAACTCAACTTAGCAAGGGTTCGGAGTTAGGGTGTAATATCAAAACTTTATATTTAAAAAGTATGTTGTAATTTGTTTTTGTAATTCTCTCCAGACGAGATCACGTTTTCTTTGATATTGATATTGATATTCAACGGACAGATTTCAGGGGAATTAAGAGGTGGAAATCATCATCAATTATTCTCAGTTCTATTAAGGCTATTTTCTTCTTGAGGACGGCAAAGCTCTCCCCGCTTTTAGTAGAGAATACAACGGCTTCTTCTGCTTCATCAAAAAAATTGCTTCATATTCTCGTTGTTTGATCATCACCGTTGTATTGATCCTGTCACATTGTTCGGTTCCGGGCAATGAGAAAGCGGATTCAAATCATCTCCAATATTGTTTTTCTTATTATTCATCATCAATTACTCGTTGGCTGACAGCATTAATGGAGGAAATGAGACGAAAAATCAGTGTTTGACTGATGCACTTTGCAAAAATGGTAGCTGGCATCGAAAGCTCTTCATAAATAACTGTGGAAGTGCATTTAGAACACTTAGTTGAGAGCAAGCAACAAGCTAATTGCGAAAACAATAAGCTTGAAACGTTAAGAAAGAAGAACAAACATTTTAAACGAAAAACAAAAAAAGGTGTTAAAAATTTAAAAAAAGAAATGTTGTTTGAATTAAATTACCCAATTTCTTATTAAATGTTGCTCAACCGACTTGCTCTCAAACAATAAATTGTGAATAATTTGTTTTAATTTCTATTGTTGTTGTTGGAAAACTACAAACAATTAATAAAAAAATTTGCAAACTTTGCAGACGTTATGAACTTCAATATGAAAAATATCGCAAACCGATACTCTAAGAAAGTGTATCATTCAGAGGTATATGATTCGAAAAGACCACTGAAATCATATGACATGCCTGCAATACATTTTATTATGCAAATATTTGAGATTTGACAAATCTAATAGTTGATCTGTTTTCTGATATTTTTGTATCCTAGAGTTTTCACCAAAATCTTCTTTCAAATCTAGTTTTAAGTTTAAAAAAAGGGTTTTAGAGTTATTATTAATTTTTTGTTGAGCTGTTTTCAACGTTTTTTTTTTCTGAGTGTATTTGTTTTACAAGCGTCATAAATAGGCTATACCTTGTTCTAAGGTATTCTATAAAGCCAACGGTATCCTACGTAACATTTTTTAACTTAACTTTATTGTAATGCATATGCCCTGTTCGAAAATTCCACTTTAGTCAAAACTCTTCCAAGTTTAAAAGTACTGGGTCTCCATTGCCAAATGTATGTTTTTTTTTAGACGGGTGGAAAATCTGCAACCAAACTCCTGACAAACTCAGGGTGTGGGGATGAGGGTGCCAACTCTTCGACAATCTGAGAGGCTGCTATGCATACCACGTCCCAGATGTCCCGGTCTTGACACATCCTCTGGACCAAGTTATTCGAAGTCGTGTCGTAACTGCTTACGGCTATCATGCCGGATCTCACACCATCGAAGCGAGGACATGCAAAGAACACATGTTCCGTGGTTTCCTCAACTCCCGCGCACTCGGTGCCTGCCCATATTTATGCAGATATTGTCTAAGACAGCCGTGGCCTGACAGAATCTGCGGGAAGTGGAAGTTCACTTCATCGTGTCGCCTACCAACCCACCCGGATAGTTCCGGGATTAGTCGGTGGGTCCACCAACCTTTGGTGGAGTTGTTCCATTCCCTTTGCCACTTAACCATGGATGCGGCTCTAATGGTCTTTCGAATACCTCTTGTTCCACGTTGTTCGAAACACTCTACATCTTCTTTTATGACGATGCCTATTGGCATCATCCCCGCTAGGACGCAGACCGCGTCGCGTGATACCGTTCGGTATGCACTAACCACTCTTAGGCACATAAGCCTGTGCGTATTGTTTACACTTACTCCCTTGCATCGCCGAGCTATTATTTACACTTACTCCCTTGCATCGCCGAGCTATTCGACATCATGCTGAGGACATAGAGGCTTTCTTGCAGTCGTTATCGACATGGCCGATAAAGGACAGCTTATCGACGATCATGACCCCCCAAGTACCTTAAAGACCTCTTTGATTCTATTGTGCAGTTACCTGCACTAATCGTCACATATTGCTCCGATTTTCGGTTGTTAACAACCGTGACCTCAGCCTTATGATGGGATAACTCCAGTTTCCTGGAACTCATCCATCTCTCCACAAGGTCAATGGAGTTTGAGGCCGTTAGCTCCACCTCTTCAATAGATTCACCACATATCTCAAGGGTGATGTCGTCCACGAACCCGACTATCTTCATCTTCACTTTGCTATCACAATGAGTTCCTCATTCGTCACCGTCGCCTCATCTCCGGCCCCCGTTGTGCCGTTATCAATGCCCACGTGGTTACGGATGTTCGACTGAGCCGCCCATCCTTCCATCGCTATGACAGCGTTATGGTCTGGGATACTATAACGCTGGTCATGGGACAAATCAACGGCGGCGGGGGTCCAGGGACTCGGGTTCGGAAAAAGCCCTCCAGTGAGCCCTGGTGATTGCTCGGTTGGAGTCACCGTCCCTCTGGTTTTGGCCATTACTTATAGGCGTAACCCCACGGATTCGTATTGGTCTTCTGACACAAGCCCTCAACGCAGGCTTGCTTATTGGCCTTTATCTCCCTCTTTAACGCGACCTTCGCGGCGACTAGCGCCCCTCTACGATCGATTCTATCGGCGTTTTACCGCGCTCTTTGCAAGCTCCGTCTTGCGTAGAGGCATATTCTTCGGAGGTCGGCGATCGACTCTGTCCACCAATACACCAGCGATCTTCCATTCCTCGGTTTGACTTCCCTCGGCATGGTCGCATCACACGCTCGTGGAAGTGCCATCACGAGTCGTTCGCCACAAGGTTCCTGGGTTTCGCGTAAGATTCGTTCCCTCTGAAGCGCCTCTTTAAAAGTCTCTACAAGGACGTCCTCCATCTGCGGGTGAATGGAGTGGATGCTCCTCCTTCCGCACGCTGCCTTGTATTGTGGACGACACAATAACGGACCGCCAAGTGGTCGCTATGGGTGTAGCCATCATCCACCCTCCAATTATTAAGCAGCCCAGTACTGCTGAAAGTGACATCCATTATCGATTCCGCTTCGTTTCTGTGGTAGATACTCTTGGTACCTACTTTGGCTCGGTCTACATTGAGCCTAGCCAAGGCCTCCAGAAGAATCTGGTCTCTGGGATTGGTGAGGCGGCTCCCCTACTCGAGCACCCAAGCGTTGAAGTCCCCTGCTATCGAGCATATTGGAATCCTGTTCAATCGACCATCTTGGCCGTACGTAACAGCTGCAGAAGAATACTCCATTCACTTTTTATTTATTGTTGTTCTTCGTCTCGAATTAAAACATAACAGACTGCTACTTAACCTAGGTTTCTTATTCTATACTTAAACACACATTTAGACACATTAAAATAAAAAACAGCAGTCACATTGTTAAACGATCTAACACAGTTATCGAAAGGATTGTTTTGCCCATACGCAGTTCTATGGCGACTGACTTCAAATAAATTACGGTCACGAAGCTGGCGAGAAGGTGCATAAAAGTAGATGTTTTGCAACAGCGCCGGGCAATCTACACCACCTTCGACAATGTCAAAAACAAATAACCTCTGTATAATAGTACGTCTGTGCATTAGAGTTTCTAAAACGATCAGTCTACAACGACTCAGATAGTCAGGTAGATTTGCTGGGTCATTCCACGGAAGTTGACGAAGAGCATACCATACAAAATTGCGTTGAACCCTTTCCATCCGGATGATCTGTACTGAGTGATAAGGTGACCAAAAACTAAAAGCATACTCCATGATGCTACGAACGATCGAACAGTACAGCGCCTTGAGAGCATATATATCGGTGAAACCACTTGTATTGCGACGCATAAATCCCAGTGCTGCAAAGGCCTTTGCGGTAGTTGTGCTAATATGCACATTGAACCGGAGTTTCGTATCTACGTATGAACACGCTCTATAACTTCCTAGATGAGGGAGTACTCAAATTCTGTTCAGGATTGCCGGCGGGTGAACGAAATAACTTTGCACTTTTTTATGTTCAGTTCCATTCCATTCTCAGAGCACCACAACAGAATCTCGTCGATGTCAGCCTGAAGAGCGCAACCGTCGAGAGGCCATGATAAAACTTTGTAGATTTTTAGATCGTCAGTGTAGAGGAGAAGGCGCGATTTCAGCCGAAAGCACAAGTCATTCACGAACAATATAGAAATTAGTGGTCCCAGAACGCTACGACCAGATTAGTAAGAGCACAACCACTTTGTGATCCAATCAGAAAAGCCCAGATACTTCAGCTTGTCTATTACAAGGGTGTGAGGAACCTTGTCGAACGCTTTCGACAAATCGAAGTATATGCCATCAACTTGGTGACGATTCTCAATTTTCGATGATATGAAATTTACGTAAGACATCATATTTGTTGTCGTGGTCGTTTCTTAACAAAACCACGTTAAAATTCAGAAATCAGCGGTCGAGACGCTCACACCTTCTTCCTTAGTCAGTTTTCTGATCGAAAGGCCACTGACGGTGCACCGTTAATGCACAATCCGTTTTCTTTGCTCGGGAGAAAGACCACGCATTTTCCACGCAAACTTCCGTGCGAAAAATTGAAAAAAAAAAAGACAACATCAGTTTAATTTGGATGTAAACGGCAGGACGCAGCCAAACGATGGTTGAATACTGCACGCATTTGGAATGGACGGTTAATCATTAATGTATTTCTAATTATCGGAACAGTCTATAAATACTCTGATATACTTTGAATTGTTATGTCAAAAGAATACGAATTTTATTGATCAATTGGTAACACATCCTCTTGCTTTAAAGGAAATCGTGGTTTCAAGAATATCTGGTTTTTGTTTGCTAATTTGCGAAATTCGTGTATTATCGATCATGTTTCCAAATGCTTAATACTTGATACTTTTTTCAATAACAAAGTAATAGTAACACAAAAGTATCGTTTCTAAAAGTAATGTTGCTACAAATTCTTTCCAAATTATGTTTCAAAAAATTCACCTCAGTTCATTCGTTGGGTGCTGAGATCAGTAAAACAAAACCCGGCTAAACGTGTCATGGAAAACATAACATACCTATCATCATCCTGGTTGCAAGATACTGTTTATTGATTACATCCACGTATTATGAAAAGCCTCGTATACAAGAGCAGAAGTATCGTTGAATGCAAATAGGCGGTTCACAGAATAGGGCCTCTGTTTGATTTCAGGTCGAGATATATTAGTGATATATTAGGTTTGTTTATCTTTATGTTCAGAAGAAATGAAACTCGCACAGCCTGTACCCAACAGAACTCTTATCTCTCTTTGTTAAATCGATACGTAGATTTAAATAATGTCATTCAACATCTCTAGACAGGCTGAATACAGAGAAATGTGAAAACATAACAAGACATTGGACCTGCCTCTATTTTTTTTTTTTTTTTTTTTTTGTTCAATTTGAATAATAATATTTGTATTGCAAGATACCTGCAGCAACTCGTACATTAAAGGTAAACATTATCTTCCAATGTTAAAAAAAAACGTTGTGACTATTTTAGATGGGTTATTATAGCTTTTAATTTTATCCAATTGTTGTTCTATAGTTTTTTTTGCCTCGTTATAGTTAAATGTTCGTCTCACTATTTTCGATACTTCATGGGCACATTATGTTAACGTTAGTTTTATAGATTCATTGAAATAATTTATAGTAAAAGCCCTTGTGGCTGACCCAAACTGAACAGCACCATAAGGACATGTGGCAATCAGATGAAGAAAACATAGTAACATTGCTTTTCAATTAAGACAGAGTATTTTTGACTGGTGGGTAAAAATCAAGTTAAACAATGCATTAGGTCCTCAGTAACATTGGGAGATTCTTTTCGTCGACTTTCTCTTTCGTTAAAAGTGTGTCTACTAAACGGTTTGCTGTTGTTTTTGACGTATAGGATTGTTAATTACACTGTATATTACCGTACTGTGCGTTGAAAATACTTGAATACGTTTTTACATATCCGTAGGAACGCTAAGAGAAAGACGACGAAGAGAGTCTCTCAATGTTACTTAGGGCCTAATGCATTGTTTAGCTTGAAATTACTGCATGCACCTTTGTTTGAAATAGCTACATGGTGTATCATATTACTGGTTTATAAAAAGTTTATTTGATAAGATTCGACAATACATGGACATGGAATCTGAAACTTTTCTAATTCTGATAATTCTTTTTTATAAACAGTTTAACTGGCCTAATCAGCTTTTATGATAATTATTTTATATAAACAGTTTAACTGGCTCAATATACTTTTATGATAATTCTTTTATGCAACTAGTTTAACTGTTTGTTTAACTTAACTGTCGCCATAACAATATTTATCGTACACAGAAAAAAATGAACTTTCCCCTCGTTCAATTACAAGCCAAAGTAAGCGTAAAGAACGAAATTTTTGCATGTTTTCGAACAACATTCCTGATCTAGGCAATATCTGGCTTAATTTTACATGGAATATCCCATTACTTTATGAAAAATCTAACGTTTCATGTATGTGCATAAAATAACGCAAAAAATAACATAATTCTTCCTAACTTTCGCTTACATTCAACAATTAGTACAAACATAACAAACCGATCCAATCTCGCGGGAATAACTTAATTCGAAGGGGGTGGAATTGTGAGCGACGAGATTAATATGTGAATATCGGAAGAGGTCCGAAAAAATTACAATATTAAAATATTTGACTTTGCTTCAAACCTTCGAATTGCTTGTCCTTTCATTACCGTACGGCACTAACTTCTACTGATATCTAATAGTCGATTAGTAGTCATTTTCTTCCAGATGATTCTACAGATTTTTTTCCTTTGAGTATGCTGAAAATGAAACAAAAAAATAACAATGTTTTTCTATAAGAACCTTTGAGGCTTCTTTATTATTGTTGCGTTACGCTTATGATTATGATCCGCATAATTAACGTATTACCTCGTAACGTTCCATATTACGGAAATCCGTTTAATACTTAGTACACCCGCAACCCCTCTCCCGATACTTCAACCCGTCGACAAACTTGCAAATATTGGACCAATTTCTTTTTATTTAATAAAGTCTCATCAACACCTAAGTCAAACAAGTATAGAAATGCTATTAAAATTGCTTTAAACTTGTTATATTTCAAAAATCTGTCACAATTATTATTTTCACCTTACGTTTGGGCAAGAGCGAATCGTCGGTCGAAAAAAAATGTCTCTAGATTGGATCTACCATAAGAAAAAAAAAACTCTTAACAAAACTGTAACGTTCGGGGCAATCATGAACAATGCCGTACAACAGGAACCTGCACTAGTGAACCAATAATTTAATTTTGATAATGATGTAATGGCTAACGACGTTCCATCAAATCGCTTGGATTCAAGCAGAAGCTTCGATCATTTCTCGGGAGGACTATATAGTGCCGAAAAATGTGAAGCAGCAAATAACTCCCCTTGTTTGTACTGATTTATGTTTTCATAGGTTGCGCGGGAGCTTTTTTCTAGATAAACGAAGGTTCTTATGGGACAATTAAGAGAACAACGATTGAAGTATAGTTCGGGTGGCTTTCGGAAAATAATTTATTGTCAGACTATTAATATCTAACATTAGGCGTTTTTAAAGAAACTATAAATTGATGTGTGATCGAATGTCTCTTAAATGCTTGTTTGTGAGAAGTGAAAGTAATAATAAAAAGCTAGGCTTTACTTATATTCAATAATACCCTTGCATTGTTTTATGTCGAAGCTTATCAATCATTTTCCCTAACACATAAATTTACCAACGCATGACACATGTTAGATTCGCTGCTTTCTTATTTCTTTCTACTTCATGAATTCTTCTTCGGTTTTGTCAAAGCCTCTGTTTGTGAATGTTCGCATGTGTACTTCAACAAATATTAGAAAGCATATATAGTAATGATAATCCATCATGTAAAAAATATTATAGCACCACATTCACCACGTCGGCAAAAGCTGAATCTAAGAATGAAATCACTCAGCTTGGATTCACCAGAATCGTCCGAATTGCATGGACAAATGCGCAGACGATACCCGGGGCCCTCCGCTCATAGCGGCCATGGTGGCTCTGGTGGTCATTTAGAACATAGCACGCCACCATCAAACAATAGTAGATTACACTGTAAGTATTATATTTCGTTTTAATTGTTTCATCATTATTTACCCTAGGTAAATATGTAGGCGTTCATCTATGTGGCACAAAATAAGCTGGTGGAACTTCGATACCAGAAGATGAAACTGTCCACTAATAGAATTTATTATCAATCAACAGCTCCATCGAGCCCGTCGGGCAATCAACGTAAATTCCTATATGCTAGTCGCGGAATAAAGACTGGCTCTGTGGACCTTCCAGATGAAATAGACAGAAGCCAATCATCGGCTAGTACGTCTCCGTGTCCGTCGCCTGTAAGGCAGTCTCAGGTAAGCGTGGGTGTTCTTAGCTATGTTGCTTTGCTTTTTGACCAGGCTATATATTTTATGCCAACTTTATTATTTGATTATAAATAATACATTGATAAGATAACATCTCGACCAAAATAGTTGAGAGCTTAAGAGGATAATCTATTGAGATAAGATAATAGTTGAGAGTGTGGAATTCCATTTTGTAAATCAATTAAGTGGCAAGCACATTATTTGCAAAGGTTAACTGAAAATACTCTCTGACACGATCATTCTGAGGAATTAGGGAAGCAATTATTTTGTTAATATGCGAGGATATCAGAAAGTTAATAAAAGAGCAATAAATGTCGATTGATTGAGCCTATGTCTGTATAACACAGTGCTAATTCCCTGCCTAGCATTAAACCTCCATGAAATGATAAAAGAAATTCAATTGGAAATTCAAGCTCATAAATTGTTTTATTTCATAAGAAATTTCTTCATTCTTGACACACTCAATGCTTACTCATTATCGGCTCTTCTGCTCTTATAACTGGCATTAACGCTCTTTTCAACTTGGAATGCACTTCCACAGCTATTAATTGATAGCTTTCTATGCCACACCAATGTATGAACTTGTATATTATGTGGCGAGCAAAACCCAAGTAACAGTGTAGATTTTATAAGGCTCTAAAGACTATGATTTACAGCTACCTGCAAAAAAAGATTCACCCACTTAAATTTAATTTAATTTATGGAAAATACTTTTCTATAACATGATCTAAGTCGCTCTAGCATCAATTAATAGATTTCATAAGACTTTATTGACAAATATATTAGTTTCAGTCCACTATAAATGCAATTCAAAAGGATGCTCAGATACCGGTAAGACAGTAAAAAAAGATCAACCAGCGAGAATAACATAAAGTCATCTAAATAATATTGACACACGCCTCGCATTTAATGGTTTTGACATTTAATTGTTTATAACCGTCATAAAAGTCTACTGTTGGATTCTGAACTTAACCTGCTGCGGTCAACGGAATTGTTTTTGAAGCTGCAAAAATGTGTGGAACGAAAAACTTTCCGCCAGTAGTATGGGATAAGCCGTGGTGCAGTTCAGAAGAACAATTTGAAGTATAAATTGCATGGAAGTGTTGCTGATCTATATGGGAGAAGACCAAAACGCAAAAGAATGCACGACCAGAGACCAGGACAATCCAGAAAGGTTGAATCTGTCGATTTATGATCAAAC
The DNA here is from genome assembly GCA_024533555.2 of Aedes koreicus. Taxonomy (NCBI): domain Eukaryota; kingdom Metazoa; phylum Arthropoda; class Insecta; order Diptera; family Culicidae; genus Aedes; species Aedes koreicus. Next base: position 396,757 of record JAHHFK020000728.1, on the reverse strand, counting down.
CATTCGACGACTCATTGCTGAACATGGTTTGAAGTACCAGTTTCCTCGGAAGCTACCATTTATCAGCAAAGTCAACATCAAACAATGTTCTTAAGGAATCATATTAACAAGTCGCTGGAATTTAGGATACGTGTTGTCTGGTAGGATGAATCAAAGTTCGGACTATTTAACAAGAAACGACGGAATGTTATGTTCTTGCACTAAAGGGCGATACGGTCAAAATTTGGTCAATATCAACTTGACGTATTTCTTTCAATTTTGCATTTAAAAAATCTGAACACCCCTCATTTTGAAGGTGTGTGTGTGTAGAATGTTGCTCCTATTTTGATTTTGGAATTCACTCTTCAGTTGTCAAAATGCCGTCCAAGCAAGAAGAGCAGCGTATCAAAATTTTGCTCGCGCATCGCGAAAATCCGAGCTACTCGCACGCAAAGTTGGCAAAATCGCTAAAAGTTGCCAAATCAACCGTTACAAATGTAATTAAAGTGTTTGGGGAACGTTTGTCGACAGCCAGGAAGTCTGGATCGGGGGGAAATCGAAAACCGGAAGCCGCTGAGACGACAAAGAGAGTTGCCGGTAGTTTCAAGCGAAACCCTAACATATCTCTCCGAGATGCCGCAAATAAGCTGGGTGTATCGTCTACAACCGTGCATCGAGCCAAAAAACGAGCCGGACTATCGACTTACAAGAAGGTAGTGACTCCAAATCGCGATGATAAACAAAATACGACGGCCAAAGCGCGATCCCGGAGGCTGTACACGACGATGCTGACGAAGTTTGACTGCGTGGTAATGGACGACGAAACGTACGTCAAAGCCGACTACAAGCAGCTTCCGGGACAGGAGTTTTATACGGCAAAAGGAAGGGGAAAGGTAGCAGATATTTTCAAGCACGCGAAATTGTCATAGTTCGCAAAGAAATATCTGGTTTGGCAAGCCATCTGTACCTGTGGCTTGAAAAGCAGCATTTTCATAGCTTCCGGGACTGTCAACCAAGAAATTTACGTGAAAGAGTGTTTGAATAAACGTCTGCTGCCTTTCCTGAAGAAACACGGTTGTTCCGTACTGTTTTGGCCGGATTTGGCATCTTGCCATTACGGTAAAAAGGCCATGGAGTGGTACGCCGCCAACAACGTGCAGGTGGTTCCCAAGGACAAGAACCCTCCCAACACGCCAGAGCTCCGCCCAATTGAGAAATACTGGGCTATTGTCAAGCGGAACCTAAAGAAGACCAAAAAAACTGCTAAGGACGAGCAGCAGTTCAAGGCAAACTGGCTTTCTGCGGCGAAGAAGGTGGACAAGGTGGCTGTACAAAATCTGATGGCAGGGGTCAAGCGTAAGGCCCGGCAATTCGGATTTAGAAACGCGGAAGCCTAACTGAATATTTTTCCTGAATTTTATACTAATTGAACTTGAAAAAGAAATTTAATTTGATTTTTTAAATAAACGATTTCACCGATTTACACGCGTTTTCCCTTGACCAAATTTTGACCGTATCACCCTTTATCTCGCATTATCTGCTGTAGACAATTTCGCCCAATTCAATGGCACTATGACCGCAATTTTAAAAATTTGGAAGAGTCGTTGCTGAAAATGGGACTGGAAAACAACTATACGTTTCAGCAGGATAACGAACCTAAGCAATGTGAAGATATAGAAAAAAATTGCTTTCATCCATTCCTGTCCAATTAAACCCATTGTATGGCCACCCCAGAGCCCCGGTTTGAATCATGATGAGAATCTTTGAGCCACCCTCAAGTTGCATTACAAGAGTGAGGTTGTGAGATAATCCTATACGATCTTTTCAGTATGATCTGTTTTTATCTCTTTTTTGACGAACAGTTAAAAGCAATTATATTCTTTGCTGCAATAAAATGCATGTTACATACTGTCAAGTTCTGCCAAACATTAATTTGAAAAAGCAACATACCCAGGTAACCAATGAGCAGTTCCAAAGCGTCTTTACGTTAGCCTATCAAGCAATTAGGTCACCTTAAATACAACATAAATGCCGCTTTTGGCCCAATATACGGCTGCTTTACTGCAATACTATGATAATTATCATCCTCAAATGCCTAAAACTCTCATACGCCGATGATTTGAAGCTGTTCTACGCGATGAAGCATCCACTAGACGCCGTTTTTCAGCAACAACAGCTGGGGACGTTCGCAGAATGGTGTCGCATCAATCGGATGACATTGAATGTGTCCCAGTGCTCGGTGATTTCATTTGGCCGTAAACGTGAACTCTACCAATTCGGTTATGCTTTGGCAGGAGTTGAGCTTGAGCGCGTAACGACGGTTAAAGACTTGGGGATTTTCATCGATTCCAAAGTGACCTTCAAAGACTACGTAGCATACGTCGTATCTAAGGCATCATCGTAGTTTCGTATTTCCAAAAAAAATAAGGATGTTTACTGCTTGAAATCGCTTTACTGCGCAATCGTCCACCTATTCTGGAATATTGTTCTGTTGTCTGGTCTCCCTATTTCCAGAATGAAATCCAGCGTGTTGAGGCCATCCAGCGGAAATTCATTCGATTTGCCCTACGTCATCTCAGGTGGAGAGATCCGTTCAATCTACGCAGCTATAGAAGTCGGTGCCAGCTCATCAACCTTCATCCACTTGGTGGAAGGCGTAACGTGGCAAAAGCTTGTTTTATTGGCGATCTCCTACAAGGGAACATTGCTCAGCATGTTGGAAATCAACATACGCCGCCGTAATCTACGCGCACATTCGTTCCTGAGCCTTCCCGTGGCAAGAACCAACTATGGCCTCCATGAGCCAATGCGCAGCATGAGTCGTCTTTTTAATAGTTGTTACTTTGTATTTGATTTTAATGTACATAGAGAAACAAATAAGCGTAGTTTTAGACGTGTTTTTTGTCAGTTTGCTTAATTTTGAAGTTTTGTAACAGTAAAACTTTTTTTTAGATATTATTTACTGCTAAATGAATCTGAACAGTAGAGAATCGAACAAAGCAGAACAACAAAAACCAACCACGATATCACAGTGAAGTTTGACAGCTGTGGCCATTTGATAATAGGTTTTATGAAGGTTCTCAAGTGGTCATAACATCTTTCATTAGAACATTATTAACATATTTCTGGCCTTATAAAGGTTTTGTTAACTTGTTTTCAGAACCGTCTATAGAGTCGGCCACTTTGTACAAATTTCGGCTTTAAACAAGCATAGAGGAGGTGTTGGTTGACAAAACCGTTTTGAATGTAGGGTAACGGAATGTAGCGTTAGCCTAGCTCCTAAAAATGTTGTTATTGGTAAAATTTCCAATGATTTGTATGAGTTTCCGATGTATATTTTCATATGCCTCATCTAAACACAAATCAAAGGAACAAATTCTGTGCAGAGTGAATAAGAGTGTTTTCACCTTAGAATGGCTGATAAATTACATGTGAAAATCATTTAAGTGTTTTAAAGTAGTTTTATTTAACTTTATTTCGAAAAATTTTGTGCTGGATAGAGCGAATACAGCTGACAATGCCTTAAATCAGGAAATCAGAGAAAAAAACCGCACGAAGACTCCATTTATTAATAAATCTATCGCATGGGACGATGCTGCATTCATGAATAGACCCAATATGGTGCTTATAGACCGACATTAAATCCATATCCCTCGAAAGTTTCTGACATTATAAAATGAGTTGTGTAATCTTTTGTGATATATACTATCAAACATCTTATTAAACTTATCTAAGCAAGTGTATAGCTAGATAAATATCGCTTACAGCTAATTACTTCATGAGTTATAATAAAAATTGTAATCGATCATTGCATACTAGGTTGAGTCAAGGGACATATAGGTACCCTATTTAATCAACAAAGCCGGGAGGAGTAAAACTCAAATTGTTACTTGCATTGTTACTTGCATTGCAATTGTTGCATATTTTTTGGATGGCTTGAAAAACTTGGAATATCGCTGGACTAAATGCATCGAGTTGAAAGGAGACTGTATTGAGAAATAAATTTAAAAAATGTAAAAAAAATGCGTTTTCTTACCTTACACAAGTACTTATCATGCAGCCCTCGTACTATCTTATGATCATGGGCACATAGAAAGTTACGGTCTTAGGCAATTTTTTTCGGTCAAGAGCTTTCAGTCAGGGGATTGGATGTGGGTCGAGACTTCATTCGTGTGATGTTTCGCCTCATGTCTAATCATGATTGGGGTTGTCTAATCATGACATGGTCAATGATCATTATTCATTAAACGCTCATTTGTTCCGTGTTAGACTGGGGGACAGCCATCTCTGTGAATGTGGACAAGGTTACCAGGACGCAGATCACGTAATTTGATCCTGTGCTGAGCATCGTGGAGTCAAATCAGAACTTTAAGATTCCCTCCGGTCTCGAGGTAGACAACCCAATGTACCGGTTCGAGACATTTTAGCTGTGCGCGATCTGCAATTCATGAAACTTATATATGTGTTTTTGACCAACATTAATATTAGAGTGTAGATTGATTGACTTACATGTTTAGGTTAAATATTTGAGGACAGTGTGTGGGCGTGTGTGAGACTGTGTTTTTTTTTATTTATAAACGTTCAATTTGTTACCTTGAAGTTCTAGATATCAGAAAACTAATGCTTAATGAGGTGTGTCTGATAACGTTTGCATTAAAAGAAATGGACAAAAATTGCTGATTTTTCATGGGTTTGCCTTCACTCGTACTGACCCATGCAGCATCAATCATAGTAACCCATGAGTCAGCAGGCAAAATTTGACAGCTCTATCAGTCGAAGTCTAACCGTGATGGCAAAAACAGTGAAGCAACTCCGTTCAGAACTGTGCGCGTTAAAAGAACGGCACCCGCCACGTCGAAAACGGACATCGTGCGGCACTTTGTGGACGCTGGATACGCCCGTTCCGGTATCTACAACATCTTGGCACTATTAGACAACAATCAGAGCATAGAAAGAAAGCCAGGCTCCAGACGGCCGACGACCCTGAGAGACAAGAAGCTCCAAAGGATGCTGAAGAGGAAAACCGAGGGAAAAGTGGCTACATCGCTGCGTGCGCTTGGCCGGGAGGTCGTTTTAACCGGCCAAACAGTGAAAAAGTACCTGGCGAACATGAACATACATATCATACATGAACAACGGAAGTCACGTCCACTGGTTTCGGAGCTGCAGGCAGCGGCTGAATAAGATGGACAACTTGATTTTCCCGGCGAATCGCGACATGGCGGTGGTAATGGACGACGAGACCTATCTCAACCTGGATGGCAACGACTGGCAGGGCACTTCGTATTTGACTTCACCCAAGAAGGAAGTGAGCTCCGAGGTGCAGTTCATTTCACACACTAAGTTCCCCAAGAAGGTGCTGCTGTGGCTGACAATCAGCGAGAAGGGGATGTCAAAGCCGCTTTTCTTTCGCTCCGGACTGTCCGTGAACGAGGAAATTTATAGTACGAAATGCCTACCGGAAGTTGCGTCGTTCATCAAGAAATACCATAAGGGCGAAGACGCGGTGTTCTGGCCGGATCCGGCGTCGGCCCACTACTCGAAGCGATCGTTGAAGGGGATGGAGCGGCTGAATATCGATGTGGTACCCAGGTCGGAGAACCCGCCCAACGTCCCCCAGCTGCGTCCCATCGTGAATTTCTAGGCCAACCTGAAGCGTAAGATCTACTTCAACAATTTTGTCGCGAAAACTGAGGAGGAATTGATAAATAAAACAAGGAAAGAACTCAAAAACATGCCTACACGCATGTTTTCGTCCGCCATGGCGAATATTCCGGTTAACTACCGGAAGGCCGCTCGCAAAGGCGTAGAATTTTTTTGCAAGTAAGCTTAAATAAATACCTTCCATGGGAAATTTATCAAGAGCAATTATCTGTCTTAGCTCATTTTTACCACCATCCGAAAAAAATGTCCATTTTTTTTTAATGCAAACGTTATTCGCACCTCAATTTTCCCATCCATAAAATTGTAAATCCAATTAACCTCGAGACCCGGGGGGAAATTGTTTTTTTTTTTTAAATTTTTTTTTTTTTTTTTTTTTAATTTTATTTATATATAAAAAAAAAAAAAGTGGCTCTAAAAAAAAAAAATATTACGCCCCAAAAAAAAAAAAAAATTTTAAAAAAAAAAGAACTTTCAGTTGACAAAAGCTCAATTGCTCACTACGCAGCTGAACGTTCGGTAATCCAATTTAAAATTTTACCGAAATCCAGTATTTTGTTTACAGATAACTGTAAAATTTCACCGATATCCGTTTAATCGGATTACCGAACGTTCAGCCGTTGAGAATTCGGTAAACTTTTTCAGATTTCTTTAAAAAAAATCTAAGTGTGTAGACACTCATCTTTTTTCCTTTCAAAACTAAGGGAACAGATGAGTGTGCTGGTCGAAAGATCATATTGCCCAACCCCAGGCAATGAGAAAGCGGATTCGCTCGCAAAGGTAGGCGCCCAGGAAGGCGATTTGTATGATAGAAAAATTTCACATGATGACGTCAGAGAGTACGTCAGAGTACCCTTTCGAGTTGGCAAACCGATTGGGACACCGGAAATCTAGGACGGCTGTTGCATTCCATAATTCCTATTGTTTCATCGAGGCGCGTGATGAGTAGTGGAAACGGTTATGATGACATCGATCACGCAGTCTGGCATTGCTCGGATAATTAGACCGCCAGAACACACCTTTGGAAAGCCCTAGAGGCCCAAGGAAGAAAACCTCATGTTTCTATGAGAGATGTGTTGGGATCTCGCGATCTGTATTGTATGCAATCGATTTATGTGTTTCTCCAAATGTCAAGTATAAGAGTTTAATCTGCTTATGTTTTTTTTTTCTTTATTTATTAGTTTGTGTTTGTTTTGTTCCGACATCTGGAGGAGTCTCGTCGTCGCCCAATGGTAACCACAATCGGCCGAACACAAAAAGGGAGCAACGACCATATCGCACAAACTTAAAGTGACAACTATGTGATGAAACAGAATCCTATTTCCATGTTCCTCAGTCCAACCCATCCCCAAAAAATGTCACCTATTTTAACCTCGGGTAAACCGCGAGTAAACGGCCCAAGTCCTACTAACCCTAGTATTAAGTCACTCATCATAACCGTCACTCATTATATTTAAAAAAAAATTAATTATAGGCTCCGTAAAGCTAACGCAATTGAGCCTTCCAAATAAATTAACTAATTAAAAAAAAAAGACGTGTTGAAATTTTCATATCCTAACAATGGGTATAAATATTCAAAATCGCATATAATGAAATCGTTTATCAAAATATGATAACATAGGAAACTATGACTGGTGCACGCTTGTGTGAATCAAAACCTCTGTCAATATGTACATGAACTCTAAGATTTTTTTTAAAGCAAAATTCAAATTTACAAAATCCTGCTTTTGTCTGGTGATAATAAAATCCAAACTTATCCGTTGATTTTCGGGGTAACTTTGCCACCGTATCCAGTAGATTCAAGCAATGAGCAACGATTACCGAGTGCAATGAAATTCAAACGATCATAATAGGTAAATTTCCATCATTGAGGTAGAGTCCTTCTAAGGGGCTATTCATAAACCACGTAGACTTTTTTGGGGGAGGGGGGGCTTGACCCAAGTCTACGCTCCATACAAAATTTCAAAAAATTGTATGGAGAAAAGTCTATGAGGGGGGAGGGGGGTCTGAGATTTTCAAAAATGTGTCTACATGGTTTATGAACCGGCCCTAATTTCTGAACATTGAATGTTCTTACAACACACTTTTGTTTAAAGTGAATACTAGCCCGAGACACGGATGTATGAAAATCCAAAAAAAAACGTTCCACTTTGTTTTTTGGGAGCCTTTTGGGTCCTATAATAACTATGTAGCTCGATGGGTGAAACCGATATTTTAGCGCCCAGGGCTTTAATTTACTATGTATTTTTCTTTGGAAGTTTACTTTTACAGAGAAAAATCTGGCGAGGTGCCCCGTTGTCCTCTAAAAATAAATCAATGCAACCACCAACCAACCAACTAACCAACCCTGCGAAATTTTTCTTTCAAGACCACACAGCAATCCAACGCTTGCGGAAACAGTTATTTACCTAAAACTGATGGCTATCCAAACTAACGGCTCATTAGACTATTTTTTTCTAGCAGCACAGGTCCTCCTTGTTTTCTTTTTATTCGTTAATTTTCCGTCGGGATATTTGCACACGTGGTGACAACCACCGACGCCAGTGGTTACAAACACCGGAACCAACGGCTTCACTTCCCTTTCGAAAGAAGACGTGATCAGAGATTTTTTGTCTCTGAAAATCCCAACGGCGTCGACCGGAATTGATACCAGACCCACTGTGGTGTGAGGCTACCACGCTTACCACTACACCACCGACGCCGTCTGTTCCCCCAACTCAACGCCCCATGCAACGTGGTTGTTTCGCGCAGACAGCGGGTGGCAGTGCTGCTAGAAAAAACAGTTCAATGAGCCGTTCGTTTGGATACCCGCTTAGAAAAAAGCAACGAAGCAGTTAAGTGTGGGAATCAACGTTGGGTATAATTATGTTTACCTACCGTTGGGTACAAATACTTACTTTTGGGTAGAATGTTACCCATAAGTAAGTTTTTTGTATTCAACGGTAGGTTAACATAATTATACCTAACGTCGGCTTCCAACAATTAATTGCTCCGTTGGATACTTTTTTCTAAGTGTGTATGGACTTTCCAGTGGAATACCTGTAACGAGAAAATGAGAAGAAAGATTAGTATTTTCCATTTAATTCGTGTACTAAAAAAAATAATAGTTAAGTAATAGTCGAGAAAATAATTAGAATCAAATGGAAATTTCTTCTCACCTTCTCGTTAAAAACGTTAAAAAATTCTCTGTAAAAGTAATTTCCTCCATGGAAAATTCTATGTAAAATAAAAATCGCCGACGCTAAAATATTGTGTCACCGATCGAGGTGAAATTTAAACTGGAACTGGAATTTAAATGTTGTCTCAGGCTAATGCATACCCAACGTGGGTAATAAGACCAAGGCAGAGCTATTTATTCTCTAGTATAATATTTTTATATTCGCGTTGTAAAAAATGTATTCAATATTTTTTTTATTTTATTCATTTCAGAAAGTGCAGCGGCTGTTGCCAACAAATATTCACGTGGTGCTGTATAACTTTAAAGCCCGACATCAAGATGAGCTCGATTTGGTAGCAGGTTACAAGGTAAAATACTAAATCAAATTTTCAAAACCTCCAATCTATAATAATTGGAAAAATCTCTATCCGCATTTTCTTTCGTTAATGAGACACCAGCAAAGGCATTTGTTAGCGATAATGTTCAGTATACTAGGCAAGAACTATTATATATTACTAAAAAAGATTTAAAAACACAAACAAAAAATCGATCTTACCTTCTCAAGGTATTTAACACTTTTTAGCAAGATAAATTTTCAATTAATTATTCAAAGTATACTTTGTGGAAAATGAATTTAATTTACTTGAATCACAAAAAGAGAGTCAAGTTTCAGCAGTCTCCTGAATAAAGACATTGTGAGTAGTGTCTACATCCAGTGCAAATTCTCGTCGTCAGTTTATCAAGAGTTTTGGATGTGATTAAATAGGGTGTACCCTGAGCTTGTTACATATAAAAACTCAGCGCTGTTGGATGAAAAACAGCGGAGCAATTGAAGTTACCACCCACTGTTATCCGGGAAAACGCTTTTTATTGTTTTTTCGATCCAAATATGCACGTAAGGTAACTATTCACAATTTACTGAATAGTTATTTCAATGCTACTGTTGAGGCTGGGTCATATTTGAACACTAGGCCATGACGATGATAATCAGATGATTGGCGTGAGGATCCAGTTGATAATGTTTAGCTTTACGACATGAGCAGAACACGAAGTTTGTAGAGCATAATGAAACAAACGCAAAGATCCACTCAACACTGTGGATACGTTTTCAGCCTTAGTTCGAAACTATCAAGCAAAATTGTTTTCGACAAAGAATTTTCTACTAATTAGCCCCTTCTTTTGGTACTAAAGAAAACTAGGAGGCTGCTTATTGTTATGAAAATCAATTTTTTTTTAATATTTGCAGAGAAGTGATTGGCTCTAATATACAGTTTGAAGCATAAAAAAATACGTTATTTATGAGGAATATTTATCTTTTTTCTCCAAAGAAAAGATAGATTTTTGATGTACATGAAAATTTAAATCAATCCAAAAGAACGACCTCACTGTAAGGAACGGATTTATGGAAAACAATGTTGCATTGAACTTTCCAACTATGGCTAAAATCTTATCTTCACGTGGTGGTGTGGCATTGATATACTTACGTTTGTTCGACGTTGTGCCTACTAAGTCCTTCTGAAGGTATCTACAGGCACTAGTACATCGGATTTAATGCATGAGCAGTAATGTTCTACACACTTCGTGTTTTACTTGCATCACAGTTTTAAAAAGTTCATGCACATGCTAATCTCGTTCATCCATATATTGTGATATTCTAACTTTTTGATGCTTATTTTACTTTAATCACAGGTCACCGTTATTGACTCGTCCGATGCTAATTGGTGGAAGGGAAAATGTTTGGGGAAGGTTGGTTACTTCCCTTCAAAATATTGTACTAAACTGGGATCATCCGAAAAGGTTCTCCAGGTCACCCACCCGTTGCATATAACGGATAACGAACGATGTGAGGTAAAGCTGCAGAGAGATCAAATTGTTATACAGGTAAAACTGTTGTACAATACATGTAGAATTCATTGACCCTAAATAGAATGAATCATTTCAGATTGGCGAAGAGGTGGGAGGTATGATTGCTGTACGTTTTGCTGATAACCATCAGGGTGTTATCCCAGGAAAATATCTGCAAGAAGTCTGACTACGGGAAGGTGAAGAATTAGACCGTGATCGAGATAAAAATAGTAAGAAAACTAGCAAATCTGGCGTTACTCACCATGCACAGAGTAGTAAATTGAGCAAAAAATCTGGTTTACCGTCACCAAAAGACCAAAAATACGACATTCAAAGTCTAATGGAATCACGTAGCCATCATTATCACAGAGAAGGAAAAAATAACATGCAGCAATCGTATGACAAAAACTGGGAGAAATGGGAAAAGTTTCGGGAAAAGAAAATGGAAATGATGAAGGTTCATAAGTATAATGTAGAACAACGCCTAAGACACGAAAATCAAGATCGCGTGTTCTACAGGCATCATTTTAACTATCATCCCGTGAAAAGGCCCAAACGAAAGACATCTCTGGATCCAAACTGGTACACTGAAAACATTTATTCGAACCAATCGATAGACAACTCGGATGGAGAGCCACCATTAGTGAACAAATATCAGCCTAGAAAACCTCAAAACGCCTATAGGGATGTAAATGGGAATATAGAAGATGAGTTGAATGAAATATTCACAGTAGGTGCACGATTCGAACGGGTTAACAATCACCCAAAATCAAACAGTTGTTGTTTTGGAGGTAGTAGTAGCATAATGGCCAATAATGTTAAACATAGGATCCCCAAGTCGCACTCCTTTAGCACCTCAAGAAGTATGGGCACGGGATTTAATACGAGCAAAACATATAATCGCAATAGTTTCGAAATGGCTGAATTCCCTGGTCATGCTCTTTCCGATTCTGGTCGATTAAATTATTACAATGGCATAAAACCGATAGGTATGCGTATTTGTGATCGCGAAGGTTGCTTCAACGAGACGTGCTTTAGTAAAGATACCAAAAATATCCACAATAACAATAATAATCTAATGAACGAATGGAATCAACGTAATCGGAATAATATGAGAAGACGCGTGGCAAGTACTCGGTCACAGCATGTAATGGAAGAAGATTTCGATCTTTTCGAGGACGAAGAAGAAATAGATCTCAACATGTATAACGATGACAATTCTATCCTTTTCGAAGATTTTGACGACCATGACTATTACGGAGCGGGACATATGGTGGGAGATTTCGATGAATTTTACCGACACGAACGTTCCAAACAAGTACTGCGAGGTAAAATAGACAGACTCAGCAAATACACCGACGACTTCACCGATGATTATCACAAATCATTTGAGGACATTTTCAATCGAAATTGCTACATTGATCATCAGTACCAGGCAAAGGGCAATAATTCTTTTACTAAACCTCATATAGCTAAGAACAAAAGCATGCTAGAAGTTAAACCACCGAATAAGTATGACGATACGTCATCCGATTCAACCGATTTGGAGTTGGATGATTTTAATTTTGATTTTGAAAAATACTGGGAGGAATTGGAAAAACCATCACCCACCTCACCAAGTGAGTTAACGGAAAAGTATCCACCAGGAGTGTTGAAGAAAGTAAAAAACGTTAACATTAACCGATACAACAATGGAACTGTGATAGATATCTATCATGATGATGACCCGTATCACTCTGATCACTACCACTACAGGGAGGGTAATGAAAAAAACAACAACATTGTAGATACGTTGTCACCACCATCAGTAACAAAATTTCGTAGAAAAGTTTACCCGGGAGTAAACAATGTAGAAAATGGTAGTAGTAAACATTCCAGTAGTAAAAGGAACAACATAAGTCACAATAGCAACGCAATAAGCTTCCTCAACAATATATTCTCCATCTACAAACCGAGCAAGTATTCCCCACTCAATTGCCATGTGGAGCAAAATTATCTAAAACACATCCCCGCAAAGAAAATGAACATTGCAAGTTCAGCCAGGCCACTCGGAGCTCCTCGAAATGAGTCGGATAATTCGGCCAAACGACCCCTAACAGTCCATCCATCCAAACAGTACTCACAGCACTCTTACCATGGACAACGTAGCCAGAAGGATCCACAAGCAAAGTTTCAAATCATTCCGGATAAAACTGGACTCAAAATATCCCCCCTATATGCGTCCAGTATCGACTATCGTAAAGCAAGGTATAAATTAAAAAGTACTTCCCGACCGTTATCCTTCTGGTGATAGTTGCTCGACTGTTCGTATTATTCGGATGGCCGACTGGATGGTCTACCCGTGATCAAAAAGACACGCAGAACCAAGTATCTGAAGTACTGAGCATTTCATCAATCAGAGTGTAAAAAATCAATTCATCATTGATCTACAATTCAATTCAAATCTGTTTCATCTTATCACAAAAGCACACACAAAAAAGTCGATCAAAAATTGAAGAAAAAACTCACATCACCATTCCAATTTAACTTTTTATACATTTTATCTTTCATCGTGTGATTTGAAGTTAAGATCCACAAACCACCAACCAAAGTGTAAATCCTTAATTGTAAATATCTATTTCCACGAAATGTTCAAATGCAGCTTTTTAAATCTTTTTATATGGTCAAACCAAACCACAGAAACCACCATCAACTTACATTAATATTTTATATAGAAGAGTTTACCGAATTTATCGATAGGTGTTCTAGTAGCCGACTAACAAATCATTCCATATCCCTATTCAGTAAGTTCATTCACTCCGAATATGTTGGATACAAACATTGACTCAAATCTGGTGCACGCAAAGAGATACGATTGATTTGGCATAAACACTATGTTTCTGGTTCGAATAAGTATATCGAGACATCCAAAAAATTTGACAATTTATACAATCTGTTGACTGTACCCCATATAGGTTTTGTACTCTGAACTCGATTGAAAATCAACACGGAAAGTTGGCGTTGAATGTCGGAATAATGCGAACACGAACCGTTCGCCACTTCAACCCAGCAATGGTTGTGTGTTATTTTAAAGCCACTTATACACACCACCGTAGCGAAGATTTTCTTCAGAAACCTTTTGTTTGTGATTATATCACTCACAGGGCATGGCACTGTGACATAAAATAACGTATAACCATAGTTGGGCATTTTATCTAAAGCAACAGGAATTGGTTTTGGGACGAACCTTTCCTCCACATATCTGTTCTGTATTCATCGTGAATCGAAACCTTGACTGATAAACTTTTTGGAATTTTTAGAAGAATGCCTAAAACATTCGCACATCTACTTTGTTTATTGAATGGTCATGTGGAGGAAATGTAAACAACTTAAGTTAGAATACCGAACAACTTACTTAGGACGCATAGCAGCTTAATTACTTAATTTATTTTTTCAATGAGCAACAGAAAACAGTTAGCTATAAACGGCATTTCAATGCTTTAAGAAAGAAATGAGTGCAACCAGATTATTTGAGAATTAGTTCGAGCTTTTCAAATACAAACCTTGATTCTTGTGTCTAGAATTCATGCATTTGAAACTGTCGAAAGTTTTTTCCTGTGTGATGGAAATATAAAGCGCTATATGACGATACAATATCTGTTCGGATAATTGTTCAAAAATTAATCGATGCTTCGAAAAAAAGCGGTTAATAATGATATGTTTTTCAGTAAATAGATTTTTTTTCTTTCACACTAGATTATACATACATAAAGCATAGTAGTGAAGGTTGTAGTACTATGATATAAGTTGAGCGATTTGTAGCTTGCGGAACTGATTTCTTAAAAACTTAATTTTCTTTATCCAGTCATCGTTTTGACAAAACGGATTTTGAAAACTTCTTTGTATACCTAAATGCAAAGAGACAATTTCTTCTTCAAAAATGATAATCTTGCATTCTTTGTAACATAAATAATCTTTCAAGAACTATGAACACATTGGCCCTACAATCTATTATTATTTGATAAGAGGATTGTTGAATACACTGGAGTCCCTAATTACACTGGCGATTTAGTAAGCCGCTTAAAGAAAACAGAATAAAAAGATAGCAACTGAGACTGCTTTATTAAAAGGTTAACACTTTTTCAAATGCTTATGGTAGTGCATAAGTAATTTTTGCACCCTCGGCTCAACATACACATTATCTATTAAATTCTATATTTTTACTAAACAATCTAACCACATGGTTTTGTAAATTTTTCCAATATAGATCAAACCATTGAAATTAAGCAAATAAAATTATTGTTTAAGAGTATCGATTAAGTACCGCGAAAAACACATTTCTGAGCGCAAACTATGTAAAAATAATTGCGTAAAAGGTAACTCCAGTGTATATCGGTGCATGTACAATGCATTTAAAACATATAAAAAATGCCTACTCATCAAACCCAGCGGCACTACATATATCAATTTAAAATCATGTACTACAAACTTTAGGAAAAGAGTTTAAACTTGCATGAAAACACTTGACGGATCAAGATTTTGGTAGTTGTAGGCAAGAGTTGTTGATGTCTAGTAATCTGTAGAACTCACGAATAGCACTACTATGAACGTAAATTACTCGCTGACAGAGCTTAATCTTTTTAGAAAACTTGATCGAAATCACAGATAGAGTGCTCAATCAGTAATACTTAGTAACAATAACGCAATTCTCCTCAGGCGTGTTAACCCAGAACAAAAGAGTCGTCAAGTTTTATAATACAAGTTGGTTGAAATTTAGCAATTTCTGAAATTGCATTTTTTTTTCTTTAAATACTACAGACATAAAGTATCGATGGGGGAAAACATGAACACAATTTACACAAACTCACGAATAGACCATACTTTGAACATTATATAGGTATGTATTTAGTAAAAAAAAATGAGAACATTAACCTAACGATAACACTTGAACAGAGATTTTATATAGTAAATTATTCAAATGAAACAAAGAAAATGCCCGGATCTTATGAAAATCGTAATAGTAATAATTTACAGATCGTTTCCAGAGATGATTGAATATAATATGTTCATACTGTCCATGGATGGACAGAATTATTTTCAAAACTTGATTCGTTAACTTTGTTCTAGCTTCATTTGTTGCAAACTTATTGTTGAAGCTTATTTAGATTTCATCACTTTTATATAAAGATCAAATCTTAACGAATATAGCATGCAAATCAAAAACATATCAATGCTTCTGGTTTATTGGCATACCATCCTTTGCGATATTCCCATGGGAACTATTAACACGACTGGGCCTATTTTGATTGTATGTAAAATTTATTGCCAAAAATATACATGATTTAGCAATTATTTTTGACTTTTAAAATCATATTAATGCACCTCGTAAATGTATTGTGATGTGGTGGAAAACATATGTATGCTTATGCAATGTATCAACAAGTGACACACGTTTCAACCTGTTCATAGTTTCAAAGACTGTGCAATTTATGATTGAAACTAAATGAAATATGAGCACTTGAAAATGTTTTCATATCCACACTAAGGGGGGAAAACTGTGCAGATAGTAAAATACAATTACAGCTATGAATAGTGTAGTGATACAATGATGTTACTGTGCACCTACAGATTAAACGACACATTATCATTGACCAGATCGAAAACACATACAAACTAGTTTTAGAAGTATTTTCCCTCACCGCACTAATTACAAAAGCATTTTAACTCAAATTAGGTACACACTCAGAAATTATGAACTTTTCACGAGACGTAATTCATATCTGTAAAAAGTCGGGGAACGTAAAGAAAGATTTAGTGTAAAATTATGTCTCCTGAAACTGACACATACGCAATTCGACGAAAGATGTGTTTGATAGAATTTATTTTCTTATCTCTTTCAACTCATTCTTATGTGCTAAAGGACGCTTGCATGTGTCGATCTCGGGGACAGAAATTTACATGACATTTTGGTAGTGTGTATCAACAAAAAAATCCATAAACACGGTCAGCTTTTCGGAGAAAAACTTTGACAACAAAAGAATAACGGAACTTAAGCCCTCAAATCTAGTAACCCTTTTTATCAGCATTCTGATTTTTATACAAAACATACATGAACTACAAACAGAAGATTTTTAATTGAATATTTTACATTTAAAAAATAAATCACGAAAACAAGGTTTGAAAACAAGAATTTTACTATGCAGGCCAATTGTGTGCTCCGTATTCATAAGAAATCAATGAATGTTTGTTTCTTTTGAAAATGCCACGTTTTCTATGCAACCAAATCATGTAGGGAAATAAATAGACATTTGCATGGATAGTAAAAGTGAATTTAAAATAACCACATAAACGTACACCGCATGGGAAACAGCTTCACAGGATTTTTTTTGCGAGTAGTGAGAATATTCGGTACAATAACATGGCTAAAACCGAAAAGGATTATCAACGTTATCAACACGTTTGGAACGTAAGAAAGTAATATGCAAAAGAGACAAATATTAAACAACCAAATACAATACCATTCAAATAGAGTAACTGGAGAATGTGACATTTAGTCCGTAAAATAGCTTACAAATACACAAACGCATACATTCACACACCCCATAGAGAAAACCTAATTTTCCACAGAGACGTGATGTGTGTATTTTGACCGAGGCGAAATAAACGATCTGATGGAAAAAAGAAGGACAACATTTATTTTATGGAAAGGTTTGGAATATCACAGCCTACTGATATCATTCAAAATTTGAATGATGTTGAAAACACCCTTATTGTATGGAACCAGATATGGAACTAATTTAGCTCGTATGTGAACTTGTCTTCACTTATCAAACTGCTCTTGTTCATCAAAGGTGAGTGAATCCAGATCGCATGACAAAATGGTTGCTCACCATTGTCATTTAAAATTACCGAACCATTAGTGTAAATTGAAAAAGCCACTCCTACTTTTTTCACATCTTATACGTTGCAGTTACATCTCGACTCTCGGTGGTCATCGGCGAGTGCGCTTTTTTTGCCTCAGATGTAATTAAGTCATTACGCATCAAGGCATGACTTACGATCTATTATTATTTATTGGCTTAGCATAACGTCATTTATAGCAATATACCTCCAACGTTCTCGGTTCGTAGCTGCTCCTCTCCAATCCCGTGGGCACCTTGTACTCCCTATATCTTGCTCCACTTGGTCTAACCATTTTGTTCGTTGTGCCCCTCGTCGTCCTGTGCCAACCGGATTCGAACACCATTTTCGCAGGATAAATGAACGGCATTCTCGCAACATGTCCTGCCCAGCGTATGCGTCCAGATTTAACCACCTTACGAATACTGGGTTTGCCAACGAGTTGCGTGGGCTCATGGTTCATCTTCTGCCCCCAGACTCCGTTCCCCTGCACTCCGTCAAAGATGGTTCTTAACATACGTCACTTAAAAACACCCAGTGCTCGCAAGTCCTCCTCAAACAATGTCCACGTCTCATGATCGTGGAGAACAACCGGTTTTATTAGCGTTTTGTACAGGATACATATAGAGGTGAAGTTTACAAGACCTCAGAGTTTTCTCGAGTCCATAGTAAGCACGATTTACGGTAATAACGCGTCTCATAATTTTTCCGCTTAAGTTGCCGTCCGACGTCAACAATGATCAGAGGTACACCAATTCATCACCTCCGGTGATTATATATAACAGTTCGGCCTATGTGAGCCATGTTACGCTCGGACAGACAGTTCGAATTTGTGGCAGTGGACCACACGTGCCGACTCCAACACTGATGGGGTTCGGGTTATCAAATATCGCCGGTGTATCTGCTGGTAGCGGTGGGGGAACGGATTGGCCAAGCGCCGTGGTGAAGGTGGATTCCTGGGGTTTATCCGATGACACTCAAATAACACATCACACAAATTTTTCTGATTGAAAACACTACATTTATTGCCGTATAAACTTTAACTAAACTTTTAAAACTAACAAATTAAAATTCCTTCCATCCGTCCTCTACGGTAACCGAAACCAACTAACTGGGAAACGAATCACAGGCTAATCTGCTGGTCATCCCATGACCCATGGTCGCTCAAATCTCCCTCTCGAATTCACGAAAGGGGTGATCAGTAGTCCATCGGTGATTCGCGCAGTTCACTCTCGATGACGAAAACCGACCATCGGCTACATACGCTGCTCTCATCTGCTGCCTTGGTGATGTTGTTGAAGGTTGCAGCAGCGCTCGATAGCAAAGGTTGGAACGTATACAATAGCCATTGCCATGGGTTCGCTTTGCATCAACAGCATTTGTTGTCTGGCGATCAGCTGTTGCCTAGACGGTATTAGACTGCCAGGGTTGTAGTGCTCTGGGGTGTTCGTCATCTTAAAGTCCGCACGTTTTAAAAGATACATTTACGTCTTGCATATTAAAATACGTTAAGATTTACCACCATTTGATAGATTTCATCGCAGGTTTGATATTTGGTTTGATTATTGTCACAAAAATCAGGACGGAACACTGACTTTTTAATTTTGGCGCACAAAGCTAACTTTTTTGAGTGCGCATAGTGCACTCTGTGCACAAAACGCGAAGATTGCGAAATATCTTTGGACACAGCGTGAAGATTGCGTAATCGAAAAATGAACAACGAGACCGAGGAGTAGTCGGACCATTGGTTACTTAGGCATGCTTGAAACTTTCTCCAGACTCTGTGCCGGCAAGGATGATTCCACGAATTCGACAAGGCGAAACCACGAATTCGACAGATGAAATTAGCCAAGCTTGTTCAATGTTAGACCCTTCTCTCGCGCTCCTTTCGTGTGGTAATACGGCTCCAGGGGATGATGAGATCAAGTTTAACTTGCTCAAGAAACATGTCGAACTTGTTTAATCGGCTGCTGGAGTATACCCAAGTAGAGTTTGAGGTCAAATAGAAAACTTAATATGATGTTGTGATGTTATTTTTTTATTATTCTTATATCTCATTTATTTGTACAGGCTCAATCGAATCAACTTTACAGAGCCAAGTTTTCATATTTATGTACATCAGTTATCTTAAAACTAAAGTTAGAATAGAACCGATTACTCGCGGGGGAGGGGCATGGAAAGAAGGGCGGGAATTTTAAGTATGGTTTACATAACACATTTATTTTTTATTCTAATTTGTCAAAAACCTTATAGCTATATAACTTTTAGTTTTCTTCTGACTTGAAATTTTTGAGAATAACTAAACATACATGTTAAACAAAATACAGTCTAAGGTTAATGTTAGTCAAAACCACATAAATGAGTTCCATAAACTCCAGATCACGTACAGCCAACATATCTCGAACCGGTACATTGGGTTGTCTACCTCGAGCCCGAAGGGAATCATAAAGCTTAGATCTGACTCCACGATGCTCGGCACATGACCAAATAATGTGATCTGCGTCCTGGTAACCTTGTCCACATTCACACTCGATGTACTCGACTCATACCATGAGTCTTGAAGTGCTGGCTGGCATGTTGCCACTCTCGGATCGGTTTTCGGAATGGTCTCTCCGGCTCCTCACCAGGTGTGAAGTCATGAACCCTCAGGTAATCGAAAACTTTGAGAAGCTCCTTGAGTTGAATCCTCAAACTCGCTTCATGACTTTGTACCACTTGCACAAAACTCAGAGTGTCAGCCCTTTGCCGAATATTTTCAATCGTGTTTGCTACACCGACTTCAGCAATATGGTTCAATTTGATTAATCTATTCATCAAGAGCTTCATGGAATTCCAGAGCATCATAGTCCTAAGGTTGTTCTTTATGCTTGTTATGGTTATGGTTGTTGATATGTGCTGCAAAGTTTGGACAAATTGATTCCTCTAAAACGTTCTTCCCTGACAGGTTCTGCACAGAATGCCAACGCCACTCAAAAACTTTAAACTTCCTGTAGCTCGTAGTGGGTGAGATTAAAAAGGAGCTTTCAAATCGTAACGAAGGCGACCCAGAACATGAATTGGGCGAGCTCAGGGCCGAATTGGCTGAGCTACGGACCAAAATGATGGTCAGACCATCCCAGGGCGGCGATGCTTTCAGCTCCCCGATCCATTTAAATATCTGTCCGAATTCTCCGGCAATAAAAAGGAACTATCCGCATGGATAGAAGATGTCGATGAATTATACAATGACTTCAAAGTTGAAAATAAAAACGGGGGATATTCCCTTAGCAGCCTTTATATGAGGGCCATAAAAAACAGAGTTAAAGGAGAAGCCCGCACAGTGTTGTGCGCAAATGGCAATCCACCTACCATCGAAGGTATCAAAAAGATACTTATCGAAAATTATGGTGATGAGAAAGATTTCACCACCAATCTCGCAACGTTATTCCTTGTTCGATTTTAATATGCCATTGACTACTTTTATAAGAAGACTATTTTAATGCTAGCGTTAACTGATTTATTCATGAAGACAAACATATGTCAGATGAAATTTATAACAACAAATAAACAAATACACAAATAAAAAAAGGTGACAGAGGTCACCTTCGATTCTTAACGAGATGAAAGAAACAAATACCAGTTTAAAAGCCAATCTGCAATCAAACCATTTATCAGCCCACGCAATAATTGAAATTATTACGGTGGCGAAATATTTAGATAACATTCAATATCCACTTAGTTCCATTATTAGGGACTCGAAACCTAAAAACCTAGCAGAAGCGCACCAAGCGGTTCTGTTAAACCAAAATGCAGAGACGCGCACCAAACCGCAAACGTATTCAAATCCAAACCATTTGCCAAACAAATTTAAACCATTTAAACCTCAGAATACACAAGCGAGTTGTAATCATCCTCCGCATTCCAACACCTCGAAACCTTCACATAAAGGGTGTCCACGATGAAATTGCCACACTATGAAATTGCTCTAACTTTTTAACCGTTGGATAGAATTTAATGAAAATTTGGGTGGATTTAGTTCATAGTGCATTATTTACATCCTGCAAGTTTTAAAGTCCTGTGATCAAAACTCGCGGAAATGGAGTCGAAAGAACAGCTCGTGCGTGATAAAATCTTGCGCATTCATCACGAGAACAAGGATCTCTCGCATCGTTCCATCGCTAAAACGTTGGGAATCGCGAATTCCACGGTGTCACGAGTGATTAAGCGGTTCGAGGAACGGTTGACCACCGATCGGAAGCCCAGAAGTGAAGGAAAAAGTATTCCGTACAACACCAAAAATCACAACCGCGTAGTTGGGGCCTTCAACCGAAATCCGAACGCCTCCGTTCGGGATGTGGCTAAGAAGCTGCACCTAAGCCGAAGTTTTGTCCAGAAGGCCAAAACTAAGGCTGGGCTTCGAACGTTCAAGGTACAAAAGGCCCCTAATCGCAACGAGAAGCAAAACAAGTCCGCCAAAACCCGTGCCAGGAAGTTGTACCTCAACATGCTGACGAAAGTTGAATGCTGCATCATGGACGACGAAACATATGTGAAGGCCGACTTCAAACAGATCCCCGGCAACCTGTTTTTCACGGCCAAGGATAAGTTCAGCGTTCCAGAGCATGTCCGCACTCAGAATATGTCCAAATTTGCGAAGAAATTCCTGGTTTGGCAAGCCATCTGCACGTGCGGGAAGCGGAGTGCACCTTTCGTGACCCAGGACACGATGAACGGACAGGTGTACATAAAAGAGTGCCTCCAGAAGCGGCTGCTTCCTCTACTGAAGGCCCACAACGTCCCAACAATCTTCTGGCCGGATTTGGCCTCATGCCACTACTCCAAGGACGTGCTGAAGTGGTATGCGGACAATAAGGTCAATTTCGTGCCGAAAATGTTCAACCCTCCCAACACTCCGGAGCTCCGCCCCAGAAGTACTGGGCGATTATGAATCAGCACCTTCTTAAACGACCTAAGGTAGTGAAGACAGTCGAGGAACTGAAGAAAGTATGGGTTTACATTCCAACAAACGGTTGATTCACAGGTTGTGCAGAATCTAATGGCCGGGGTTAAGGCCAAGGTGCGGGCATTTGCGTATGGACTGTAAATAAAATACGAGTAAAATGGTAAAATGAAGTTTAATAGTTATTTCTCAATCCCTGAAAATTTGATGGCAATCGGATGAAAACTCGAATTTTGCGAATCAATTTTGTGTGTGGCAATTTCATCGTGGACACCCTTTAAGTTCAAAAAACCGTTCCATATAAGACTGTGAACTGAGGCGAATAATACGGAAGAGAGAGACGTAATAAGTGAACCGGAGGAACAGGTTCCCGACAACTAAAGGGTATCTAAACATCTTGATTGAAACTGGGGCCAACAAGTCATACATTAGCCCCGTACATGTTATAAAGGCTTCTAAAACGAAAAATCCATCAATTGTTACCAAGAAAAATGGGAAATTTTTAATCGACAAAGTCGGACATGCAAACTTCTTCTCCGAAAGGAAGTAGAATTTCTGGGACACGTTGTCATGACCGACGGCGTAAAACCGAACCCTAGAAAGGTTGAAGCGATCTTGAATTGGCCTTTGCCAAAAACACCGAAAAAATTTAAATCGTTCTTAGGGACCGTCAGCTATTATAGGCGGTTTATTCCAAGTTTTGCAAAAATAGCGAAACCACTCACGGGCCAGTTGAGAGGAAAGTCAAAAAACATTGATGTAACAATCGATTATGAGAAAGCTTTCCTGGAGCTAAAACAAATTATGTCCACTGATCTGTTGTTAGCTTATCCAAATTTCAACGAGCCTTTCATTTTGACAACCGATGCCTCCAACATAGATATTGGAGCCGTACTTTGTCAAATAGATAATGGAAGAGAAATATTCAGCGATGGCTAAAGAACTTCTAGCCATCTATTTCGCCGCGAAGAGATTCAGACTTTATTTGTACGGAATACCTTTCATAATATACACTGATTATGAACCCCTAACGAAAGAGTTGAAGTTGACTGATGCGACTGGAAGAGTAACACGTCAACGGTTATACTTAGTATGACAGTATGACTTCAAAGTCAATAATAAAAGGGGCAAACAGAATGTGGTGGCAGATGGTCTGTCAAAAATCCCATCTGTAGAAGTGAATCTTCACGAGCTAAGGAACGAGTGCTATCCCAATGACAAGATTTACGGCCCGGAAATCGTAAACCAATTCAAACCCCAGATTATAATCAAGGTCACTTCAGATGCATAGAAGAGTCCTCATATCATGTGTAAGATCTTTCCTGGATTTGCACGTCATGTGTTCCACAGAGACAAGTATTCGGACGATGAATTAAAAGATATCATTAAGAGGTATTTGGACCCTTCTTCTAGTAACTGTATCTTCGCTCCAAAGGAGATAGTATACAGTTGCGACAAAATTATTCGCGACAACTACAACAAAAATTTAAAGGTACAATATGCTAATCTCTTGTTACCAGATATTGTTTCAGGTGAGGAACAAAAGGAATTTATCCGACGACATCATAATTTCAATAATCGCAATTATAAACTGACATACGAGGAAGTTAGGAATGGGTAAAGTGAAATCATTTGTCGAAAACTGCGAAGATTGCAAATTCACCAAATACAAAAGAAAACCTTTTCGGATACCAATTACTCGAAGAATATACGAGAAGCCTTTCGAAAACGTCCTAATCGACGTTAACGTTAAGGAACAACAAAAGTTTCTAGATTCTTTAATAAAATTCGCTCAAATATATCAAATATCCAATGAAAGCACAGTAGAGCTGATAGAAGCGCTTACCGAGTATTTCAAAATCTTCGGGTTGCCTAAAATGATAACATGCGATCAGGCAACAGGATTTCGAAGTACGGATTTTAGAGAATTCCTTGAGGAGCAGGAATTGATTTGCACTTTGCTAGTGACAGCAGAGGCAAAGGCATTGTGGAGCGATTCCGCAATACACTGCTGGAAATATACCTAGCAAACCGTAGCAAGGTTGAACACCTAACGCTTTACGAGGGATTAGCTATAATCACCGCCCTTTACAACGACTCGAAACACAGTACGACTAACCTCAAGCCTCGCGAAATTGTTTTCGGAACGTGTTCATCGCTTGATGCCGCCGAAATCAATCTTGCGAAGCAAAAGAACATACAGACCGCAAGAGACAATATAAAATTAACAGCAAATAAACTCAACGAAAGAACGGTAGCAACTAACACACGAAAATACCATAACTTAGACGATAATCAAGTATTGATCAAAGGAAGGGCGAAACCACACCCCTTTGGTCACCGATATAGATTAGTAGACGTAATACAACAAAACGAGAAAACGATAACCGACCACCAAAACATAAAAACACACAAGACAAACATTAAATTATAACTGAGACCTGACCATCTTCATTTCAGACTATGTTTTCTGGCGACAGCGACTTCCAAAGTTATACATGTTCACGATCTTGGACAGAACCCTCTTGGAGTAGTGACGATAGGCGAAGCTAGGATCAGTAATAACCATCTTAGGATTTTACATAACATTGATTGACGCCATTCAGAATGCAATAGACCAAGTGCAGTCAATAGATTTATGTAGTTCTTAAAAGCGTAGAACAGTCAAGGAAATCCCTAACTAAGCATTTTATTGTCACGATTAGTCTCCGTTCTATAAAGGTTATATACCCCTTGAGGTCAGTAAAACATTACCTGTAGTTTCCGTTTAACTTTTAAATATTATCACCTATGTCTGACAGCCATCTAAATGTTCGATTCCGGCAAATGCGAGAGCCGACTTGCTTGAAAATGGGAGCTCAATGGAAGGTTATAACGTATGTATTTATTCGTGATGTATCCAACAGGGTTAAAGCTACCTTTTTTTTATTTCAAAACACAATATTTCATTAAGTTTTCATAGTAGGATACTGAAACTTTGTGACATCTCATATCTCGTCAATACTGATCATCTTGGAGGAAAATAATGGGGGCATAGCTAGGGTAGGGCGCTAGGAAGGCTTCCGATTTTTTTAAAACGTAAAACACCGACCGGGAACCTTTTAACCCCGGACTAAATTACCATTATTATGGGAATACCCAACCGATTCAGAATCTTTTAGCAGTTTGGATTCAGTAAAGTAACTTAACTGATGTGTGCGCGCGCGCGCGTGTGTGTGTGTGTTTGTGTGTGTGTGTGTGTGTGTGTGTGTGTGTGTGTGTGTGTGTGTGTGTGTGTGTGTGTGTGTGTTTATATATATATATATATATATATATATATATATATATATATATATATATATATATATATATATATATATATATATATATATATATATATATATATATATATATATATATATATATATATATATATATATTTTTATATAATATATATTTATATATATATATATATATATATATATATATATATATATATATATATATATATATATATATATATATATATATATATATATATATATATATATATATATATATATATATATATATATATATATATATATATATATATATATATATATATATATATATATATATATATATATATATATATACATATATATGTATATACACTGATAGGCAAAAAAAAGTGCCCACCTCTTCGTTTTTTCAATTTATCTCATTTACTTGGTTCAAATTAAAGTTAACACACTGTAGTTTTGTTTTCTTATTTTATTTTTTATATTCTTTTTAAGTTTCACTTATGGAATACTGAAAAAAAGGAGTTTTACTTGAAGAAAAAAAAAATGAATTTGTGTCGAAAAAAAAACAGTGACAAAATAAAGCGCCCACTTCAAAAATCGATATGTTTTCGATAAGTTTCCATTGGAAGACCCCTCGATTGTTTATGTTTTGATATTTTGACATGTTTTGAAGCAAACGGCTCAACCTGGTGCATTTGTATACGTGATCGCATTTGATTCAATTGAAAAAAATGAAGAACGCAGTGCTTTCGAAAGCAATTCCCTTGTGTATCCGAAAATTGGTCGTTCGTGATGTGCAAAACGGTGAATCGCACCGGGCTGTCGCTAAGAAGTACAGTAACAGTAAGGCAGCGGTTGGCAAAATTCTTATGAAGCTTAAAACGTTTGGATCAGTGGTGGATCGCCCTGGCAGAGGCAGGAAGCGGAAAACGGATGCGAGAACGGACACCAAGATCATGCGCGAAGTCAAGAAGAACCCGAAGGTAACTGTCCGCGAGATCCAGGAAACCCTTCAGTTATCAGTTTCCGGTCGAAATGTTTGTCGCCGTCTCGTAGCACAGGGGTTGAATAGCAAACTTGCCCGGAAGCGCCCATTTATCAGCAAGGCAAACAAAGCCAAACGGCTTAAGTTTGCTAAGGAGCATGCTGATAAGCCCCTAGAGTTCTGGAAAACGGTTCTCTTGACGGACGAATCAAAATTCGAGCTGTTTAACCGAAAGCGGCGGGTTCGTGTTTGGCGCAGATCGGGAGAGGAGCTTCAGGAGCGCCACATCCAAGGCACGATGAAGCATGGAGGAGGAAATGTGATGGTCTGTTTTTCGTGGGGTGGAGTGGGAAGCATTGTGAAAATCGACGGAATAATGACGGCAGATTCTTACATCAACATCCTGCGAGAAAATCTGGAGGTTTCGCTGATCCAGACGGGCCTTGAAGATAAGTTCGTTATCCAGCAGGACAACGACCCGAAGCATACTGCCAAGAAGACCAAGTCTTTCTTCCGGTCTTGTCGGATCAAACCGCTGGAAAGGCCTCCACAAAGCCCGGACCTCAATACCATCGAGAATTTGTGGGCGATTCTCGATGCCAGAGTTGACAAAACTGGTGTTACCAATAAAAATAACTATTTTGAAGCCCTGGAGCGCGCCTGGGAAGAGCTAGATCCACAGCACCTAAGGAACCTGGTCGAGAGCATGTCGAAGCGCCTGCAGGAGGTCCTGAAGGCCAAAGGAGGACACATAAATTATTGAAATGCTTTTATTTTACTTTAATTTATGTTTTCTGTAGCCTAAATGAAGTGGGCACTTTATTTTGTCACTGTTTTTTTTTCAACACAAATTGATTTTTTTTTCTTTAAGTAAAACTCCTTTTTTTTCAGTATTCCATAAGTGAAACTTAAAAAGAATATAAAAAATAAGATAATAAAAAAAATACAGTGTGTTTACTTTAATTTGAACCAAGTAAATGAGAGAAATTGAAAAAACGATGAGGTGGGCACTTTATTTTGCCTATCAGTGTATAAATTTATATATATATATAGTTATATCAAAGAATATCGTAAAATGAAACGTAAGTGTTCAATTTGTAGTGTTTGGGTGTTGAGTTCGTGTTCCAGAAAAATCAACGCAAAATTGTACGACCATGCTGTGGAAAAAAAGGTTAAAATTGATGAGAGTAGCTCTTTCATTTGTCAAAGTTGCTACAAGAAATTGTATAAGCACATTGATACCATGACCGAAGAACCCATTACAGGACCATCCAGTATAGGCACTACAGGTATGTTATATAAAAGTTCATATAATTCTGTTTTAATTTGAATTCTTCTCTTGCAATTGTTACTGGAACATTTTTATTTTTACATTCTTTTAGAATCGTGCGAAGCAACCAGTCACGAAACAATTGCCCTTGCAGGACCGTCCGGCATTGTTCCTTTTCCCTACCAAAGTAAATAATAAAATAGAAATTATTTGCATGATTTCCAATCAATCAATTTTTAATCAATAATTTGTTATATTTATTTACAGGCTCATTGGAAACAACCAGCTATGAATCGATCGGTACCACCAATAACACGTTTTTGTCTGACGATAATGAAATGCTAACACAGCTTAAGGATAAATTTAAGGAAACAAAAGATAGCAATGAGCGGTATAGGATTTTAACCACACTGCCCAAAAGTTGGTCTACATATAGGATTATGCAAGAGTTTGATGTTTCCCAATATATGGCCAACCAAGTGAAAGTATTACAACAACAGGAGGGAATAATGTCAGTGCCTAAAAAGAGGATTAGTAGAGCTTCGTTAGGAGAGGAAACGCTAATGCGTGTTCGTAATTTTTATAATAGCGACGATATAAGTCGTGTGTGCCCGGGAAAAAGGGATTATTTGATATCCAACAATGAAGAAGGTAGGATCTACATACAAAGAAGGTTAGTTTTATGCAATTTGCAAGAGGCGTACTCCATATTTAAAAATACTCATCCTGATATTAAGATTGGATTTTCGATGTTCGCCAGTAACCGTCCAAAACACTGCATTTTGGCAGGAACAAGTGGCACGCATACGGTGTGCGTTTGCATTTACCACCAAAACGTTAAATTGATTTTTAAAACACTCCAAAGTAAACAATTACTTCCAGATGGTGTTCAGTCCTACCATGATATGTTTTCAAAAATAATTTGTCAAAATCCAAATGAGCATTGCTGGCAGCAATGTTGCGAAAATTGTCCGGGAATGCAAATTTTGGCGGTAGAACTTATGACCATTCTTAATAACGGTCACGTTGAATCATTACAATTTAAACAATGGCGTCAAGCAGAAAGATGCAGTTTGGACTTAGTTGAAATGGACACACAAGAATTTATTGATACTTTTTTAGAAAAATTACTCAATTTATTGCCACATAACTTTACAGCTGAGCGACAGGCAAACTATTTAAAACACGTGAAAAACAATTTAAAAGCTACTGAGTGTATCATAATCTGTGATTTTTCGGAGAATTATTCATTCGTTGTGCAGGATGCAGTTCAAGGCTTTCATTGGGCAAACGCTCAATGTACTATTCACCCTTGTGCTATTTATTTTAAAGATGAAGAATCAAATGATTTGAAGTTTACCAGTTTTATTGCAATTGCTGATTTCACTAAACATAATCATGTCGCAGTGCGTCTTTTTTTTTGACTCAATGCATAGCGTTCATAAAAAGTAAGTTATCAGGTTTAGAGAAAATTTATTTCTTCTCAGATGGATCTGGAAGCCAATACAAAAATAAAATGACCGCTTTTAATTTGTGCAACATGCAAAAAGATTTTGGCAGAGATGCCGAGTGGAATTTTTTCGCTACTTGTCATGGAAAGGGCCCTTGTGATGCTTTGGGAGGCGTATTGAAACGAAATGCTGCGAAAGCCAGTTTGCAAGATCATCACATAACAACGGCCGAAGAACTTTATTCATGGGCTATTTCTAAGCCAGACTCGAAAATACACTATCAATTTTTTTCGGAATCCGACTATAATAAAATGGAAAGAAAATTAAAAAATCGTTACACACGTGTGAAGCAAATTTCAGGGACTCAGTCATTCCATAGTTTTAAGCCTCAAAACGAAGAGTATATTATTGTGAAACAAAATTCATTTTCAACGGAAGAAAAATGTATAAAATTGTTATGAAAAAACTTAATAAATAAAAATAAATGTATAAAAGTGTTTTTCTTATTTTTTAACATGTTCATCATGTCGCGCGGCTTTAAAGTGTTTTTTTCTTGGAACTTACACTAAGCAAAAATATTTGAAATTTTAAAGCCTTATTTATTTGAAAAGGTAATCGTCAAAAAATAGCAATTGGTCTGGAAAGCCTTAAAGACTGATTCGAATGTTATACTAAGTTTGTAAGTAACTCATAGATTTCATTAGTCATAGGTTTGATTGGATGGAGACGCATGGTAATCTACCATGCATCTTCATCGTTTCTACAGGCGGGTGATGTATAAAATGAAGAGTGATGATTTATTATTTAAAAAATTGTATCTCCAAAACGACACGCAGAACATCTCCAATTTTTTGATATGTTATGTAAAATTGAATGCTCTTTCATTTAAAAATACTAAAACAAGGAGTCGTTGAGGCCCCTCGCAGTCAAATTCAAGAAAAACTATTTGTTTTGTATTTTTTTCATACAAAAATTGATATATTCAAAGGTTTCGTATTTTTGCTTGGAAATTCAAAAAAATACCAATACAATGGCTAAAAATGACTAAAATCGGTTAAACGGTTTAGGAGTTATAAATTTTTGAAAATTGAAGATTTTGAAAAATCACGATTTTTTGGACCAGTCTAACGCAGAAAGGTCCAGTCTAATAACGAAATAAAAAAATACGGGTCTAATATTTTTCGATGTTGAACAATCCTACCGAATATTATAAAATTCTGAGAGATCGTATAACTTTTTTTCATGGAATTGCTGTATATATATATATATATATATATATATATATATATATATATATATATATATATATATATATATATATATATATATATATATATATATATATATATATATATATATATATATATATATATATATATATATATATATATATATATATATATATATATATATATATATATATATATATATATATATATATATATATATATATATATATATATATATATATATATATATATATATATATATATATATATATATATATATATATATATATATATATATATATATATATATATATATATATATATATCGTGGCGCGTGTCCTCGGCTCTTGATGCCCACACCCCTCCTGTGTGGTGGGCACCGCAGCTTCGATTCCTGCATACAGTTTTCACTATTCCGGATGGTTTGGTCGCCAGTATGTCCACTTCTTCCAGTGTTTCGCCTTTCACTGATAATACGATGTCATCTGCAAAGCCAACGATCACTACGCCTTTGAGAAGCTTCAGCGTCAGCACACCGTTGTACATCCTGTTCCAAAGTGTTGGGCAAAGGATGGAACCTTGCGGAACTCCCGCCGTGATGTACACCGATTTCTGCCCAACGGAGGTCTCGTAGATCAGCCGGTTCCCGGTTCTGAAAGTAACTTTTCAGAATTCTGCACAGGTAATCAGGGACCCTCATTTTGTGCAGCGACTCGGCAATAGCCACCCAGCTGGCACAATTGCAGGCGTTCTTAATGTTGATCGTTACAACAGCGCAATATTGATCGCCTCTCCGCTTCTGTTTGAACGCCTTTACGGCTGTCTCGACCACTGCCCAAGTAGCACAACTTGTTTCAATAGAGCATAAAAATCTCTCTTGAAACAATTTAGGAATGGATTTGTTTGGCTATGTACCTCAAAATCATACACAACAGCAGCGGAAAAAGCGCGAGGGTGGAGCCTGTTAGCAACTTGATATTATTTCTAGAGAGTTGCAATAGCATTCCGCAAAACTTTCAAATATTGTAAATCACGTTGCAAAAAAGTGAAAGGATACCGATATCTAAATAAATGCGAGGATAACTTTTTTTCATATGGATATCGTTATCAACCAAACAGTAGTGATCAAAATATAGAGAATAATAAATCGTTATAGGTTCATGTTAGTTTCAAACTGTGGAGGAATGAGTGAAATTTTAAAATCTCATTTAGTATTTAAAAAATTTAGCATTTGACGTCTACGAAAAAACCAAACACACTACCGGCTGAAATTATTAATCAATTTTTAAGACGTGTAGTGCTTATTTGATATTAATCTATGGAGACATCTTTAAATTGTGGATATCTGGACAATAACGACATTAGTAGTTTGAAAGTGGTTTTTTTGTACTTAAACATCATTTGCTTTGAATTTTAAACTACTGAATTCCACACAAAATATTATTAAATTTAATAATCAATTTAATATTTAATAAAGAATATATATATATATATATATATATATATATATATATATATATATATATATATATATATATATATATATATATATATATATATATATATATATATATATATATATATATATATATATATATATATATATATATATATATATATATATATATATATATATATATATATATATATATATATATATATATATATATATATATATATATATATATATATATATATATATATATATATATATATATATATATATATATATATATATATATATATATATATATATATATATATATATATATATATATATATATATATATATATATATATATATATATATATATATATATATATATATATATATATATATATATATATATATATATATATATATATATATATATATATATATATATATATATATATATATATATATATATATATATATATATATATATATATATATATATATATTATATATATATATATATATCTATATATACCTTGTGATCAAAAAGTTCCGGTAATTTGAAAAAAAAAAACGCATTTATTTCAATTTTTAATTGATATCTTTATTATCGC
This sequence comes from Aedes koreicus, assembly GCA_024533555.2. NCBI lineage: Eukaryota > Metazoa > Arthropoda > Insecta > Diptera > Culicidae > Aedes > Aedes koreicus. The sequence continues at coordinate 364,044 of JAHHFK020000728.1, read as the reverse complement.
CTTCAAAGTACTCGCCATTAGAGGCAACACACATATGCCAGCGCTTTATCCAATCATCCATACATTTTTTATAGGCCGATGAATGTATGGCTTTCAGTTCTTCCAGCGAATTCTTTTTTATCGCATCAATCGATTCAAAACGCCTACCTCTGAGCGGAATTTTCAGTTTTGGGAAGAGAAAGAAGTCGCACGGGGCAAGGTCTGGTGAATATGGTGCTTGTTTGATGGTATTGGTGGAGTTCTTGGCCAAAAATTCACAAATAGTGAGCGCGGTGTGTGATGGAGCGTTATCGTGGTGTAAAATCCACGAATTATTGCGCCACAATTCTGGCCTCTTCTTTCGAATTGCCTCACGCAAACGTCTCATAACTTGTAAATAATACTCTTTGTTAACCGTTCGACCTTCTGGAAGGAATTCAGAATGGACGACACCGCGAAAATCAAAGAAAACGGTCAGTAAAACTTTAATTTTGGAGCGACTTTGTCGTGATTTTTTTGGTTTCGGCTCATCTTCGGCGCGCCATTCGGACGATTGTTGACTTGTGAGCATATCAAATTCATATACCCACGTTTCATCACCAGTTATGATGCGTTCCATGAATGTGGGATCGCTATCTGCGTTCGCAATCATCTGTTTAGCGACCTCAACTCGATGCTGTTTTTGCAAAAAATTCAGCTCTTTTGGAACAAGTCGTGCTTCAATGCGTTTCATGCCCAGAATTTCCGTCAAAATGTGTTCGGTCGATCCAAATGAGATATCAAGGAGTGCAGCTATCTCCCGAATGCTAATTGAGCGGTTTTCCATAACTAAATTCTTCACGGAAGCGATGTTTTCATCGGTAGTTGAGGTCGATGGTCGTCCAGAACGCGGCATGTCACTCACGCTTTCACGGCCTTCTTTAAAGTCTTTGTGCCAAACAAATGTACGATTTTGTGACATAGAGTCCTCACCAAAGGCTTTTTGCAACATTCTGAGCGTTTCCGCTGCAGAAAATCCGTTTGCAACACAAAATTTCACACAAACGCGTTGTTCCAATTTTTTATCCATGGTAAAAATCGCCGAGCGTCTATTTTTCGACTAACAAAAGCAGTTGTCAAAACAAAACTAATAGATAATTTGCTCTCACACTTTGACAGAATATCAGAACTAGTGTTGCCATCTTACACTAAAAAGATTTTACCGAAAAAATAAAGGCGGCCTTTTTAAATTGAAAATTACCGGAACTTTTTGATCACAAGGTATATATATATATATATATATATATATATATATATATATATATATATATATATATATATATATATATATATATATATATATATATATATATATATATATATATATATATATATATATATATATATATATATATATATATATATATATATATATATATATATATATATATATATATATATATATATATATATATATATATATATATATATATATATATATATATATATATATATATATATATATATATATATATATATATATATATATATATATATATATATATATATATATATATATATATATATATATATATATATATATATATATATATATATATATATATATATAAGTTCGGGATCTTGTCACCCGTTCAAAGTTTTAAAAAAAACACAAGTTACACTTACTGATCATTACGAACAACTGAACCGTTTATTCAATTTTAATTTGCATCAAACCTATCCAAACCTATCAATTAGCTGATTAAGATGTTTTTAAAGAATGGAATGCGGTCGCCGTGTTGCTATTGCAAAGGCGACAAACTGCTGAGGTGTCTTCCGTCGTCCAAAGGTTGGTGGCATCGATCGATTGGGACCGGATGGTCATTTGCTGATGTTGGATTTGCCATCGTTGCTATGCTATGGTGTTGTTGGGTGGAGAACTGCTGAGCGAGGCCTAGGAGTCCGTGTGTTAATCATGCAGGCTTGCATGTTTGCTGTTGCGTCGCCGGTGTCATCGTCATCGGCGTAGTTATTGCTGTTGCTGTTGTTGTTGTTGTTAATGGTGGCGGTGGTGGTGATGATAGATGGAATAATGATGATGCACCGATGTATCGATTGGTGTTGAGAGGTATTGTTGTGGATATCCTGGGAGGTTCGATCTTAACTACTCCCCCTTTTGAAGACGAATCGTCCCGATTCGATGCGTTATTTCCAGTTTTCGGTGGTACCCTTGGTTTTTTATCAGACGCCGTGGATGTTACATGAAGAGATATCTCTTTTCGTCTCTTTGAAATCCATAATAAACCTGTAACGATACATAAAAGGATGCAAATGCTCGACATACTTAATGAAGTGTATGTCTGAAATTTATGCTCCTTGTCCAATTTTTCGATATGATGTCTATTTCTAATATGTATTTCTTCAATGTTGTTGTGGATTTCCAGGGTCTGTTCGTTGATGCGTAGACCATCTAATGGCATAACAAATGTCTGTTCTGATTTGTATGCTTCGACATTGTAAAATTCGGTACCATTTATAAGAACAGAGCAATTGTGAAACTCTATCAAATACGTACCAGATAAGTTTCGCTTTGTGAGTCCACAATTGGATTCGACTTCTACATTGTCGATGTCTTTGGCTATGATATGGTTATCCATAATCATCTTGATTTCTGTTGGCTGATGGCATTTTGTGAAGGTGCAGTTTCCTGATAATCCGCGTAATAGGTTTCCATAGCATAGATCTCCGGTGATGTCTTCTAGGCTGTTGAGGTCGCAGAGTTTCGTTCTCTCGATGCGTTGGCACTCCTTTCTGATGAAATAAGTTTTGTTGTCGCTTTGCAATGCAATTTTGGCTGAAAGTTTCAAGATTCTGTCTAAGACTGGAAGAGGTTCTAGGAAAAATTCTATATAAGTGGCATTATCTATTTTGGGTATTGAAACTATAAATATTATTTGGGAGTGGTTATAAAATGCTGATAGTTCCAGATACTCGTAAATTTGATCTATGCTGTTTGGCCTAATATTCTGTTGTTCTAATAAATTTGTGACAAATCCTATCTCATCAGATGACAATGTTTGCTTTGGAATGATATTTGCTTTTGCTAATTGTATTGATTCAAAAAGGTCTTCAAAATGGAATTTCAAATTGTCTAAATTATAATTAATCTTCAATATCTCTCTAAAAATTTGAAAATTTCTGTTTGCTTCGCTTTCGTACCTGGCTGATTTAATATTTCTAGATATTTGAACCTGTTGTTCATTTAACCTATTAATTACTGCATTGATTCTATTCTGAAGTTGCAGGTTAATCTTAAATTGCTCATTATTTTCATTTATAAGCATTTTATTATTGATCTGCAAATCAGAGAGGGTATTAGAAATTTGTTCAAAATCATTATGGTCCATATTTCCGGTGATTCCTTTAATTCCAGTTCCGAGCAAATTGAACAATCCTCTTTTTTGTCTTTGCTTTGGTTTAAGATTGTTAAAGATGCTATGAACTGCTTCAAATTTCGTTTCTAAAATTTCAAACATGCCTGTAAAATTTGAAAAGTGTCGTATTCCTTGTATGTTTGTTAGAAGTTTTCTAAAAATAGGCTCATAATTGTTCAATTCTATGATGTGAAACAATTTATGATTTCCTAGTTTTACAAAACTACTACCAGTTTCGATCGTCAGAAGGCCAGGGTTTTGTTTCAGGTTCAGGATGTGGATGGATTGTGGGTGAGAGGTTTGAATATACAGGAGTAAGATAATCGCGGTTGAAATTATCCGGTTTGACATCATGGTTTCTCTCCGATGTTCCCTCGGGATGGTCCGTACAGTGTTCGATATGCCCTCGAACTTCCAACAAATGTGAATGGTTAAAGATGACTTTCCTTTACCAGTAAGCCGCTGGTATTTTCTGGTCTGTAGACTTGGTGAATTTATCCTTCTCTTCGGTAAGCCGCCGTTGATTTTTCGGATAACACTTTGCACTACACTTTAACTATTCACGTTAGAACTACCGACTGCGCCAGTTCGGGATCTTGTCACCCGTTCAAAGTTTTAAAAAAAACACAAGTTACACTTACTGATCATTACGAACAACTGAACCGTTTATTCAATTTTAATTTACATCAAACCTATCCAAACCTATCAATTAGCTGATTAAGATGTTTTTAAAGAATGGAATGCGGTCGCCGTGTTGCTATTGCAAAGGCGACAAACTGCTGAGGTGTCTTCCGTCGTCCAAAGGTTGGTGGCATCGATCGATTGGGACCGGATGGTCATTTGCTGATGTTGGATTTGCCATCGTTGCTATGCTATGGTGTTGTTGGGTGGAGAACTGCTGAGCGAGGCCTAGGAGTCCGTGTGTTAATCATGCAGGCTTGCATGTTTGCTGTTGCGTCGCCGGTGTCATCGTCATCGGCGTAGTTATTGCTGTTGCTGTTGTTGTTGTTGTTAATGGTGGCGGTGGTGGTGATGATAGATGGAATAATGATGATGCACCGATGCATCGATTGGTGTTGAGAGGTATTGTTGTGGATATCCTGGGAGGTTCGATCTTAACTTATATATATATATATATATATATATATATATATATATATATATATATATATATATATATATATATATATATATATATATATATATATATATATATATATATATATATATATATATATATATATATATATATATATATATATATATATATATATATATATATATATATATATATATATATATATATATATATATATATATATATATATATATATATATATACTGAGAAGAGGATGTTTGATTGGCATTACAAAGAAACAACAATGTGCCTTTGCCCATATGCCTTTTACAAAATTGTTCAATCCATTGAAACAAAAAATTAGGATAGCTACAGAAGCTACACCATGCTCTTTTACTTTAAAAATATACTAGGATTTTATTTTAAACAATAAAATTAAATCCTTGTTTAACTAACTCTTCCATGTATTCGAAGTTTGGACTGCTCGCAATTTGATTATCTATTATTTTGGTCTAGATAACAAAAACATCTCCAATTCTATTATAAAGTAAAATAAAATGTTTTATTTCAATTACTTTAGACACAACTATTTCTAAGTGAAGTTATCTTCACATGTAGGTCGGAAATATAAAACCATTCAAAAAATGTATTTATGTAGAACTTATAGTGCAATTAATTGCAAATATTTAATTGCATTGTTTATGACGAAAAACCACTAGCCAAAAAAAGCAGTCGTATGATTTCTTAAAGAAGCTTAATAAGTCGTTTCCTATTCTCAACCACGAGAAATTAAATAAATTACTTTAAAAGACGGAAACTTCGTCTCATCATTTACGTTGACCGTTAAAACTAGATTAAATTTTTTTTTTGTTACTTTAGGCTCTTCATTTGAAGCTATATTCGCTTTTGTGCTACTTGGGTGTGTGCTACTTGGGTTTTGTGTGCTACTTGGGTGTCCGAATGGCATCCACCGTGGACTTCCCTTTCCGGAAACCGAATTGCATCCTCGATAGCCCGTGCTCGCTCTCAGTAAATTTCGTCAGCCTGTTCAGGATGATTCTCTCCAGGAGTTTCCCAAGCGTATCCAATAGGCATATTGGCCTATACGATGCTGGATCCCCCGGAGGCTTTCCTGGCTTCGGCAACAACACTAAATTCTGAATTTTTCACCTGTCCGGGAAATGGCCTTCCTCTAGACATTTCGTAACACATCCCTGAACATTTCCGGGAATGCCTGAATCCCCACTTTCAGAGCCACGTTAGGGATTACATCCGGTCCGGGTGCCTTCCTCACCTTAAGCCCTTTCGCCACTGTTACGAGCTCCTCGTTCGAGACTTGCATGCCCTCAACATTACTTCTCTCTTCTTCGCCGTACGGTGTACGTGGCCACGTCGTTGGATCGTGCGTCGGGAAAAGACCATATACGATAACCTTCAGTTTTGCTGGACATAGCTCTGCAGCCATTGATGGGCCTTTGATCTTCGCCATGACAATACGGTACGCGTCGCCCCAGGGGTCATTATCAGCGGCTCGGCACAGCTCCTTGTAGCAGTTCGTCTTGCTCAGTCTAATCTCTCGTTTTAATTCGGTCCTGGCCGCTCGGAACACCATCCTATGTACCTCTCTCGAGAGTTCGTTGCCAGAGCTTCTAGCAAGCTGCACCCTTTAGCGTTGGTACATCTACTGCCCCACTCCACAGCCCAAGCATTGAAGTCTCCTCCGATGACGACCAGTCTTCTTCCGATGAGCTTTTCAGTCAGTGCATCCAGCATCTGGTGGAACTGCTCTATGATCAACATTGAGGATGCATAGCAGCTGCAAACAAAGATCCCGTTGATTTTGGCGATCAACAACCCTTAGCATGAACCGGACACTACTTCCTGTATGGGGAATCTGCCCACCACTTGTATCGCAGCCATCACCGCTCTATCTGAAACCCAGTTTCCGTTATCGGGAGGAACACGATACGCTTCCGCAATGATTGTGACGTCACACTTTGTTTCTGTTGTTGACTGCCACAACAGTTGCTGTGTTATGTCGCAATGATTGAGGCTTATTTGGATTACCTCTATTACTGCCAACCTGCTGTCGCCTTTTTATATACAGGGAACCGTCATGTGGTCATTGCCGTCCTCCTTTTTGCAAAGCATGCATCTCGGTTGCTTTGTGCAGTCTCTTGCAAAGTGATCCTTCTCCCCGCATTTCCTGCACAGATCAAATCTGTCAGGACTTTTGCAGTTCCTCGCCTGGAGACCAAGTCCAATGCACTTAAAGCATCTCTCCAATTCCTTTGGAACTCGAGGGACGACTCTCAGTGAGCAAACCGACCACCCAACTTTTACTCGACCCGACTCCAACAGCTTGTTGGCTGCAGCCGTCGGCAGACGTATCGCCACCGTACGCCTGCCTCAACCGGATTGTCATTGGTGCATCTCCAAGATCGCAGTGCCCCTTCAGCGCCCTTCTCAGCTCGTCTTCTGTTGAGATCTCGTCAAGATCCTTGCACTCGATCACAGTCTCCTGTGAGAGAGCAGGCGATAGTGCTCACCAAGAGACTTTTCGACGAGCGTCTTGAAGGCTGTGCTCTTGATGGCAGGATCCTTCTTCAGCTCGAAGAGCATCTACCCTTTCTGGGTGCGCCTGATTTTTACCACTTTCTCCCCTAGTTCCTTCAACTCCGGATCTCACTTTTTGAAGGAGAGCGTCACCCTTACTTCGCTCGATACGAGGCCTAGGCATCTGCTTCTTCTTCTCTCCTGACGTTTTCACTTCTTGCTGATTTTTCTTCTTTTTGTCTTTCTGGTTGCCTACAGTGCGCCATTCACTGCCATCACCTTTCTCCTCGTCGTTTTTGAGCTTTTTCAGCTCCTCTTCATCTCCTGGTGTGTCCCTTTTCCTTTTCTGAGCGTGGATTCTGGGGTTCCTTCGGCGTCTTCAGTGCATCAACCGTTGCCTTGTCCGTTGCCTTTTGGCTGTCCTCAAGCAACTTTTCGGCAGTCTCTGCTCTCATCCTCAGTGCGTCTTGTTCGCGTTCAGCTGCAATCACGGCCGATTTAACACGCGTCACCATCTCTTTGATTTATTTGTGAACGTTGTGCCTGTCCTTAACATAATCATAGAGTTCGTCGATTCGGTTTCTGACTACCTCCATCGCGTCTTTCTTCCCAACACTTGTCCTTCGAGTTGTGCTACTGCTGCGTTGCGGAGTGAACAGCTTGGTCAGGAACCCCTGTGACTTGCTACTGCTGGTACTTGCAGTAGCCTCCGAATTCGTCACTGGTGACCTCTGTAGCTTTCCGTTTCTTGTGAACACTATCGCACCTCCGTCTCCGTTGTCTGGCGTTTTGCCATCGTCGTTTAATTTTTTTTTCTTTCTTTTTCATCTTTTTTGTTTTTTCCTCCGTTGTCCTCCATTTTGTTGGGTTCCTCCTCCGAACCGCTATCTCCACACGTTGTAGATAGTCGCCTATCGTGATCCCATGGTTATCTTTGAATCAGGGAGGCCATGCTAGGGTTGACACGGTCCTTCGTGTTCAGAGCCGGATCGGCGTAAGTCAGGCATGTAACATCTGAGCCTACTACCCACCACTTAAGGTGACAAGCTTCGAACGTATCCGGAGGCCTGCCAAGGTTTTACCGGGACGGGGGCAGCCGCACCATTAGCCCACTTGGCATTTCTGGAAGGTTTCACTCATCCATACTGAGGAAGCAGAATAGCCCGACTACCAGCCCTGCGCGCCAAGTTCAATCCGTTGGTCCATGTTGTATCCTTATTCGATGCTATGACTAGTATGCTGTAAATTAGGATCTCACTGGCTTTGATCCTAATGTGCCGGTTAGCACTCCTGGGTGGGGGTGGGCGCATGATAATCCGAGCTCCCACCACGTTAACTCGCAGAGGGGAGGGCGGTCGTTAAGCCCCTGGACGCGCCCTCGCAGTCCCTTCTCCCCCCAGTATGTGTGTGTGTGTGTGTGTGTGTGTGTGTGTGTGTGTGTGTGTGTGTGTGTGTGTGTGTGTGTGTGTGTGTGTGTGTGTGTGTGTGTGTGTGTGTGTGTGTGTGTGTGTGCAATCAAATTAATTTCTGATTAATTTAGAAGAACTTCAAAGACGAAGAGAGTTCGCAATGATTGCTTTCATAGCTGATGTTATTGAGCAACGAATAAACAGTCCAGAAATATTAGAAAACTTAAATTTTTATGCTCCTACTCGCTCTCTAAGAAATAGAAATTTATTTTTTATAAACAATCAAAGAACGAACTATGCCAAAAATGCTCCTTTAAATAGAATGATTTTAATTTATTTCTATTCATCAACAGATTATGTACAAATCCCAATGATGTTACTTAAAACTAAACTAGAACGGTACATCAATGGCCATGACATAAAACAAACTAAAAATTACACTATCGATGCGAATTAGACAGGTCTTTAAAAAAAATGACTAAACTTACGACGAAGCATCTGGCGAGTCACGTTAAAATCAAACAAGCCGGAAACCCTGTTAAAAAGTCTTTGTAAACCGCCAATTGCGCCAAACATACTGTAATGGGTTCATTGTGGAGGTAACCGCAGCATCGAACTATTCCTCAGGGCTCGGTGCTGCACGTTGATATTGATTTGCTCCAGAAGATCAGGACAGTCGATGCGGTCTTGCAAGATGTCTGCGATGAACAAAGCCCTGGCTGTATCTCTACGGGCTAACAGGGACTCCAGGTTAATTAGACGGAAACGGCTTTCGTAGCTTGGCAAACGATAGGGATCCGTCCACGGTAGTTTACGTAGCGCAAATCTCAAAAACCGTCGTTGAACAGCCTCTACTCTAACGACACCGTTGTTGTAATGCAGAGTCCACACAACCGAGCAATACTCTAATATAGAACGACACAAGGAGCAGTACAACGATTAGAGGCAGTAGATGTCCGTGAAGTCTTTAGCAATCCGAAAGATGAACCCCAGAACGCAGGAGGCTTTGCCGACAGCGTACGAGATATGCTGCTTGAAGGTGAGTTGGGTGTCCAGAATTACTCCTAAGTCCTTGACTTGACTGACGCGCTCAATTTCGGTGCCCAACAAGACATACTTGAATAAAATAGTCTGTTTCTTGTGCGAAAACGAGATAACCGTGCATTTGGCCGGGTTGACATCCATACGATTCAAAGTGCACCAGTCGGCAAAAGCATTTAGCTGATGTTGAAAAAAGCGACAGTCGTCGAGTGAGTGCACTCGAAGGTAGAGTTTTAGGTCATCTGCGTATGATAGTCGTGGTCCTTCGAAAGCCAAATTTACGTCGTTGAAGTAGATCAAAAAAATCAACGGTCCCAAGTGACTACCCTGCGGTATACCAGACGTGGCTTTGAACATGTGAGACTGACAATCTCCTATGACTACAGCCAGATGACGGTCAGTGAGGTACGATTGAAACCATTGCAGCAGGCATCCGTTGATCCCAAGCCTGTCCAGTTTGGCAATAGCTATGCGGTGGTTCAATTTATCGAAGGCTGCAGACAAGTCGGTGTAAATGACATCCGTTTGGGCGCGTTTCGCCATACTGTCAGTAACGTAGGAAGTAAGGCACAGCAGGTTAGTAGCAGTGGAGCCATGAATCCGTGCTGGTCGGTACTGATATACGGTTTGCAGTGAGCGAGCAACGGTTCCATAATTACAAGCTCAAACAGTTTAGCAACAGCGCCAAGCGAAGTTATGCCACGATAGTTGCCAGCGTCCCGTTTGCTAATTTGGTCATCGCTCAATGTTTCCTCGGTGAAAACGCTAGAAAATTTCTAAGAAAATAGCTGGTCAAATACCCTGCGGGGTGGAAGCCTTATTGCCGTGGAGCGACATAGACGACGGAAGGCCTACTTCGTGGCGTTGTTCGTTTACAAATTTCCAGAATTGTTTAGGACGTGACTTTAGCTTTCTCTGTATTCCACGCCGATATTGAAGAAAGCAACGTTTCGCGACTCGTTTGTATTCGTGATTCATTCTTACACAGTGACGACTTAGAATTAGTGTCCGGTGCTTTGTGAATTTTCTGAGGGCAGCTCTCTTGCCAGATTTCAAGCGACGAAGTTCGCTCGTTTGCCAAAGTGGACGAGACGTATGACGATGGATTTTCTTTGGAACGTGTCTGTCTATGACATATGCCAGAACGTTGGAGAATGTTTGAGCGGCTCACTCGACATTGACTGTATCCAAAATGTTATCCCAATCGAAAAGCGAGAGTAACTCGGCGATATTACGATGATTGGCACGAACAAAATCGTAGGAAACTGTGGCAGGTGAGATTTCGAAGTCATGTTCCAGCTTCGAGCGTAACGTGACCAGTAAAGGCGGATGATGAAGAGTTAGTTTCACTTGAGGAGAGGGAGCTTCGCATAAGAGTGGAGCGGTGTCTTGGGCGCTCACGAAACAGAGGTCCAAGCTGCGTGTGTTCTGGTTGGTGACATGATTGATTTGGGAGAAAGTGGCTGAGCTGTAATTGTCCAGAAGGAACGAAGCATTGGAATGCATGACAGAATGATTGGCATCAGGAAGTAGAAACCCACTGTCAGTTAATTTCCATGAGATCCCAGGCAGATTAAAGTCGCCTATCACCATAACTTCGTCGGTTGCTTTGGCATTTTCCAAAATTGCGAAAACCGATTGGCAATGTGTTGCGATAAGTTCACGCACGCGTATGCGGTCGGGTGGAATGTACAGTCCGCAAAGGAATAATGTACGATCGCCCAATTCGATCGACGTCCAAACTTGTTTCAAACGAATCCAAGAAGGGTTTTCATGAGCCTTTGCTTTAAATTTTGTACTTATAGCCACTAGTACGCCCCCACCTTTTGCTTTATGGCTATTATCGGCATTCCTGTCACATCTAAATACCTCGTAATCTTTGCCGAATGCCTGAGAAGAGAGTGTGCGTGAATCCAGCCAGGTCTCCGTGAAGACGATGATGTCGTAGCACTGATCCGAAGTAGCTATGCGGAAATCGTCGACATCGCTGTTAATACCACCGACATTCTGGTAGTAAATGACGATCTCGTGTGTGGCAGCCGAAGTACCGATGACATAACTAGAATGCGAGGCAATATCAGGCAAAGGAGAAGCTAAATCGTGAATGTACTTGCCTGCTAAAGCAGGTTGGATGACCCCCGGTGTGCATCTGGCCTCAGGGCCGAGACGACTATGCTGAACGGTGGCTGGAATTGGCGCGACTGGGGCAGAGGAACCGGGGGCTTGCAAAGTGCTTTCCACGATGCGTCTCGGATGTGATGTGCACTGATTCGTCTCTAAATCGGGTAACTCTTCGTACAAGCTGGAAATTGGAAGATATTCAGGAAGCGAAAAGCTGGAATAACACGCGTACTTGCCTGAGATAACAGGCTGGAAGACCCCCTCTGGAACCCCGAACTCAATACCGGGATGACTCTGGTGGCGGGAACACTGGGAACAGAGCTGACGATCGGTTTTTGAAAGTGGTACAACTGAGACGAGGGCAGAGGGGGCTTCCAAAGAGCCTTGTCACGTGCATCCCGGTGTTGAAACATGTGACATTAGCTGAGCATCGGGCAAGGTTGATCCGTAGCTGAGACGTTCATAAGAGGAGCTGGTTTTTTTGTGGTTCCACCGTCGAGGACTTCACGATGCGGGTCACGTTTTTTGCTTTATCATCCTCGTAGGGCCGGAAGAAAACGTTTTCCGGCCAAGAATCACAGGACAATGCTTCCTTCTCCGAATTTTTGTCTACACCCACTTTGAATGAGACAAAATTCAACGTGGACAAATCTTTCCCTTTTGGAACAAGTTTTACCACCTTCGGTTTATGGTCGATGGTCAGATGAAGGCATTCACACACCAAGTCGGAAATTTCCTGTTCGGTCGTAGTCGGATGAAAAGCAGACAGATGTATCCAGATGAAATTACGGTTGGTCTTTTTTTTTTTTTTTTTTAGACGGGATGGAAAATCTGCAACCAGACACCTGAAGAACTCAGGGTGTGGGGATGAGGGTGCCAACTCCTCGACCCACTAAAAACCCACCCGTGCCTTTAGCCCTGGTCCCTCCCCGGAACCAGCTTTCGGTATTACTTCGGGGAGGGGGCTATTGTGCTTGTTAAGCACCCACTATGTCTAGCTTTAGTAGTTAGGTGGTCCCTGCGACCTGCCTTTGGTCGTTTTGCCATTTTTGTTGGAGATCAAGGACGATCTGGGAGGCTGCTACGCATACCGCGTCCCAGACGTCCCGGTTTTGACACATCCTCTGGACCAAGTTATCCGGAGTCGTGTCGCGACCGCATACGGCCATCATACCGGATCTCGCGCCGTCGAAGCGAGGACATGCGAAAAACACATGTTCTGCAGTTTCTTCGACTCCCGCGCACTCACTGCATGCGGAGGACTGTGCATGCCCATATTATGCAGGTATTGTCTAAAACAGCCGTGGCCCGACAATATCTGCGTTAAGTGGAAGTTCACTTCACCGTGTCGCCTACCGACCCACCCGGTTAATTCCGGGATTAGTCGGTGGGTCCACCGACCTTTGGTGGAGTTGTTCCATTCCCTCTGCCACTTAACCATGGATGCGGCTCTAGTGGTCTTTCGGATACCTCTTGTTCCACGTTGCTCGAAGCACTCTACGTCCTCTTTTATGACGAAGCCTATTGGCATCATCCCCGCTAGGACGCAGACCGCGTCGCGTGATACCGTTCGGTATGCACTCACCACTCTTAGGCAGATACGCCTGTGTGTACTCTCGAGCTTATTTGCGTAGCTCTTGGTACTCAAGGCGGTGATCCATACCGGCCCGCCGTACCTAAGTATGGACAGGGCGACACTGGCCAGGAGTTTACGCTTACTCCCTTGCACCGCCGAGCTATTCGACATCATGCGGGATAATGCCGATATAGCCATAGAGGCTTTCTTGCAAGCGTAATCGACGTGACTGACAAAGGACAGCTTGTCGTCGATCATAACCCCAAGATACCTCAAGAACCTCTTCGATTCTACTGTGCAGTTACCTGCACTAATCGTCGCATGTTGCTCCGATTTCCGATTGTTCACCACCGTGACCTCGGTCTTATGGTGGGCTAGCTCCAATTGCCTGGAGCTCATCCATCTCTCCACAATGCCAATGGAGTGTGAGGCCGTTAACTCGACCTCCTCGATGGATTCACCACATATCTCCAGGGTGATGGCGTCTGCGAACCCGACGATCTTTACCCCGCTCGGGAACTCAAGCCGCAGTACCTCGTCGTAAATCGTGTTCCATAACACCGGACCCAGGATCGAACCTTGCGGGACGCCTGCGGTGATCTGGACCATTTTAATGGTGCTACAGGTCAACTTAGTCCCACAACTCGATTTGTTTGCTGCAATCGACATCGGACGATCACCATTTTTACTTCTACGTCGCTTCGGCGAATTAACCGACGCATTTATTGGCCGCTCATGAAATCTTGAGCCACTAGAGTTGAGCCGGAACGGTGTGAGAGGCTTCGAATCAACCTTAGAAGCGAGGGTTGTCACCACCGAGCTAAGCTTTATGATGTCGTCCGGAATTGATTTAATCGATTCAGGTAAACCACTCAGATCCTTCTCACTGCGGCACATGATGTTGCGAAATTGGCAGTTAGTGAACATCGTGGAACAGTCATCGCACATCCAATAAATATTCTTTTCGTGTGATCGAAGCACGCTCAAGGGGAAGTCAACCTGTGCGCAAATTGCATGAAATGACTCGCCGCAAAATCCTCGACAAATGATACGATCATTGTCGGAAACAACCTTCTGGCAACCTTTGCATGCCATGGTATTCGCCTATGGGTATACTACACAGCAAGTGTTATACCGCAGAAAGCTTCCTGATTTTTCAACGGACGAAGGGCGATGAGAAGGTGCAAGATGGTGTTGTTGTTGAATAAAGCAGCGATCGGTTGAGTTTTTGCGGATAACAACACAATGCTCCACTGTCTATGCACAGACCGAATATCACAACGCGGACAAAATAATAATAAATTGGGACGGATCGAAATCACCAATAACGGCAAAACATATATCGACGAAAAATAATAATAAATCGGACGGTTATAAAAACAATACTAACTCACACAAACTCAGTATTGCCTGCCAGTGATGTCCTGTTTCAACACATACAGCGAAACGATTTATATCACAATGAATTAAAATACACTTAAAAATTTTTTTTTTGTTAGGCTAAATAGGCAATAGCTAATTAAAAACACTTAGATGTTAAGCAAAAATGTAACAAGGTCTACGAAATGATTGACGACAAATAAAAAACAAAACACCCATTGGCCGGCAATGGTATTATGGAAGAAATCTGTTTACAACAATCCAACAAGTGATCATTGGAAGCAGCTTTAAACCGTGAACTAGAAAGTGATAGCTCTACTGCAGATCCAACAACCCATTTCAGAATGTCTGGAGAGTCACGCCCATTCCGAGGTTACTTTCACATACATTAAGCCCCGCATGTAAACATTACGGATATAATTTGGGTAAGGGCACTGAAACACACTTCCAGATTTGGAAATGTAAAATTTACAAACCAGGCACGTATTTTGCAGTATTTAAAATAAGGGTTATTGTTGTATAGTAAGATAAATCTGACCCATGGCCGCTTCTTTAATTACACTAGCTTGTTCATTCGCAAAAATAACAATTTTCGACGTTGATTTGTAATTAATTGCATACACTCGGGGCCAAATAAGCGCAAAAATTAACGTTGCTAAGCCGCCCGTTAGATATGCAACCTGCATAACAAAACTATGTACACCACGTGGTGAATGCATCTGAAATTATGTGCCAGCCTATCACGCGCACATGCGCGTTTTCTTCGTTTGTTCTTTTGACCAGCAAATGGCCGTTTTTTACATTGCACTGCGCAGGTAACCTAAAAGCAGTTCAAAAACGTCTTTACGGCAGCCTATCCAGCAATTAAGTCACCATAAATGCAACATAAATGCCGCTTTTGGACCAATATACGGCTGCTTCACTGCAATGCTATCATAATGCTTCATCAATGCTATTTTGCATTCGAAATGCTTATTACAAGCTGCAAGCATTTAAGAAGCATTTGAAATACAACTTCACAACAGTAAGCATTCAAAATGCTGATATAATGCTAATATAATGCTTGTACCATCTGACATGCAGATTTAGGGTTGATTTACTGCATATGCTAATGCTTATTGGTTACCTGGGTAGTCTTCTTTTTTTCACTCCACACTCTGCCAACAATCCCCGCTATGAGGCAACGCTATATCGAGCTTCAAAACTGCTAAATCATCGATTCACTCGCGGCAAAGCGGAAAAACACTCTAATTTAATAATGTATGCTCGAGTGTCACAATATTACCACTAATAAACAAAACTAAGCTGATGTAACTCTTCTTCCGGGTGCGGGGAAATACTACCGACACTCACACATTTCGGGAGAGAATCAATTGTGTTCACCACGTCTTACACAAAACACGCGGAGATTTTATGATTTCACTGTTGGTTCAAGTTAAATTACGTATTTTTGTTTGATTTTTTTTTTCGCGAAAACGACGCCGCAAAAACCAAACACATCAGCTTCAAAGCACGGCTTGCTGCGATCCTGATCAGTATCATCAAGGTTGTTTGGATTCATGAACTTAACTGCTTTCTCTAAATTGACTGACATGACCGATGGACATCACCCGTCTCCTTAAAAACCTTATTTCCGGAACCGTGTTCCGAAATGGTGCCTGTCACATATGCTGGAGTGCGGATATAAAACGCAGAAAAATAAGAAAGAAATGCGATTCTTGCTTAAAACCGGTTTGTATTGAACACAGCAGAATTGTTTGTAATAAATTTTGAACTCCATATTTTTTTTTATTTTCTTTTATTTCTCGAATATAGTTTGTATTCACACTTAAAAATATTTTATTACTTGTATGTTCAACATCTAAAATATGGACCCCGACAATGCGAATGCAAAGTTTTGATAAAAGAAAACTTGACTCGTGTTTCTGCCTTAGTGCCTTAGTTTTCTGCACAGAGAATAAACAATGCAAATGGCTTACCTTTTGTGTGGTCACTGCCCTCGTCCAATTACCGCGATGGCGCTAACTTGACTCCGACGCTGATTCCTGGCTTGGGTTCTCTGAAGGACCAATGTTTGTCGAGATTCGGAAGGATTTCTTCCCGTTTGTAGTTCGAACGGCGCACAGAAACCAGAGGAGAATTATTGCACCAAACATGTTACACCTTACCAGTAAAAGGTACGAATTAGGCAATCTATCGTTTTTTTTACCGCAATGTTTAGAGTGAATATGACTTTCACGCACGGACACGCTTGTGACCGATTGATTTTAATTCATGTGACATCACTTTCGAATGAATCAAAAAAATTCGTACTGTATCTCCATTTTATTAATTAATCCATATAATTTAAAACAAACAATGAGACGACCGACAACACTTATTGCTGCATACGATAAAGTGGTATATTCGCTACTGATCTGCTATCTTACACATCGGTATCGCATTGGTGAAGTGCAAAATGACCATGGGAATGAGATAAAGCTCTCCTCCCGTGAGCGTTTGATTAAGATGGTTCACAATACTACACTCTCAATTTACCTCGGCAAAATGTCCAACAGCCGATCAACTCGGCAGTTACTTTTGCTAATATCCCTGTTTAATATTTGTTTGTTAGCTGAGTATCGGTAAATTTTCAATTTGTTAGCCGAATCTCGGAAATTTATTCACTGAATCTCAGTAACTTAAAATGCCGAAATGATCGGCTGTTGGATTCTGGGCAAAAAAAACGGAAAAAAGTGTGTATATTATTAGTTCATATTGTTTGGATTTCTATTTTAGTTTAGTTCAAATTCAATAGTAAAAGCATGTAGCTTAAGTTCTTGACGTAATATTAGGGTTATTATGTAGATTATTTACTTTTTTGACTTTTCATTATGATCAATGGGTACCCAACTAACATTTTTAGTTGCCTAAGCCGAAGTTTATAACTTTTAAGCTGTTTTATAATTGTATAAAGGCAAGTGAAGCTGAATAAGCTATAAGCAGAATTAAAAAACTACAAGGTACAGCCCAATGGGGTTGTGCGCAAAGGTGACGTAGGACTACGCAGCAATACACGTCAGGGCCATCCGCTAATTGATTTAAGTCAGTCCTGAAAAGGGCCAAGAAAATTCTATTGTACACTCTTTAGAAAGCATTTGGTGACTCTTAATTATGATACGGCCCCGGTTGTAGTTCGCGATGGCCACTATCTCTAACGCGTAGAGGATAGTTATGCATCTGTTGGTTCATTGGTTGTTCAACGCACTTTGCCATTTACTCCGGGACGCGGCGTTTAAAGCAATGCCATGTTCAGCCGGGGCGCGGTAATGGAAATTTCAAACAGCACAAGAGAAAAATTCATCCAAACGAACTCTTCAGTTGGCAAACTAATTTGGTCGTCCTGAAAAGGTTCGAAGTAAAATACGAAGTGTCCTGCCAGTCGTTGCCATCCAGGGTGAGATTTGTCTTGCCGTCCATAACCACCGCCACGTCGCGATTCGCCTGGAAAATCGAGTTGACCATCTTATTCAGCCGCTGCCGCTGCGTCATTGCCTGCAGCTCCGAAACCAGTGGACGCTACATCGATTAACATGATGACAACATGATTTTGTCAGTTGTTGTTGATTTTATAACACATTGATTGTTCAGTGGCGTGAGTGATCGAGTAAGCACATAAAGGTGTGATGTAGCGATAATTAATTATGATCCATTCTATTGGGCCACCATGAAGATTCGGACAACATAACAATTGACGAACATTTTTTCCATATGCCTAATAATATGAGTTGAAACTCGGTTCTATGCAAACCCTCGAGAAGAGTGAAGAAAAGTGCCGTTAAAAGGATTTCTGAAGTGATGAGTCCGGGATGTATCTCTCTATGACCTAGAGAGAGGGAGGGCGGTAGGTAGGAAGAGAGAGAGAGAGAGAGAATGATTAAGGGTTGGCGCGTCCTTCTTCTCTTTTCAGAAAGCCAGTAATGGCGCTATAACCATAAGCCATAAAAGGCACGGGCGAGAGTTTATAGTGCTCCCCAACCGACTGACAAGCTCTCATTTAAGAAAAAGCTATACTCCCTCGGCTTGCAGCCTGGATAAAAGTAGGAAACGCCTGCGTTCTAGCCCAGAAATGTGGACAACTAAGGAGTGCCTTAACTTTCTTAGCTCAGTCATCCCCAACGACCTAATCATATTAAAATTTATTTGATATCTAAGCAAATATACATATGCTTTCTCGCCAAGAAAATCCTTCGGCATAATCCCATCCGATTTCCAACTTCAGATGTTTATGAAGGTAGCTCGGCATCTTAAGTAGACATCTAATCAACACTTCCCTCCCATCCCTACTGATCATAAGGACCTGTTCAGGTGTTGGGCAAAGAAAACGATGGATGAAGAGCCTGTCACACCCAAGCCAGCTCTTCTGGCGCTTCCATCATCTCTACAACAGCCAACCCAGGAGAGCGTACATATCATGTTCTTCTTTTGTTTAGTCGAACATGAAAATTAGTTAAACAAAAAACAACATCCTATACATCCTGCTAAAACAACTGATGAAGAACATCTTGGAATATGTGCGGAGTATTCGTCAATCCAAATAGCAATTTCTTAAATCTGTACATATCGTCTTCGGAAAAAAAAGTTAATGAGTTTGGAGGGTTTTTCTCCTTGGTATACCATTCCTGAGCCATTTTTACGTAGTGGCAAGAAGAAAGGTCTGGTCAAAAGAGCACGGAACAACTTTGTTTCTTCAAGAAAGGCAATAAGCGTTTTTGCAGGCATTTCTTTACATAAATATCTAGGTTGACTATACCAGTTGTCACGAAACTTTTGCTTTTTAGCCCACAGATGCAAATCGCCTGTCAAACCAAGTATTTTTTCGAGAACTTTGAAAAAAAAATTTGCATTCCTAATTAATTCTGTTTTAGGGGCTATTCATAAACCACGTAGACTTTTTCGGTGGGAGGGGGGGTTGACCAAAGTCTACGCTCCATACAAAATTTTAAAAAAAATAATGGAGAAAAGTCTAGGAAGGGGGAGGGGGGGTCTGAGAATTTCAGAAATGAGTCTACGTGGTTTATGAACAGCCCCTTATTGCGTACAGTGCGCCAAATTTAAATTATAATGTTTTGAAATTTGATATATCTTCTCAACATCATGAGATCCCAATAGTGAATAGCCATTTCTGCTAGAACCAAAGATGTGAAGATAAAGTATCGATAGGTTCGATAGAGCTCGGCAGGATATGAAATTGAATAGAAGTAGTTTGAAATTGAGCGTAGGGCTTTGTTTTGGCAGTATTTTGAAGCAAACATAGACACTTTTGCCAAACAACCCACTGCGGGGTTGGTCAAGGCAGGGACGGATCCGCCTCCTTGACTAGCCACGGACTTGTTTATCTCCAACAGGTGGTTGTATTATTCATCAGGCTTGGCTTCTCTTCGCACGTGTAGCTAGCAAGTGTACGATTTGAACCACAAGCGGAGCAGAAAACTCGATACACGCGGTGAGAACATCGGCTGCACGCCGTGCACGAGAACTTGAAAACGGAGCAAGAGCATTGCCTATCGGGAGCGTGTAACATGCAGAAAGAGAAACACGGAGGAAATCAAAGATGCTCCGTGCTCTTGGATTTCAGAAATCTTTCGTCAGTGTTAGTACGCGGTTGTACGTTTTTGAATGATGGCTGAGAAAAGGAAGTTAAGTGGGGATGTGTGGGATTTTTTCTCGTGATTATGATTCCGTAAAAACTGTCTTTATAAACCCACTAGCTGAACCCGGTGCGTGCGCTGCTACGCTTGCAACTAAATGAAGGAAAATTTAATATAACTGGTACGTTTATGGTTTTTTTTTCGAAATGAGTTTTTTCTTGAATAACCAGGGGTTCAAACTTCTATCAAAACATGCTTCTTACCCGAGAAATACACGTTTTGTGTTTAAGTAACCTGGATAATTCTCATTTTTGGTAGAAATTTGTGTTTCATTTGTATGGGAGCCCCCCTTCCAGAGGGGGGTGGTTTCTCAAACCACCATACAATCATTGCCTTCACCCCCCACATGCCAAATTTGATTCAATTTGCTTGATTAGTTCTCGGGTTATGATGAAATTTGTGTCTCATTTGTATGAGAGTGCCCCTTCCTGAGAGAGAAGGGGTCTCAAACAATCATAAGAACCTTTCCCAGCCCCAAAAACCCCTTCATATAACTTTTCACGTTGGTCGGTTCAGAACTTTTCGAGTGTATAAGGGTCTGACAGACAGACAGCCAGAAATTCATTTTTATGTATATAGAAATCTAGCCTCCAAAAACCCCCATATGCTAAAAAAGGTTTCATTTACTTGATTAGTTCTCGAGTTATGCAGAAATTTTCTTTTTATTTGTATGGGAGCTCTCTCCCCCTTCAAAATGGGGAGGGGTATTGAACTGCCATAGAAACATTTCTTGCCTCCAAAAACCTCAACATGCCAAATGCCAAATTTGGTTTCATTTGCTTCATTGGCTCTCGAATTATGCTAAAAATTATGTTTCATTTTTATGGGAGTCTCCCCTTCCAGAAGGCGGAGGGGTCTCAAACCACATTAGAAACATTTATTTCTCTCAAAAGCCTCCACATGCCAAATTTGATTCCATTTGCTTTAATTTTTATAGAGTTATGCAGAAATTCGTGTTTCATTTGTATGAGAGACCCCTCTTTCAGTGAGCGGAGGAGTCTCATACCACAATAGAATCATTGTTTGCCTTCGAAAACCTCCACATGGCAAATTGGGTTCCATTAACTTGATAAGTTCTCGAGTTATTCAGAAATTTGTGTTTCATTTGTATATGAGCCCTCCTTTCAGAGAAGGGAGTGGCTCGAGTCAACTTAGAAACATTTCTTGCCTTCAAAAACCTACACCTGCCAAATGTGGTTCCATTTACCCGATTAGTTCTCGAGTTATGCAGAAATTTGTGTTGGATTTGTTTGGAAACTCCCCTCC
The DNA here is from genome assembly GCA_024533555.2 of Aedes koreicus. Classification (NCBI taxonomy): domain Eukaryota; kingdom Metazoa; phylum Arthropoda; class Insecta; order Diptera; family Culicidae; genus Aedes; species Aedes koreicus. Next base: position 342,535 of record JAHHFK020000728.1, on the reverse strand, counting down.
CTCCCCCTTCCAGATGGCGAAGGAGTCTCAAACTTCCATAGAAACATTTCTCTCCTCCAAAAACCTCCACAGAGGGCGGAGGGGTCTTAAGTTACCTTAGAAACATTTCTTGCCTTCAAACACCTCTGCCTGCCAAATTTGGTTCCATTTACTTGATTAGTTCTCGAGTTATGCAGAAACTTGTGTTTCATTTGTATGGGAGCACCACCCCCAACCCCCATACCAGAGAGCGAGGAGGGGTATCGAAGCACCGTAGAAACATTTATTGCCGTAAAAATCCCCGCAAGCCAAATTTGGTTCCATTTGCTTTATTAGATCTAGAGTTATGAAGAAATTTCAGTTTCATTTGTATGACAGCACCCCTTCAAGGAGAGGGGAGGGGTCTCAAACTACCATAGAAACATTTTTCGCCACCAGAACACCCCGCATGCCAAATTTGGTTCCATTTGCTTGATTAGTTCTTGAGATATACAGAAACTTCTGTTTCATTTGTATGGGAGCCTCCCTTTCTAGAGAGGGGAGGGGTCTCAAACTACCATAGAAACATTTCTTGCCTCCAAAAACTTCCGCATGCTAAATTTGGATTCCATTGCTTGATCAGTTGTCGAGTTATGCAGAAATATGTGTTTCATTTGTATGGGAGCCCCCCCTTTCAGAGGAGGGAGGGGTCTCTTACTATCTTAAGAACCTTCCCCGACCCCAAAAACCCCTGCATACAAATTTTCACGCCGATCGGTTCATTAGTCTCCGAGCCTATTAGGGTCAGACAGACAGACAGACAGACAGACAGACAGACAGAAATCCATTTTTATATATATAGATTATATATAGATTATGTAAGGAGCGGTCGCTGCAGGGAACCTCAAAATTAAATTTGACGGGGCATATTACTTCCGTTTACAAGGAAAGCAGTAGAGTGTGGACTTTTAAAGTAGAATAAGGAAAACCTCTACGCCGCGGATGTTAAAAAAAAACTTTTACAAGTGTTACCATTTCGATGGATGTGTTGTTTCCATGGACCGTAATGTGTATATCACCAGTATTATGCAGTGGATAACAGAGTGTGGACTTCCGCTCATTTTTTTTTTCCAAATAACATTTTCACAACATTTTGCAACCTATTGAAAGTGCACTGAAGTTACCACATTTCGGTAGAAGAAACATAGTGCAACATTTGGATGTCGTGCATTCTAAGATTTGTGAATTCATTCAGGCTAAGTTCGCGGGACGCATTGTTTGTATAAACTTAGCATCACGTAGGGGAAGATCTGTGCTTGAGATTGTAGCCCAAATTTCAAATCGTACCCTTGCTATAGGCCAGACTTAAAAAGTAGAGAAGCTACGGAATTTTGTTCAATATTATCAAGCGAAATTTTGACAAATGATCTGCATGGAACGAAATGTCACCTTCACTTACGGAATAATCGAGCAGGATATTTTTCCGAAATAAAGTGACAGCTCCCATTAGTTTGCGTGGAAACCTCACAAATTGCAATTTTATTTTTCGTTCTTTTCAAGTGGATAATGCTGCAGAAATTTCTTTTCGATTCCCTACTTTTCCGTTTCAGTAAATTGAATTTAACATGGGATTGATATAGAAAAAGACATTTCTTTCGAACTCGATACGACCTTATGGTGGGAATATTTGGCCGCAATACAGCGGAAGTTATTCTTGACAAAATTCTAAAAGTTATGAAAAACTTTAACATTGATCTGGCTCAAGTTTACTCTATCACTACTGATATTGGTACCAATTTCATTAAATGAACCGATTTAATGAAAGATGCTCAGACTCTTTATTCAACGAATTGAACATAATTTCCATTTAAGATTCAATTTACTGTGATATATTTTGGAAAAATTCAAAAGAAATTTTTTCCGACACAATACTTGAATTGCAAGAAACTATCGCCATTCTATATATTTTGTTGTTTTACGAAAGAAAAAAAACGCGAGCTTTTTGTTATCCAAATTGATGCGACGGAACATCCTGCCTTTGAATTTTTCGAAAATGTAGCAACGTAATAAAGTTACAGATGTAAAGCTTTAATATAATATAATCTGGAAGACTTATTTCTAACAGAAATAAATTTTCAATCTTATCGAAAATAGGGATCAATAACAGAGGGATATTCTATTTGGCGAATTCTCACTTAAATTTGACACTTTGTAAATGAATTGATAACTGCGATAATTGATTGAATTTTCTTAGAGTGGCCAGAGACAGTGGAAAAAAGGCTTTCTATGATAATGTTTTTCAATTTTGATTCATAATAACATTCACAAGCAAACTGAGTGAAATCATAAAATCTCCGCGTGCATTGTGTAAGCCGTAGTGAATACAATCGATTCCCTCTCGAAATGTGTGAGTGTCGGTAGTATTTCCCCGTTTTTTGTTTTGTTGTTGTGCTTCGCCCCCGCACCCGGAAGAAGAGTTACATCAGCTTAGTTTTGGTTATTAGTGGTAATATCATAGACTAACTCTAAGACCAGTAGGTCCCGAACAAATACGATTTTTTTTTTGGCTCAGTCAGTACTAGCACATCGGTCCCAAGCTCGGTCCCAAGCTTAATAATACGCCCCTAATAATGAACTCACACGAACACACTCTCAAATATTCTGTCAAATAACACAGCAAATCAAAACAAAGGCGCAAGTATGTATAGTTAGGTGCTGGCTTCAAGGTGTACTTCGGGCCAAGGGGTTCTACAACAGTGAACCAATTTCAAATCGCTAGTTGCATATTGATTGTTGGTAATATTGTGACACTCGGGCATAATTTATGAGTTAGGAGTGTTTTTCCGCTTTGTCGCGAGTGAATCGATGATTGTTAGCAATATTGAAGCTCGATATAGCGTCGCCTCATAGCGAGGATTTGTATTATTGGCAGAGTGTGGAGTGAAAAAGAAGAAGAAGACTAGTGCAATGTAGAGAACGGCCATTTGCTGGTCAGAAGCAGCAAACGAAAACAACGCGCATGGGCGGGTGAAAAACTTTCACATAAATTTAGGTGCATTCAACACGGGGTGTGCAGAGTTTTGTTATGCAGGTTGCATATCTAGCGGGCGGCTTAGCTACGTTAATTTTTGCGCATATTATATCGCGAGTGCATGAAATTAATTACGAATCAACGTCAATTTTTTTTATTTTTACGAATGAACAAGATAGTGTGATTGAGGATGTGGACATGGGTGAGATCTATCTGATTATAACTATATAACAATAATCTTATTTTCTAATAATACTAAATACGTGCCTGGTTAAGATATTTTAACTTTCCAAATGTGGAAGTGTGTTGCAGTGCCCTTATCCAAATGATATCGGTAATGTTTACATGCGGGGCTTATTGTATGTGAAAGTAACCTCTGAATGGGCGTGACTCTCCAGACATTCTGAAATGGGTTGCTGGATCTGCAGTAGAGCTCACTTTCTAGCTCCTGGATTAAAGCTGCTTCCAATGGTCACTTGAATGATTGTTGTAAACAGATTTCTTCCATAATACCATTGCCGGCCGATGGGTGTTAGATTGGACACACACACATACACACACACACACACACACACACACACACACACACACACACACACACACACACACACACACACACACACACACACACATAATAACATTCACAAGCAAACATTTGGATACCTACCAATACCTAAAGAAAATTCATCCGAACTTCATTCAACCAACAGGAATTCGATAGAGAAATGTTTCTCGACGATTTTCACTATGACGCATTGGTATCATCTCGATGCAAATTAATTCGTAAATTGATTTTTGTTTACATCTTGTATTTGATGCATCATGGGCGGTGTCATGAAATCAATTGATTATTCCTTATGAAAAATCAACTAGGAAACCTAATGATGCGCATGATCCTAAACGGAAAAACATTTTCCAATCCAAGGCGAAAGATGTTTTTTTATGGATGTTTTACAGATTTGCGGAGAGTAATGTTTTTGTGCTTATTCCTATTTTTCTTCCATTCAATATGACAACACAACCATCCTTATGCAGAGGTAAAATAAGAGCGTAGATTTTACTACACGACGCCAATAGAAAGGAGGATGGCATGCCGAGCAACACACTCGTTTGCTCGGCGAGCGCGCTCTTCGGGATTTCTCTTTTACCGATTCGCACGCTCGATCTACTGAACGGGAGGAGCGTGTATTTGTCGGTGTAGAGCAGAAGCCAAACACGCACGGCGCACCTTGCAACTTATGCCGTGCGCGTACCAGATATACTCCACTCTTCGCTCAAACGGAGGAGCAAGCCAAGCCTGTTCTTCATCATAGGTCTCTGTTTGGTTCTACGTCGAAAATGTGACCCTCTTCTTTGATTTGACTACTTCTTGCAAAAGATTGCTGTCGGGAACGTCCATTCATCTGAAATTCATTTGTATGATTCTCGACATTATAAAGTGATCCTTGCTCATTATCGTTTGAATTTTATTCGTACATAATTGGCACTACATTAGTTTTTTGTTGCTGTAGCTGATTTCATTGGTCAATAATCCTCATCTTTCCAATTCGTTAGATTAAATCTTCTCCAACAGTCTAGAAAGTTAACCTTTTTTCCTCAAAAGTTTTCGGCTTATTTCACGGATCTTAGGATTAGTTGCCTGTGACCAAACCACGTAGGTGACATTTTCCAGTTGTTGTTTTTCGTTGAAATCACATAGCTTTGCGGCTGCTACAATGCGTTTAACGTACTTCATATCGTTCTCTCCAGCGTTCTGAGTATTGGAGCGTGATTTCTGCTTTTCATCAACCAATAATTCCGTGACCCGGAATACGGATGAGTTTCGAGGCTGAGAATATCTGCCGGAGAATTCATATTTTCTAGAACTGAAATAATTTTCGATCTAGTTTTAATTGTTGCAGCGTATTTATTAATAACTCCAACGAGTTGCATCGACCCTTCGAAAGTCCTTAAATTTCGCAACAGAACGCCTGTCCATGTATTTCCCCGCTTGCACTCGAGTATGTTAAGTGATGCAAATGATAGATTGAAAATGGACATGCATCTGTCAGCGCATCAGAGTTAGTGCCACATACATTTGTTAAGTGGCTCGGTAATTGTCAGTTGTGGCAAGTCTAAATCCTGATTTTCTTATGAAAGGTTAGCTGATTCTCCACATAGCTGTTTTTCAGACTCGTAGGCTGCCGCTATTTAAATTGTCAGTTTCCATTGGTCATTGGTAATTTCAGGTCTCTGTCTTCGTTTCGAGATTTTTTTTATTTTCATAGAAAAGGAATCACTACGTTGCATCTCTGTTTTAAAAAATTTCCTAAACAGACTTTGCTGTCATATTTGTTTTTCTAAGAATGAAAAACAAAAACAAAACCTCGGAGATGAATGTAGAAAAAAACAAAGGAAAAGAGATTGGTCAGGGAGTATGAATTTAATAGTAAGTTTCGCGAGCTCCTCGCAGTCTTCTAGATGTATGGCTTTACAGTTCAGAATGGACTTCACGGCTGTTAAGACTCCGCCACCACAGTCGCATTGGTAGATTGAGTAGTCTCTAGCCAGTTCAATATTCGCGATGTCAGTGTGAAGCCACGTTTCTTGAGCACCACAACGTCGAATTCACAGGAGAGTAATTAGTAAAGCGAAACTTTTAATTTGATTCTTCAACTTCGAACGTTTTGATAGTAGAAGGTCAATAGGTGTAAATAGAATAGTCTATTCAGGGACACATAAAATGCTCCTACAGCATATAGATTCTTTAACTTACCACCAGAACGATTGGATCTGCGGTTCAACAGTTGATTTAAAATTATGTACATTAATATACATATGATAAATCATATGGAGTTTTCACTTCATGCCACTAGAAGCAGAGGTGTTGATAATAACTGTTTTTACGATGCTTTAGATGACTTTCGAATACATTTTTAGAATAATTATTTAAAAAAAATGCTCATGTATTAATTCTCTATTATGACTACTCTCATCAAACGTCCATGATTACAAATAATTTAATATCACATGATAGTTAGCTGAATATTAATACAAATGCTTGTCTCAAGGACCTCCCGCTTTTCCTAATTAATAAATTCAGACTAAATCTACAGTAAACGTTTCCTGAGGGGAATAAAATAAAGGCCTTCCTACCAGAATGGAATGTTTACTTCCATCGTCATTCTGCATTCAGAGTATCAGATCAGTTTCGTACAATTGCAAAGAGATTTCGATGAAATCAGATAATCAAAATATTCTATCGTTTGGTTCTAGCTTAATAGGTTTGAGGTTAGTGTCAGAAAACCGTTGAAATGTGGCATTCTTAAGCCAAATACTTGACATTACGGACTTCGTTTCAATAAATAATTAAATCAGCCTTATTGGAAAGTTTGTATCTACGCATCAAAGTGATTCCTCATTGGCCGGTTTGGGTTTGTATGTGCACTATACTAACGCTTGCTGCACTGTTAATTGCTTGCACTGGTTCTTGAGTGCTTTCGGTGGTTTGTTCACTCAGAGAAGCTGCTGCCAACGAGGGTAAATTATCTGAAGATTTTTGGTGCGGAAATAAAACCGAGTATGCTGGTGGGGGATCTAAATCCTCGTACGTTGGTAATGATGGGTTCGCACCAGTTGTAATGTTTATATTCGAATTACTGATACCAGATTCGAGGAAAACTGATGGATTTTCTTCTCCGGAAATATCCGCTGGTTCGGGTTTGTGAGCTCGACAACAGCATTCTAAAATATGATTGAAAAAAGATGATAAAAAAGAAAACTATATCAGCAACTGAAAAGACAAGTTACATGTCATGCTTCTTACCCCACAAGCCACAGACTAATAAAGCACCACCGCAAAGCAGCATTCCAAGAAACAAGTACCCCCATGGGCCATATTTTGAAAGTCCCGTGAGAGTGCTTTTATGTGGTTTAGTGGTATTTTTGGTTTGGGTTTCTATTACTTCTATTCGTTTCGTTTCTCTAACGACTGTGGACTCGTCTTTGGAAGGTATCTCGGTAGAATCAGTGTAGAAAAATGCCTTGAATGTAGTTTGTATATATTTTTTGAACACCATTTCCATGGGATTATCCTAAAAAATAATTTCATTACTAGTGAATAAGAACTTTACACAATACATTGTTACAATATTACCATAAAATCTTGCTCATTCTTCTTTTCACACATCTCTCTATCTTCATCGCTGATGGCGTTCGCTGATGAAGGACAGTGCCGAATACCATCACATGTTAGATCTTTCGAAACGCACAATAACGGTACATCATCTACCTCCAGACATGGATGCCTATCCTTTTCCAAGCACGGCGCACCGTTACCTATAACAGTTACCAGTAACCTGTAAGCAGGCTGGTTGCCCAAGTGATTCCACACGATGTTCAATCTTCCTTGTAGAAGACGTACTGGTTCATCCTTAGAGCCGAGAGATTCTAGTTCACATGGATCCAACCTCCATGGAGGAAGCACCTCACCGTGCAGTGATTGGGACTAAATAAAGAGAAATTGAAATTTAAATTACTGAATATTTCACACTATCAAGAAAAAAAAATGACGACCCTCATTAATTTGACGAATACATCCGGTTTCATATCATTTCCAAATGATTGATCAAGTCAAACATTTATGAAAGAAGTATAGAACAACCCCAAAAGCATATATTGTTTTGATTTTAAACGAAAAAACTGCTAGGTTATGATTATTGTCTACATGATACAAACTTAAAACTAAAAAAAAACGAGCATTACAAATACGAGCCAAAAAGTGAGCAGAAGATTCGCTGAATTCAAACAACTCTTCGACAGTCATAAACGCTTGCATCATAGCTGTTAGTGGTTTGTTGTTCGATGGAATCGTGGTTGGAGACTCCGTAATGCTCTCGGTGGCACTCGGATGTTAAGTTGAGAGAGAAGCCGCGAGTAGTCGACCTCTCCATTCAAAAGTTTGGCAACAAAAACCGCTTGTTGATTTTTTCGTCGGCGTTCCAAAGCATGCAATTGCAACAGATTGCAGCGATCGGAATACGGCGGGAGATTTTGCGGATTACGCCATGATAGATTACGCAATGCCATCCGGATAAACCTGCGATGTATTTTTTCGATCCTCAAGCTCCAAGTCAATTGATAATGAAGCCAGATCAAGGCGGCATTTTATAGGATCGGTTGTACCAGTGAGCAATAGAAAGCTTTCATGAAATACAAGTCAGTGAAGTCTCTTGAGATTTCGACACAAACCCTAGCTGGCAATTAGCCTTAGGGATCACAGCAGAGGGGTGGAGGTTAAACGATAATTTATGATCCAGTAGAACACCTAAATCGCTGAACTGATCGGTTCTATGAAGAACGACGCCATTGATGGTATAGTCGAAAACAATCGGCTGCTTTATGCTGTAATACGACATAACCATACACTTTGGAATGCTGATCATAAGTTTATTCCGACGGCACCAATCATAATCCAATGATGATTCAAGATGAAAACAATCCTCGGCAGTCCGTACCACAAAAAAAAACAATTTTAAGTCATAAGCATACGCAAGCCTGCAGCCAAATGATGATGGTTAATTGCTTCTATAAGTATAAGGATTGTATCGAAAATAAACTGGCAACGCTTATGATGCGCTCACACATACACGCGTTAGACTTTCGTTCTGCGCCTACCTACATTCGACGCAGTCATCTTTCAACAATATGATCAGCTCATGAACTTACAATTCATGTCTTTAAGGAAAACCAAATAGCGAAATGTTTCGGAGTTCTTCACGACAGTGTACAATCTATCATCAACAAGTTCGGGGAGCACTATTCGTTCGATGAGCTGCCAAGAAGAGAAAGAAAACCAGCTCCACCTGACCCAAAATTGAATCGGAAGGTAGTCTACCTCATCCTTCGGAACAGATTGATGTCGATTCATGATTTGGCCAAAAAGGCTAGTACCTCCGTCTGAATGGTGCAACGAATCAAGAAGCGCAACAACATGAAGAAGCAAAAAGTAGCGAAACAAAGTAGTGAGCAAAAACCCTGGGCGAAACCCAGAGCCAGAAATGTATACAGCCGACTTTAGCAACAACCGTGTGCCTGCGTTTTGATCGCTTCCACTAAAGCAATTTTTCAGCATCTCCGAAAAGTCCTTCGAGGTGGAAACAATTGACCAGAAGTGATCGATTTTGTAGACTATAGGTACGAACAAGAGAGAGAGGGGGGGAGTGAGAGAGAAAGAGAGAGAGAGAGAGAGAGAGAGAGAGAGAGACAGAGAGAGAAAGAGAGAGAGAGAGAGAGAGAGAGCGAAGGTACGACGGAAAAGATCGAAAAATTATAATCCTTTTTTTTACATACGACAAACGACTGTAATCAGGCTTGGAAAGTACATTGATGTACGAGAATTAGAGGCAAACTAATAGAATTCCTTGTTCCATGACAGTCAAAAAATGGTTAAAGAACACTCCCAAATTTGAGTCTTGAAACACTATTTCAGTGAAATATTCATTCATTATTTTGTCACAATATACAAATAGTAAAGAAGCATGAGGAAAAATTGTCACCTGCGAAGTGACTTCACGTTATTGTGAGTTTGAGTAACGGTACAAAAGATTGGTTCATATTCACCCCCGGTTTATAGTGGTTCATGCACTCAATTTACAGGCAATGCTCGTTACAAAACAAACAATTTCAGTTGATAAAAAGCTGAATAACCATGTTTAGCTCAACAACCTTATTTTTTATTGCATAAGCTAGTATCCAGCACACAATATTTGTTAGGTATTACGGGGATTTTTGAATTTCGGGGATTAGGCGCGGATCCTGGAACTTTGGTGTGAATCTGTTACGGATTTGATATAAATCATTGAGGAGCTAGGAGGATTAAAAATTCATCTTAGTGAACAGGTTAAATACTTAGGAGTGATACAGGATGCCAAACTGAACTGGAATGCTCATCTTGAGTGTGTGATCGGTAAGGCAACCAGTGCTTTCTGGATATGCTCAAAAACATTTGGCAGAAAATTGGGTCTAATACCAAAAATGATAATGTGGATTTATACATCCATAATACGTCCAAAAGTAACGTATGCTTCTCTTGGGTGGTGGCCAAAAACAAAAGAAGCTACTGCACAGAAAAAGCTTACAAAACTTCAATGGCTAGTATCCATTGCTATAACGGGAGCGATGCGCAGCGTTCCATCAAATGCGTTGAATGCAATTCTAAATCTGCTACCTTTGCACGAATACGTGCAACTAGAAGCGGAAAAGAGTATGCTTAGACATAAACGGTTGAAAACTTTCATGTCTGGTGACTTAGTCGGTCACCTGAGCATTACACAAAGCTTTCAAAATGGGCCAGTGATGTATATGAATGGAGACTGGATGAAACCTGTGGAAAACCATGACATCCCTTACAACATATGTGAAACGTCACGTATAGATTGGGAAGTCGGAGGTCCCACTGTTCGTCATGGCTCCATAAAATTCTTCACAGATGGCTCAAACATTGGAACAAAAACGGGAGCAGGAATCTTCCGCCCTGTGATAGAAATCTCAGTGGCGATGGGAAACTATCCAACGGTTTTCCAAGCGGAGATCTTCGCTATAATAAAATGTGTTAAAGTTTGTCTGAAAAGTAAATATAGATATGCAAATATTTGTATTTTTACAGACAGCTAAGCGGCACTCAAAGCGTTAAGTAATTATAAATGCACATCCAAACTTGTCTGGGAATGCATTCTTTCATTGCGAAAGGTGTGCCAAGAGAACTCGGTAAATTTATCCTGGGTTCTGGGACACTGTGGCATTGAAGGCAATGAAAGGGCAGACGAGCTTGCTAAACAAGGTTCAAATGCACAGTTTTTTGGCCCAGAACCATTCTGCGGTATATCATACTATGCCATAAAAATAGAATTAAAATCTTGGGAAGTGCAAAGGGTGATGACCAATTGGTTGGTCACCACAAAGTGTGTTCAAGCGAAAAGGTTTATAATTCCAAATGTTACAATTAGTAAAAAGCTTCTGGAGCTCAATAAGAGAGTTCTTTGTACCTATACTGGCCTAGTAACCGGACATTGCCCGAGTAGATATCATTTGAAAAACATTGGCCAGGTTCAGAATGATATCTGTCGTTTCTGTAACATGGAACGTGAAACCTCGGAACATCTGCTTTGCAGTTGTGATGCTTTGTACAAGAGCAGACTTAAATTTCTGTACAGTGGCTATATGCAACCTAAGGAAATTTGGACTGCAAATCCTGGAAAGGTGGTGGGTTTTATAAACTCAATTTTGACTGGGAGACGCGTCTTGGGCTGGTCACTTGACAAATGGTGATCAAATGGTAAGATGCGAATTAGAATAGTAAACAGGGGTTTACCACAGAAGTTCAACTCAGTGGACGCAGTGGTTCTACGCCCAAAAAAAAAAAAAAAGAAAGCCTGTAATCCAACTTAGGTTTGGCATAAATCATGTCATCATATTACCAGATTAATAAAAAATCGGAAGAAGTTACTATCCCAAGTGAATATCTTTTTATAATGCCTTTTACACAATGAATGTTATTCCAAAAGTCGAAGTAACTCTCCATTTGATTTTCTCACTTTACTATAGACAAAAGTCACTTCGACACGCGGAGTAACTTCGAGAGAAAGTAAGAGACGTTCAATTCTTTTCAAAAGAAAATCAGTCATTTAAATGCGGTATTTACATTCCTCGTATCTTCCGTGCTCCATAGTTTTGATTTTTCACCGTGTTATTCAATTTCGAATTCAGTTTTTTTTCTCCTCGCCATAATTCTCGCCGCTGTGGTGATCGAATTTTTGTTTCTGAATTTTAATTTTAATTTTTATTTAAAAAAAAAATTAAAAAAAAAAAAAATCATCATCATCATCATCGCTGAGCTCTAGCCGGTACACGCGGCCAAACATCGTCGCTCGGCAGCAGCAGCACATTCGTTGACTGGCTGCAGCAGATCAGTAATACATAAGTTTTTGTTTTTCTCTCACCTGAGTACATTTAATTTATTAATTTTATTGTGTGTGGGTGTGTGTGTGTGTGTGTGTGTGTGTGGGGGGGGGGGGGGGGTGTGTGTGTGGGTGTGGGTGTGAGTGGGTGTGAGAGTGTGTGAGACAGTGTGCTTAGGTTTAGTTGCGTTTGTGGTTGAGCGCTTAAAGCTCCCACGGGCGAAGCATGGATGAATCGTCGGAAGATGATTTATCTTTGCGGCCGAATAATGAGGTATCTCATAAGGTTACCCGATCGCGAGCCTATCCAGCTGATTCAGCTAGTCCATGGGTTGTTTATTTTCAGCCCAAATCGAAACCTCTAAATGTGTATCAGATTTCTGATGATCTGACGAAGCGATTCTCGGCCGTGACCGAGATAACCAAAGTGAGACCCAATCAATTTCGGGTCGTCGTGTCCAACCTAAAGCAGGCCAATGAGATTGCTGTCTCTCAGCTTTTTAACCTCGAGTATCGGGTGTATATCCCAGCTCGGGGTATTGAAATTGAAGGTGTGGTCACCGAAACGAGTGTGACCCCTGAGATCCTGATGAAGCAGGCGGTTGGTCGATTCAAGAACCATCTGCTTTCCCCAGTAAAGATAGTGGATGTGCGCCAACTTGGCACAGTATCAATCACTAATGGTGTAAAGAAGTTAACAGCGTTCCAGGCAATCTTTCGCCGAAATGGTGAAAAAAGTCTCACCCGATGTCAATACAAATCCTTTTGCTCCTCTGTCAGATGACGAGTCTGACTATGATTTGGCTGAAGAGGGAACATCATTCAGCTTTCCAGAAGGTGCTTCAAGGAAGCGAAGACGCGTTCGCCCACGGAAAGTTACTGAACAGGAGCCCCAAAACAGCTTGCCCATTTCAAGGAAAGATGCGAAAAAGGAAAAAACAATTCCACCTGGTTTTCGTAGCACTAACTACACCCAGGACTTTCCATCACTTCCGGGGACATCCAAAACCCCTGATGCCCCGATTTTAAGAACAGAATCCCCTTCCTCTACTGGGCTGTTCTCATTTGATGACATTGTCGAGTGTATCTTCAAGTACCTCGAAATTTCTGACCCTCTTAAAAGCATTGTTATGGCAATGCTTCCCACAATGAAAACTTTTTTGAAGCAATTGACAATTAAGTGGCCCCTACTTGCAGCTATCATTTCCTTCGATGGATAATTTTCCAAATGAGGTCGGGAATTTGATCACTGTTCTGCAGTGGAATTGTCGAAGTCTCATTCCTAAATTGGAATCTTTTAAATTTTTAGCTCACAATACCGGTTCTGATGCATTCGCTCTTTGTGAAACATGGCTCTCTTCCAAAATCGATCTTCCTTTTCATGATTTCAATATAATTCGTCTTGATCGTGGGGATTCACGTGGAGGAGGAGTACTTTTGGGGATAAAAAAGTGCTACCCTTCTATAGAGTGAATTTTCCTTCAATTCCAGGTATTGAAGTTGTCGCATGTCAGGCTGTTATTAAAAATAAAAGCCTTTGCATTGCTCCTGTGTATATTCCTCCTAGAGCCTCAATAAACCAAAAACAACTTTCAGATATTTGTTCGGTTCTTCCTGCTCCGCGGTTGACCATGGGAAATTTTTAACTCTCACGGTACAGGCTGGGGAGAACTGTACGATGACAACCGGTCTTCTTTGATATATGACCTCTGTGACAACTTCACTATGACAGTTCTTAACAATGGAGAAGTAACACGTTTGGCTGGTCCATCCTCACTTGGCAGTAGATTAGACCTCACACTTTGTTCGAATTCATTATCGTTGGATTGCACATGGGATGTGATTCAAGATCCCCACGGTAGTGATCACTTGCCCATAAAAATTTCGATTGCCACCGGGTTCAATCCGTCGGAATCCATTAACGTCGCGTATGATCTTACCCGTCACATCGATTGGACAAAGTTCAGGACAGCAGTATAGCTGTAACGAAAATGAAGGGCTTTCACCGCTGGAAGAATATAACTTCCTCTCCATCCTGATCATAGACAGCGCGCTTCAAGCTCAAACTCGACCAGTTCCAGGAACGTCATTTCGCAGGAAACCTCCTTCTCCATGGTGGGATCAGCAATGCACCGAGGTTTACCGAAAAAAGTCCGACGCGTTTAAAGTTTTCCGTAGACGTGGAACACCTGAGCACTTCGAAGTACACACGGCTCTCGAACGCGAACTTAAGACCCTCATCAAGGCCAAGAAACGCGGATACTGGCGAAGATTCGTGAACGGGTTCTCGCGCGAGACGTCGATCAGTACCCTTTGGAACACGGCGCGAAGATTGCGTAACCGAACTACGTACAATGAGAGCGAGGAGTACTCGGACCAATGGATCCTCAAATTCGCGCGTAAAGTTTGTCCAGATTCTGTGCCAGCACGGTTGATTCCTCGCGAAAACACGAATTCGATAGATGAGATCAGCCAACCCTTTTCAATGGTAAAACTGTCTCTCGCACTCCTTTCGTGTGGCAATACGGCTCCAGGAGCTGATAGGATCAAGTTCAACTTGCTTAAGAACCTCCCAGATGTCGCTAAGAGGCGCATGTTGAACTTGTTTAATCAATTTCTGGAACTCAATATTGTACCGGATGATTGGAGACGGGTGAGAGTTATTGCCATTCAAAAACCTGGTAAGCCCATGTCCGACCACAACTCCTATCGACCCATCGCGATGTTATCTTGTATTCGAAAGTTGTTGGAGAAAATGATCCTCTTGCGTCTGGACAAATGGGTTGAGACGAATAACCTGCTTTCAGATACTCAATATGGTTTTCGAAGGGGTAAGGGAACGAACGACTTTCTCGCATTACTTTCCACAGATATTCAGTTAGCTTTTGCTAAAAAAGATATTCTTGTATTCTTGGATATCAAGGGGGCTTTTGATTCAGTATCTGTTGAAGTTCTTTCAGATAAACTCCACGCTTGTGGCTTTTCTCCATTAATGAATAATTTTTTGTACAATTTGCTGTCAGAGAAACATATGAGCTTTTCTCATGGAACCTCTACAGCTTCCCGATTTAGCTACATGGGTCTCCCCCAGGGATCATGTTTAAGCCCCCTTTTGTATAATTTTTATGTCAAAGACATTGACGGTTGTTTAAGTGACAACTGTACGTTGAGACAACTTGCAGATGACGGCGTAGTGTCTGTCACTGGACCCAATGGAGTCGATCTGCAAGGACCCTTACAGGATACCTTAGACAATTTGTCTACTTGGGCTCTAGAGCTAGGTATCGAGTTCTCCACGGAGAAAACTGAGTTGGTAGTTTTTTCTAGGAAGCATAACCCAGCACAACCGAAACTTCAAATTTGGGGTACACCGATAACTCATTCAATGCCATTTAAATATCTTGGGGTCTGGTTCGATTCAAAGTGCACCTGGAGATCCCACATTGAGTATCTGAAGCGAAAGTGCCAGCAAAGGATCATTTTTTTCTGCACAATAACTGGAACCTGGTGGGGAGCAGATCCGCAAGATCTTTTAACGTTGTACCGGACAACGATTTTGTCGGTTCTAGAATACGGTAGTTTTTGTTTTCAGTCGGCGGCTCGGTCGCATATCATTAAACTGGAACGTATTCAGTATCGGTGTCTTCGTATCGCGTTAGGTTGCATGCACTCGACTCATACGATGAGTCTGGAAGTTCTGGCTGGAATGTTGCCACTCTCGGACCGGTTTTCAGAATTGTCTCTCCGGCTGCTCACCAGGTGTGAAGTTATGAACCCCCAGGTAATCGAAAACTTTGAGAAGCTCCTTGAGTTAAATCCTCAAACTCGCTTCATGACTTTGTACCATTTGTACATAACACAGGATGTCAGCCCTTCGCCGAATATTCGCAATCGTGTTTGCCTTTCCGACTTCGGCAGTTCGGTTCATTTTGATTTATCCATGAAGCAGGAGCTTACTGGAATCCCAGAGCATCATCGTCCTATGATTGCTCCTGTGATATTTTCTGCAAAGTTTGGCCAAGTTAATTCCATTAAATCGTTCTTCACTGACGGATCTTTGATAGAGGAGTCAGCAGGCTTTGGTATATACAATGAAATGTATAGCACCAATCGTAAACTTCAAGGTCCTTGTTCCGTATATGTCGCTGAATTAGCGGCAATACACTTCACGCTAGAAATTGTTGCCTCACTTACACCGGATCAGTATTTCATTTTCCCGGATAGTCTCAGTTCTATAGAGGCTATTCGCTCCTTGAGGCCGGTAAAGCACTCCTCGTATTTTCTCATGAAAATACAGGAGCTTCTAAGTGCTTTATCTTCGCGTTATTTTATCATCACCTTTGTATGGGTCCCATCTCATTGTTCAATTCTGGGCAATGAGAAAGCGGACGGCTTGCAAAGGTGGGCGCTATAGAAGGCGATATTTATGATCGAAAAATCGCCATCAATGAATTGTTTCCTATTTTTCGTCAACAGTCACTCGTCAGCTGGCAGTATAAATGGAGTAAAGAAGATTTGGGGCGATGGCAACATTCAATCATCCCAACGGTGTCGAAGAAATCTTGGTTTTGGGGTATGGATGTGGGTCGAGACTTCATTCGTGTGATGTCTCGCCTCATGTCCAATCATTATTCTTTGAACGCTCATTTATACCGTGTTGGTCTGAGCGACAGTAGTCTCTGTGAATGTGGACAAGGTTATCAGGACGCAGATCACGTTATTTGGTCTTGTTCTGAGCATCGTGGAGTCAGATCTGAGCTTTATGATTCCCTTCGGGCTCGAGGTAGACAACCCAATGTACCAGTTCGAGATATTTTGGCTCAGCGTGACCTGGAGTTTATGAAACTCATTTATGTGTTTTTGACTAACATTAGCCTTAGATTGTAGTCAGTTTAACTTGTATGTTTACTTTAAGTTTTTTTTTTACCTGTGTTTGTGTGTGTGTTTTTTTTTTCTTTCTCAAAAATGTTCAAGTCAAAGGTCAAAAGAAGCCGAAAGTTGTATAGTTTTAAGTTTTTTGACAATTTCGAATTTAAAATAAAAGTGTTATGTAAACCACACTTCAAATTCCCGCCCATCTTCCAATCTTTTCAATTGTTATTCCTATTAACCTCAAGACGGCCGCGAGTAATCGGTTCAGCCCCCTTAACGTTAGTTTTAAGATAATTAATGCATATAAATATGAAATCTTGGCTCTGTAAAGTTAATTCGATTGAGCCTGTTCAAAGAAATGATCTTACAAAAAAAAAAAATGAGGTATTTAAAATCCTTGTAAGCAACTGGGGAGTTTTTCTCGTTGGCGTATTTTTTTGCAATTGAAGTTTGCGAAACAAAATCACAAATAACATGAGAAGACAGAGGAACTGAGTTAATTCGACTCTCTCAGTTCGTTACTTTCTGTAACCATTTTGTTTGTTTTTATTTTCTGTGGCAGTTATGTCAAAGGCTAGTTTAATCACAAAAAGCAAACATACTGGAGGTACTCAAAAGGAGCTGTGCTCAATTTTCTTTTAGTTTCTTTTTTTTCAACTGCATTATCTTAACATACATCTCTGCAAAAACCTTCTATTTTAAACAAAATTAAGCATTTTGTGCATATGATGCATGTCCATTTCGAAAAAAAAAATTAATAAATCATTTAAAAAAAATCTTTTTACGCAACCGAAAATGTCCCCTCTGGTCCACAGAGTGTGATGTTTGGTTGTCCGTTTTAAACTACTCTTTCATTTCAGTTTGAACGACGACCAGACCCCACGTTTGTTTGCAGGACTGGAATTGGCTGTTGCGTGGACGTATTCGACAAACTGACAGGATTGCAGCAACGTATGGTGTTTCGCGTGACACTTTCTACATTAGAAACTTACAGCCCTTTGCTTGATAGTTTGAACGGAAACAGTTCCTGCTTCAATTTCGCCGTTGCTCTATAGACAGATTGAGCAAGCGTGGCATTAGGGAACGTTCGCTTTGTGTACGTTGGTTGCACTATTAACGACGGATTTGACTGTGGAGAATTTCTTCGGAGTCAGGCTAGCCACAGTGAGGCTAGACCCTTGGGAACGATATTGCAGATCTCTTTATACTGACTTCAACTCAAGGACTTGTTGAGTGAGGAAGCCAATCAGTTCATTATACTTGATCTCGTCTTCCTGTCGAATTTCCTGCTTACAGGCAAGCAACGGGCAGGGGTCGAGCTTCCTGCAAATATACAATGTAAGCGGAGTGTGCAAATGCTCAATTTCCCAGAACGAAATCCAGCGCGATTCGTCTCTAGAGAATTTAGACTTTTAATAAACGATTGTGGAAACTGGTAACGATGTGAAGCGATGGAACTGAAATGGGTGATTCCACTCTGCCTGTCCCTTGGATTCTCAACCTCGTTCCGTGCTGTTTAAAGTTTTTCTCATCATCTTTTTTCTTGATATCAGCATAAAGAAGCTGGAAGTCCATGCCCTATAAACAGTCTCCAATCGTACGTAGAGTTCACCAACATCTCTTTCGTGGTCGTATTGTCTTACATACCTTTCCAGTGCCTCAATTGTTCCAACACCTATTTGAGAATCAGGTTATCTTACGCTACTTCTACCTCGGACTTGCCATTGCTCACTACCACCACGAAGTGAGAACTGCGCGAACCGAACGTGAACAACACAAAATCGTCCGATTGACTCCTTACCTTCGCAACATGTATCTAATTCGCGAAAACGACGGAAACACCACCGATGATCGCACGTACAATGACTTCCGTAGTGCCACGTGAAGTTTTAAATTCTGAAACGATTCTTGGATCCGCTTTTACAACACCGAGCAATCTTAGAAAATTTGAAATCATTTAAAGAGTTATTGATTTGAATCGGTTCACCACCGTACCAACAAATGTATGCGGCACTGTGCATCACACGCAAAGCAATTATCGAACACGCTATTGATTGAGCCTTTCAGTGCCACCCAGGGCCGCATAGGCGTAGCCAGGATTTCGAATAGGGGGGGGGCAAGCTTTGCTTTTTCTGAGAGACGAAGAGAGAGAGAGAAGAGAGAGAGAGAGAGAGAGAGAGAGAGAGAGAGAGAGAGAGAGAGAGAGAGAGAGAGAGAGAGAGAGAGAGAGAGAGAGAGAGAGAGAGAGAGAGAGAGAGAGAGAGAGAGAGAGAGAAAGAGAGAGAGAATTACAGCGTCTTCAGCCAGTTGCTGCACAAACTAAACACTTAACATTATACAACGGACAACACAACGCCCGGTGGACCCATATAGTAGGGACATTATCAAGTTTCATCGGCTGGAGCGAGAATCGAGCCCTCAGTTTGTGACAATCCGCCTGAACGACGGGTGGATTTACTTTTCTACCCTCACCCAAAATATTTTACAACACCCGTTCGATTTTGGCAACAAGATTAAACTATTCTAGACTTGATCTGTAATGAAAAAAAAAAAGATTTCAAAAACCCTCGATTTTCCCCGTGTTTCAAAATCGAACCCCATTAAATAGGAACTATGCTGAAATCTTACGGGTACTGTAATGTGTCGAAATATTTATTTTACAGTCAAGTTGGATTTTTGTATACAACAACCACAGAGTTTGTTAACACTTTTAACTGAAAATGTACTTTTCCTCGCGATCCGCTCACCCACACTGAAAATTACATTTCGTTTTTATTACGAAATCGAATGCAGGGCTAACAAATCTATTCGTTGTTTTCTGCAACGAAATTGATTTGTTCTTTTCAAGAAACTACCTTCGTATTCAATGCCACAATGCTGTTACATAACTGTTAAAAGCACGAAGCATTAGTTGACACAGAAAGAACACTCGTTCATTGTACGAGAACAATACAAAATGCTACGAATATTTTGTTATCAATAAAAAAGAAACGTCTCTCAGGTGGTTGCATGATTGACTGACAGAACTTTTATATCGACTCAGTATGTAATTGAAAAAAAGCGCAAACTACGGGGAGTTCTTCAGATTTTTTTAAAATATTTCTGACATGAGGTTCGAACCTGTATTTTTGGGAAGACTTGTTATTGAATCCGTGGTTGATCTCACTAAGTCATGGTGACTCGTTAGAAGTTACTTGATTAATGAGTATGAACTTATAACTCTCGATAGCCCTTTAATTTTTATTTCGGGATAAATCAATGATTCCACCCAAGCAGCAAAACCAACATGTATGAGTACGATTGAAGAGAAGATTGTATTTTGTACCTAATTGTACAAAAAGGTGTAATGGAAGCATTTCACCAGATGACCAGCATTAAGAATATATTATAAAATGTATGAGACATCTGTTCTTTGTACAAAATCCATGTTTACGAAACGATGGAAAACTAATTCACGAAAATAAATTTTCCGTGCATATATTGACAAGGCAGCACCACAAAAACACCGTTGTTTAACTCACCGTGCTCACACCGTTTCAATAGAATTTTTTTAATGGTTGTTCAAATAATAAGTGGTTAGCTTTTAACAAACATACATTTTGAGTTTTGGTGGTTTATAGCTTATGGTTTGCGTCCTCTTAAATTACCTTCAGTTTAATTATTTTCTCTGTTTTATCCAAACAGGAAAATCAAGCATAAATTTACAAACCGACGTAAGTTGCAATTGTAAGCAAGCTGTTTGTGATAGTTTTTTGCTACTTGCATTCTTAATACACGATTAATAAGAAATAATTTAGGAAGTTTTATTCATCAATGATGAAAAGAAACTCATATGCGTTCAATCTGCTATTCATCATATTTTGAAAGTAGTTCAGATTTACTGGTGCATCTGCGTTTTGAAATTTGAACCGATTTATCTGATATGATCCAGGTGAAACACGATCTGTCGAAACGGTATAGTGTCGTCGTATCAAGTGGAGTGTATCTGAGTAGTATAAAACAAAATCGGTGTATTACCTAATTATATTAAAATTGTTGTTCAAATTCGAGAAAAACCACCATTTTGCATAGTTTTCTCTTCGTGGTTATTGCAGCGGCATTTATTTAGTTTTGTTCGTTTGTTTCTTTTCATTACATTTATGGTACTACTAGATAAAAATAAATCAAAGAACTGCTATTAATTTACAAAAATCATTGCGCAATTCACACAATGTGCACTCAATTCACCAGCAGAGCACTTTTTCGAAATTAAATTTAGAATGAGAAGTAATGAACATCGACATTAATAGCAGCTTGTTGTGGTATGTATTTGATTGATGAATTTCCTGCAAATGAACTTACTCAACTTAGTATTGTTTTATGCCATTGTCATACAAAACCGAGTGCTAACCGAGTGCTTATGTATGTATTCTATCCGGTGATCCGTTTTGTTACAAACATTCTTCTATTTATAAACACGCGTTTTCTCCCATAGAAACGGATAAAATCTTGGAAGATGGGGTAGCTCTCGAATCTTCCGGTCCACCGCTAAGCATCTTGCTATGAGGTACCAGGTGGGTCTACACCGACTGCCTGTCGATCTGCCAAATTTGGAAGACATCTGCATTGAGTTATCTCAAATTATAATAATCCGTCCACTATATCACAATATATTGGGATTTGTTGAGCAGATTGGAGATAATGAAATTATTGGGTATAGGAACCAGTCTCCCCCGGTTGGTGCTGAACCGATCAATAGAAGCATAAAGTTGCCAGAAGGCACGAAATGCGTCTACGCACTCTTATTTTTACCAAATCCCTCAATCGCAATTTTAAATGGATTCGCATAAATTGTTCTTAAGAAGGTTCTACTTGATTGATACAGTTGTAAAAATTGAAACTTTACGAAAAAGAGTATGCTTCGAGCATCGGCCGTGAAAGGTTGTGTCGATGCTTAATTACGCACTATTTTGCTATCGGGCATGCGGGGTTTCGTATTGTTTCGGTTATCTATAACTAAGCAATGCGAGTTATCGAGTGAGCATAGAAAAAAAATACAAAAATGGTTCCTGGTGAGATGTGGTGGTTCTCCGGGCTGGTGGACCGCTGGTGAGGATCACATTTAATTGCCATCCATAATGTTGGTTTGCCATACTCGCCGTGTCACTTTGAGAAAGTAAACCACTATACCTTTTTGTAAGTGGCTCCAATGCCATCCTTACTGTTGGTTTAAATCGGTTCAAATCGGATTTTCAGCATTATAGAGAATCTTTTTGTTTTTCCAAGGAAAATCCACCATCACACTTTGTGAGTGGCCCCAATAGCATCCTCATTGTTGGTATAAATAGGTTCAAATCAGAGATCGGAACTAATATTCAAATATTTCAATAAACGCCGCTTGAATTCAGCTTATCGTTTAACAAAAAGAAACCTGCTACCACCCAATCTTGTTATCCAACATCCCAGTGATTTCTGGTGAAAGTGCAGAGGCGGTCTCGGCTTCCAATAAAACGAGTATTACATCGACACATTCCTACCCTTTGCTTATTTGACCTGCATTCGGGTGAAGCAGGCGCCAGTATTGCCTTAGTTTAGGATCACCAGTATGCTAGTCTCAACCATCATCTGTTGGTTCTCTGTGTAATAACAGCTGATCTGGCAGCAACGGAATAGCAACCTTGGGCGGTCAATCGTGCTCATTATCTTGCTCATGCTCATAGAAAGGGATACCTTTCCTAGATTATATCGTAGCATGTGCTCCATTAATATCTCTTGGATACAGAAACAATATTTCAAAATACTGAATCAAACTGTAAGATATGATTAACAAATATTCTCAATAATACGAAACTACAGTATCGTTAAACGGGATATTATTGATCAGCGGGGTAATATTGACCGGTTTGGCCCATATCATGAATAGATCAAATATACATTTTCCGTTGGTACACTTTCTAACTATGAATTATGAATTATGTTTCTCAATCTAGTGTTATTTGGCTTCCGAAAGCTATAACATTGGTTAAAATATTAAGTTTTTTGATTGCCAATAACTTAAAATTCAACTGGGAGTAGCATTTCTCCACTTTCAGCTAGCGGGAATCAACCAATCAATGTTTGAATCATAGTTAACATTACACGCTAGAGATATTTTTTAGATACGCTAGGTTAGCTGGGTTGGGTTATACCTAGGACAGGACCTGCCAGCTGAGAGAGAGATGACCTCTTATAAATTTATGCTTGCTATGATACGGGGGTCGCTCCAGTGGTGCCAGATATGTTTACACAGTAATCCCATTGAAAATAAAGTAATTTAAAAAATCGTTTATCGTTCGGGAAATTAAGCTGCATCAAACTAAACGTTAATTGGTTTCATTGAATTTCATTGATGCTTACGCTGCAAATTCTGCTGTGGGTTGAAAGCTCGAGCAAGAGAATGCCTTGCAGGCCTTCACCCACTCTCGGCGAAAGATCTCTCGGGAACCAATGAAAATGGAGACCCGGATGTGACACGTCACTGCGACCACAATTTTACGCTTTGCACTTTATTTCGAGCTGATTTAAAATAAACCACTGCAAAAGTGAACTTTTATTTCCGCATTTGTTCTAGTTGTCACAAACGAAAAAAGTGAAAAAGCAGTGACTACTAGCAACACCGCCAAACCAACAACAAACTGCCTGCTTGTAACATAACTCGACGGAGGCGGTAGAGGCAGTTGTCAAAGCGACCAATAAAAAACGGTCTTTTTTGACAGGTAAATGGTCTTGTTTTTGCACTAACAGCTGGCAGGTCCTGTCCTAGGGTTATACTATTAAAAAAAAAATCTCATAGATTTCCACTTTTTGCACTTTTTTGCTACAGCTTATTACAAAATTGCGCTTTTTTGCTACAACTTATTATAAACTTCGCGCTTTTTCATTGATGTAAAGGGGCAATCTCACATATATTAAAAATAAATTATAAAAAATTGAAACAAACATTAAAAATCTAAAAATAAAATCAAGAGTTAGGGGGGGGCAACGGCCCCACCCTGCCCCCCTCTGGCTACGCCAATGCAGGGCCGTACATCGTCGACGCATTAAAATGAAAATGAATCGCTTTTGCATTCATTTCACTCCACTTCAATTAGCTTTCGTGCAGTGAATGAATCTTACTTTCGCCGATTCACTCCAAAATCACTTCCTGTCAAACGTGAGTAAACTGAAATTCATTTGCGATCTAGACACCGTCCAAAGCGTTTCAATTGAAATTCAAGCTTGCTTCAAACGACATGGTGAACGACCGGGAATCAACTTCGTTGAAATTTATTTGATTTCATCCCCCCACCCGAGCAGTGGTGGGCGAACAAAACATGCGTGCCAGTGTTGCTAGAAGTATTGTCATTTGACGATGCACGCATTGCTGTAACTTTGCTCGACAAAAAGCTCCCGGGTATGGCAAGCGCATTTCTGTTTGATACCGCGGAGACATATTGAAATTACTTGTGTTGCATTTGCGCTGGAGCTGTGAAAAAAACAGAGATCGCATGAAAGCGACATAAATATCAGCAATTTCATTTATCATTTCATAAAATGGTTGATTATTGTTTTCTATGCTACAATAACTTTGTCTGATGGCACTGATTCTATTCTTAAAAATAATGAATACCTCAGAAATGAAATTCATGCACGTATTGCATGAAATTCAATTGTTCTGCTTCATATTAGTTTGACAACGAAGGCTAAAATAAACACCGTTGAATGAAAAGCTTAGTCGAAAATGTTTGTTTGAAGATTGTTTTGCTAAAGCTGACTAGGAAGTGGCTGTCAAAAGAAGATAAAGTGTTTCGATTGAAAGGGATGAATGTTAAGTTTATCGTCCCATGACGATTTTCAATTGAAATTGAAATTGTATTACCCTGGTGCCAACGCATATGATAATGCCAATTTTCTCCGTACGCCTATTATACAATAGATAGGAAACGTTCTTTGACTATGCAATACATGCACATTTACACGTTCTTCTTCACACATTAGGGGAGACCGGGTAGACTTAACCCACGAGGAGACTGGATCCCCTCTTCGTATCTCAAAGACGTGTAAGAAAAATTTACTTTTTTATAAGAGAAATATGCGCAGTTGAACCTTAAACTAAATTCCATTTACGGAATATTAGACATACTTAAAGCTTTAGAAATCATTTGATTATTTGTTCATTTCATATATTTTGAAAAATACAAAAGGGGATTCAGTCTCCTCAATCTCCTTTCCATGCTTCGTTTATTTTCCATCGGCCAATTTCCTCACAACGTGGTGACAACCCACCAGGAAGACGACTTAACCACTTGTACCATACTTATCGCACTCATCAACATATGAGCCGGGACCAACGGCTTTACTTCCCTTTCGAAGGAAGACGTGGCCAGATTTTTTCGCCTCAGAAAAGCCACCGAGCTCGACTGGGATTGAACCCAGACCCACTGGGGTACCAAGTAGCAGTCACGCTTACCACTACACTCAGCGAAATAAATTTTCGATTTTCATAAGATTGCATCATGATTATTTTCCACAAGAAATAGTTATGAATTTCATTAATTTACCTTATGAAATATAATGATGTTGAAAAAATCAAAATATGGAGCAGCCTAGATTCGTACCTTGAACGTTGAGGTTATGGGTCCTGTGACTTGACCACTAGTATATTAACACTTGTGAACAGGAAAGCGTGAAGGCGTACAAGAACAACGCAGTGTAAAACAAAGCATCATTCATAAGTTGATCCTTATGAAAATCTTAAGATTACTTGGCTGAGTGACACCAATTTTGACGTCGATCACGGGTGCAACTGCTACTGCCACTGAATAGGAAAGACTATTCGCTTGTCGATCCGTCGAAGAACCTTCTTTTGAACGTGGAACTAAAATTGTCGGCCACAGGAGATTTTTTCTCCTCGCTATTTGCAATGCATCAAATCACGAGAACAAGTATCATAACTCCCATATAGGCACCAAACAACACACAAATCACTGGTAACCACTGTAAAGTGGAAAGGCTTAACTGGCACTATAAGTTGGTTATTCGGAATTGCGAGAAACCGCCCCGCTACACTGCAGCCCTTCCTTATTCGCGACAGATAGAGTTCTAGGGAAAAGAAGAGATTGCTACCGGTCCATTCAACTGTGTATTTGGGATCATTGAGTTGCTACTATTGCGTAAAGTGCTGTACAATAGGTATTTTTGTTTTAAACACGGGGGATACTATGAAACCATGTAAAAAAGACTGAACAGGGTTGAGAAATTCATATGCATAAACATTTTACATTGCTTCGATTTTGTATTACCTTTCCATGCAATGGTCAAAACAGTTTTTAAAATTCTGTGTATTTACACCAAAAATTGTGAGTTTTTTGAAAAACTGCCATATGATTACCTCTTGCACAAAACGAAAAATGTGATTCAAATTAAGTCGATAACATGTTCCGTTCTGGAGTTATCGTGTAGAAAAAAAAACGTTTAAAAAAAGACCTTAGTGCATAAGGATCTGTTTCTAAGCCACGTAGACTCATTTTTGAAAAGCTCAGACACCCCTCCCACCTCGTAGACTTTTCTCTTTGTAGGCTAATTACAAATTTACACTATATATAAAATTTAAATATGATATGTTTTTTTCTAAGGTACCGTAAAAGTTTTAATCAGTTTTGAGCTATTTTATTAATGCATGAAATATTCGATTCATAAACATCGGTAATTAAACAACAAGAATAGTAATTTCGATTGAATAATAGAAACATGCGAAGGGGTATAAAAAAATGTGTATCAGGAGAACCTATTACCCACATGATGTACAAAAGAATTGCATGGAGAGTCGAGAGCTACGAAACCAGTACTGCTTACTTACTATACTCAGTGCACAGGTGTCGGTGATATTGCTGGATTTTTTGCTGCCATACTTTTTAGACATGCCACTTTGCTGCGAGATTTTATGATTCGTGCTCCCTGATGAAGGTATCCTTTGCAAGCGCACGTAGAAGCTGTGAGATTCTGGGGCGTGAAATTGGCGCTTGCAAAACGGTTTTGTCTTATCTGGAAACAGATTCAATACTAGGCTTGATTGTGAGCCCTTCTCTTGGATGTACTGCAGATTATCATCTTCGCAAATTGACTTGTGGTCAGGTAAATTCAGGTTGGCATCTGAAAAAAATGAAAAAAATGAAATAAAAAAAAAGTGAGGAAGGCTACTTTCGACAGATAATTTGAATTGTTTCGCAATTTATCACAAAGGTATCTGAGTCATCTTGTTTCTGCCAAACGCAATATATGCGAGAATTCATTAATGTATTTACCCATGAGTCAGGCAGTTTCAAATGAAAATAGTCTTTTTGAATTCATTGTTTGGTAACATCTTCAATAACAGTAAATTCGACAATAAATGTGATTCATTAATCAACATCAGATCTATAGTTGTTAAGCGCATCTACTGGATAGTGGTTAGACATGAGTCTACTTATCAAGCGGATGAAGGCATGACTACCCGAGCAGGAACGAATAACTTGATAACTGGCCTTGGTATTTAAGAGCTCAGATTAGGAGGTAAAATACCTGAGGGTAATACCATAAAATTGTTCCCACAATGTCATGCGAATACCGAATTGAGGTAAGACAATACCAAAATAATACCTCTAAGGTGACCAGATACTTACCCAGGTATCCGGAATATCAAGTTAAGTTATTCTAGAGCCATTTTGCTTGCAATTCTTAGGTATTTTGCTTAGGTATTTTACCTCTTAATCTGAGCTCTTTAATACCAACGCCAGTTATCAAGATCAAAATTAGGTATTCATATGCTTTTGTGTTCTGCTCGGGCAGTTATCAAGGTCAAAAATAGGTATTCATATTGTTTGTTTCCTGCTCGGGTAACGTCCAAGCCGTTTAACCGTTGTGTGGCCGAATGGGTACCCGGGTACCTTTTCGGATTTCAATTCACGATATTTAAATGGTTTTTCATTGTACAAGATTTAAACTCGGTTAGATCCAAGAAAATGACGGTGAAAATCGATTGCATAATTTTCCGGAATTTTTCAGCAGGGGTGAAATGAGGGGCTCTTACTTTTTTTAACTACGTAGATGGCCGGATGGGTACCCGGGTACCCACGAAACTGAAATGCTTATATCTCAGGTGATTTTAGGCCGATTTGAACAATTTTGGAATCAATTGATTCAAAATTTATTATCGGAATAGATCGATCCGGTCATTCTGATTTCCGAAAAATCCGAATTCCATGAACATGTCTTGATTTGATGAACTGATCGTGGAATTCGGTAAATAATCAGCAATGTTGGTATCAAACTTCATGAAATTTCATCAGCAGGTTAGATTTTACTATCTTCGGTCCATCAGACATGTGAACATCCTAGTGGCCATTCCGGAACAGGTTCCCCGCGGGATCATGGGTGGTCATAAACATTTTTCATTGAAATCCCAGCAATATGGACATCAAACTTCTTGAAATTTCATCAGCAGGTTGATTTTTATTGTCCTGGGTCCATCAGACGTGTAAACATCCTAGTGGCCATTGCGGAACAGGTTCCCCGCGGGGCCATGGGTGGTCATAATCATTTTTTCATGGAACCCCAACAATATAGGTATCAAACTTCTTGAAATTTCATCAGCAAGTTGAATTTACCTTGTGTCCATCAGACGTGTAATCATGCTAGTGGTCATTCCGGAACTGGTTTCCTGTCGGCCATGGAACCATTTTTCAATGAAATCCCAGCAATATGGGTATCAAACTTCTGGAAATTGTCTCAGTAGTGAGTTTCTCATATATTTGGGAGGTGAACGAGTTGAACGCGCAGTGGCCTATTCGGAACAGTTTTATCGTGGAACCCTCAGTGGCCATGATTCTCTTATTGTTATTCTCACACTTTTTGAAAGTGCTTCATTGAAAATATTCGTTTTAGCTCCACCAGACGTGTGTTTTCATTTTGGATAAGAAATTCCGTAAGCATATTGCGTTGAAATATATGTATGTATATATATGTGTGTATATATACATAAACATTTATATAGCATGATAGCATATCTGATGGACACATAATAATAAAATTAAACCTGCTGATGAAATTTCAAAAAGTTTGACATCCATTTGACATATTGTTGGGGTTCCATGATAAAATGATTATGACCACCCATGGCCCGCGGGGAACTTGTCACGGAATGGCCACTAGAATGATTACACGTCTGATGGACCCAGGACAATAACATTTAACCTGCTGATGAAATTTCAAGAAGTTTGATACCCATATTGTTGGGGTTCCATGAAAAATGTTTATGACCACCCACAGCCCGACGGGGAACCTGTTCCGGAATGGCCACTAGAATGATAACACGTCTGATGGACCCAATATATAGAAATTCAACCTGCTGATGAAATTTCAAGAAGATTGATGCCCATATTGTTGGGCTTCCATGGAAAAATGTTTATGACCACCTATGGCCCCGCGGGGAACCAGTTCCTGAATGGCCACTAGGATGTTTACACGTCTGATGGACCGAAGATAGTAAAATTCAACCTGATGATGAAATTTGAAGAAGTTTGATACCCATATTGCTGATTATTTACCGAAATCCACAATCAGTATTATCGTATAGAGACATGTCCTTGAAAATCCGGGTTTCCCGGAAACCAGAATGACCAGATCGATCCATTCCGATAACAGCTCGATAGAAAAGGAAATTTCGATTCGATGGAGCCCAGAATTGTTCAAACCGGCCTAAAATGACCTGAGATATAAGCATTTCAGTTTCGTGGGTACCCGGGTACCCATCCGGCCATCGACGGGTGTTTGTTTTTCGGTCACACAACGGTTAACATGGCTAGAGAAGGTACAACGTGGCTTGATCCACTTAATCCAAATGGATTCTTTTGAATTCGTCTCGTCATGTTGCGTGTCTCGTCTACTCGGATCGTTCCCCTTATGGCTGGCCAACAGGAGTAAAGAAGTGGGACATCTTGAGGCACTTCGTGTCTAGCGGATACAGCCGATCCAGAATTACACCATCCTCTCCCTTCTGGCGAAAGGCGAGCGAGTGGGCGGAAAGCCTACTTCATCCTTAAAAAGCCTAGGTCATCCCTCTGGCGGCCTATGAAAAGTGGATGGATGACTGTGTCAAGCATTGACACATGTGCGTCGCTTCAAATGGGTGTTATTTGGAAGGAGACAAAATATATTTGCAAGAAAATTGAGAAAATTGTTTTATTTAAATATGTCCGGTATTTTTTGATCGTAGTGTATGTATAGAGGCTTTCCACCACTTCTCACCAACATAAATCATTAATCCTCATTAATCACACTGACGAAAACTATCCATTTAGAGCAACCATACCAGTCCGGTACTAAATCTGTTTTAGCAGCGCAACACCATTACTTAACACCGCACCGGTCGCTGCTAAATGCGGTATCAAAATAGCAGCAAGGCTCTCGGGAAGCATCGGGTGCTCAAATTTAGCAGCGCGGGAGACGGTTGCTATTTGGTGAAAAGGGTCAGTTAGGAATTTGTTATTAATTGTTATTATTTCAAGAAAATAAACATATAAATAATTTTATTGCAATCCATCTCTTCTTTAACGTAATCTACAATATGTAATTTGCATACGTTGTTTATCCAAGAATATATTCTGACGGGGATTTAAAAATTAAACAAGTGTTTGTAGGGTTCAATGTGGATTCTCAATTACGGATAAAACTCCTCTAATTAGGCTATAACACTGTTATTTCTATTGAATCTTGATAACAATATAAACAATTTTTTAAATTAATTATAAGAATATGTACAATTAATTAATTCAACTTGATTTCAACTAGTGCTGCCAGTAATTTTATACAAATTTAAGGAATAAGAAAAAATATTTTTTATACTAAATAGCGTCATACTTCCTCATTACAACTAAATTAATTGTAATATCTTAATTTAAATTGACTTTAATTTAAATTAAAATTTACCGATTTTAAATGTTGTCGACATAAATTGATCCGTTGAGTTATTAAATCATTCATGCTCTAAATAAAATTAATAAAATTAAGAAATAAAAATTCAAATAGTTATCTTTAATATATTGAAAAAATACTTTGTCATTTAATTTAAATTTTTATATTATCAAACCTCTCAAATCGTAAAAAAATTAAATAGGCATAATGATTTGAGAAAAAGTTTTGCTAATAATCAATAAGCAATCAGCTCATTACTTTTGCCAATTTTATAAATAATAATTGCAATCAAATTCGTTTTGTTTTCATAAAATTTAAATGTAGTTCCTTAATTAAATATTAAAAATACCTAAGTTTATAAAAATATTTATTATTGACTTTTTTGTGGTTCAATTAATATAGTAATCTGTTGGACATTAATTAGTGTAATAACAATATTTTTTGCAATTAAATTTAAATTTTGATTCAGTTGGATTGGAAAATAAAATAAAATTCAACCTGAAATTAATTTTTATAAGTAAAAAATTATGAGCAGAAAATAAAAATCTGCTTGAAATAATTATAATATTTATTTAACTTTGTTATAATTTGAAAGAATAATTTAAAAAGTATACGTAAATTATTCAATTGATGTTTACATTTTAATAAAATAAATTCAACCCCTTAATATAAAATTCAATTTAGTTTGAATTATATATTTTCGTTAAAATTGAATAGAAATATTAATACTAAAAAAACAAGTTTTTAATCAAAATTATTGATTGTATATGATTAGTAATAATGTAATATAATAATGAAAATTGATAATTTGAAATAGCATCTTCCCCACATACACCCTTCCTTATCCTCTCCGGGTAACACGGACTTACCTGCGTCAACATGTGGCTCATGAAGTCCAGTTTATCGTGAATCCGATGAAAGGTGCGAAAAACTGCCCATTCCTGATTTACAAGCTTAGCTACATGTTTAAAAAAGTACTGTCATTATTTTCCAGCAAATTTTGGTCGGTACTTATTTGGATGTCTCCGGGGTGGAAAACAGTAACTGCAGAATAGCAACAACCGGTGTGGTGATTGATGACTAAGTTAAAATGAGAGCGCTGTGCGCTACTACAATAGCAGCGCAAATGACAACAACCGGTACGGTTGCTCTTATGCGTGTAATTAAACAGGATGGTTCACGATCAACGAAAGAAATGCAATAACGGTCAACGAAAGAGATTCATATTTAAAATTAGTGGTGGGTTATATCAAGAATTCACCGCAAGATTCACGTAGGACCGCGTTGGTTTATAGTAATAATGGTATTTATACGTATTATTATACATATGGTTGGTTAAAATGATAACAAAATAGTTCTATAAGTTTGCTATGGACCAGTCCCTTCTTATGAGTTTTGCTCCATACTGCACTTTCGTGATCTTCATCTTTCTGGGCCATGCTATTCAACGCAAGTATATAGCATGCAAGGCGAACCGGAATGATTTCATAAGGGACGAAAGGCCAGTTTTTAGCGGCCCGAAATTTTATCATTCTGTTGGGTAGACATGGAAACCGGTAACTGTCCGATTAGCCGGTCTTGCATGACTCTGTCTCCCATACCATAACCGGGCGGACTGTGCTGGGTGGACGAAGCTCTGTCCGAACCACACGCTGCATGTACGTGTCGAAAACTTAAATCATTTCGGTTGATCTCGCGTGCTATATACTAGCATCGATTGCATAGCCCTGAATGAAGAGAGGCACGAAAATACAGTACGAAGCAAAATTCTAAAGAGGGGACGGGCCTCAGTTATAAACTCAGACACCGGCAACAAAGCAAAATAATGTTTCAGCTGAGGGGTGTGGCTATTTCTGTATTCATCATGGAATGAAGCTAAATGAAATAAAAAGAAGAAGACAATTTGAACCATTTGTTACCCGTTTTTGAGGACCCGGATAGGGAAAACCAT
Organism: Aedes koreicus; assembly: GCA_024533555.2. NCBI lineage: Eukaryota > Metazoa > Arthropoda > Insecta > Diptera > Culicidae > Aedes > Aedes koreicus. Next base: position 309,840 of record JAHHFK020000728.1, on the reverse strand, counting down.
ATTTTCAACCTGGTCATACAGATATTTGTATGGGAGCAAAAGTAGGTCATTTTTAAGTAAAACATTGAACTACTTATACTCATAGCACTTAATTGTAATTTAAATGCAAAAATTTTGTAAGTTTTTCTGATCAAATGGTGTTCGAGCTACAGCTTGAAAGACGAAAGTTTTATTGGAAATGAGAGACGACCGAATCCCCGTCTACTACGATTTGTCTTCAAAATGCTTTAAAGCGGCGCTGCCAACCTTTGCGCGCCAACGCCTTTCGACTGAGCGGAAGTGGAGGGGAAAAGACGACGACGAGCAGCAGCCAGCGAGCGACCGAGCGGACGTACGTCCGCCATTCGAGTTTCAACCATCGACGCGAACAAAGTGTCTTTTCAATACTAAATAAAATTTCATGATTAAATAGGATAAGTTCAGAGAAATTTAAGTGTTAATTTGTGTCCCATCCGAAAGAATCCATCTGTATACTAAGTGTCACCGGTCAATTAGTTCACCGTTGTTGAAGATCCTCCTCTTGCCGCTTGGCGGATTTGCGAAGAAAAGGGTGTTACAGTCCACTAATCCAACATATGGTGTATGAATGAAGTCATTGTGTCAGTTGAACGAGAGTTATTAGCGTTCAAAAACCGTTCACTAGCGTAATACTCTCTTTTTTTTTAAATTTTGAAATAACACCCGGTATAGAAAAGAGAAACGTAGCCTTACGTTAAAAAAATAACTTGAGATTTTCGGCATTTTTTGACAATCTATAGGAAAACATGGAGTTAGATTTTGCAAACAAAATCACTAGTTTCGTAAGAAGATATAAAGACTGAAGAAATGTGATTATTTATGTGCTTTCTGTAATCGTGCTCTTTATTTTTATTTTTGGTTAACAGTTAAAGCTTGCTCGCAATGGATAAATTTGCGTTCCTGTTACGTAATTTTGACAGAAAACCTACAAGAAAACTGTCAAAAACACGCAAACGCAAACGCAGCGTATCCATTGTGGGTAAGCCATTCTGAGTATTTGTGGAACAAGTTGCAAAATCAAGATAACTAGCATAAATGTTCAAAACGACGTAGGTAACAATGAGACAATCTCTCCTCTTTTGTTTCCGTTAATGAGTTACGATCCCTTTAGAATACTTTCTGTCGGTTTCTTTCTTCCGATCAAAAAGGATGTTACTGACCACCAAATTCTGCAACAAATATGGCGGAAAAAGTAGAAACAAATAAGCTTTTAATGCTTAAAGGAAATGGTATCAGGTTGATTATTTCAGCACGAAATGTACAATTATCCAAAGCGTCGAGCAAAGTCTGATAATTCAATGAAAACATTGGAATCCATTTGAACGTTCAAAATTGTTGTATAATGTAGCACATCATACAACTCCCAAATAGCACACTACGTTTATAATTAGTTGTACTAACTTGATTATGACTAAGCAAGTTATAGTTATGTTATCCCAACCGAAAGGCAACAAGTGTGCTACTAGGGCTGATTGTTCAGTGAGAACACGTAGGCTGGATCCAGTTAGTTCTTGGCCGCTTGTTTGTAATTACTGCGGCGCCTCTAGTAGTCGTAACAAGAAGTCAATGGCAGCGCAGTGATCTGAAAGGTTTATTTACGTAGTGATGAAAATTTTCATCAGTATTGATATTCACGTTCAAAAGTTATCAGAGATAAAATGCAAAAGGCGGGACCAAATTTTGCACACACACGTTGAAATTCCGACGTGGTCAGGAGGATAATCGCAAAGTATCTTAAATTCCCAAAATCGACTGTAAATACCGTGCTGAAACGTTACCGGGAAACACTATCGGACCCTGAAACAGAACCTGGTTGCCAAACGCCACGCAACAATGCTGTACGACCAAGTTCTGACGAAATACAACAGATGCATGTTGATGGACGTTGGAAAAAATGTTAAAATGGACTTTTGACAACTCCTGGGATACAAATGATGCTCCAGGTAGATTCAAATTTGTCTATGCAAACAAGTTTGCTCGCATGTTGATGACATGGCAATGCATCTGCCGTTGTGGAAGGAAAACCGAGAATTTCATCACTGGAGCGACTATGAATAGGCAGTCACAATTAGCTTATTGCTTGCTCTCAACTTAGTGTTCTATATAAATGCACTTCCACAGATATTAATTGAGAGCTTTAGATGCCAAGTACCATTTTTGCATTAGTATGAGTTTGTGGCAAGTACAATCATACCCCATGCCCAGGGAGTCGGGAAATTTTCCCTTACGAAAAATTCCTAGACCAGACCGGGAATCGAACCCAAGCACCTCCAGCATGGTGTTGTTTTGTAGCTACGCCATTACCGACTGAGCTAAAGGAGGACCCTTAGAACTTTTATACACTACACATAAAAGATACTACTTTAATTACATTTACAAGATAAAAAACTATAAATGTATCATCATAATCGATGCGAAAAGTATTGTTTGTTTGTGCCCCATGACAAATATTAACCATTTGACAATAAACTATACAAAATATCCGTTGCACTAACATCGCCAAGGTACAAAATTAGTCTAGAGTAAAAAGTTAATAAAGTAGCATATCAAAAGGCAGCTTTGACGTGTGAAATACATTGTCTCTTAAAATCTGTTAGTGTTGCTGCACGTATGGTGTGTATAGGCATCGAAGTGAAATCAAGCATACCTTTAAAAATAAAGGATTTTGTAAAACTTCGTACGACAAAATTTAACGCTATTGAAAAAACTCTCAACCCACCAAATTGTCCAAATTTGGGCCCGTCGAAAAATATTGGCCAATTATCAATAACAAACTGAAGAAATGTAGCAAAACAATCAAAAAACCATGTGATTTGCAGAAATGGTGGAAAAATGGCAGATCAAGTTGTCATTTCAACTGTGCAAAAAATGATAAGTAATATTAAGCCAATAGTCCTAGAATTTATCTGAAATGCTGATGATTAATTTTTAATTATTTTTTTCCAAATAATAAATGGACCAAGCTTTAAATTATTCAAATTATTTTCACACTACGTTGAAGCTTAATACACTTCTAAAAACGTCTGAAAACATTGAATAATTCTCATAATTTTCAAGACGTTTATTTAAGTTCAGCTAAGTTACATTAAGTCTTACAGAAAAATTCATGAAATGTTCAGACCAACAGCCCAAGGCGTTTTTAAAGTAGTTTCATCATCATCATCAAAATTGAAAAGTATTTTTTTTTTTTCGTTAAAAATCATATTAATGTTAAATAAATGTGTTTACTGTGGTCCGGTTTATGAAAAAAAAACCCGAATTAATCCACCGATGGTAAGACTGAACGCTTCTTACACTTCCCCAGATATTTTATGTATTCGTTCTATGAAATTAACTATAAGACAATTCTAACCGTCAATTTTGAATATCGATATGGATTCAAGATGCTAAATAAGTACATGTTCCTCGAAAATTTTCCAGTTATAGTAAATGGAGACTTTATGTAATTTTTGAATGCACCCACTTTATTATTTTTACCGGGCTCAGCTAAAAAAATACCGATTTCTCAACAGCTGAGCTCTCGGTGGTCACCTCGGTAATCAATTTCATCTACCGATTCCTCGGTACTGCATAACCTTTAGCGATATGTCAAAAATTACCGAACTGATCTTCAAAATTAACTGAACAATTCTTTAAAAAAAAAACCGAACATGTCGCCACACCTATGTATTCTATTACCGAGAACCTTAGTATTATCAACAATCAATATGCAACTAGCGATTTGAAATTGGTTCACTGTTGTAGTACCCCTAGGTCCGAAGTATACCTTGCAGTCTGCACCTTGCAATAATTCTTGCGCTTTTCGGTGCCTTCCGGTGCTAGTATCTTGGTTGTTGTTTTGATTCACTATGTTATTTTGACACAACATTTGAGAATGTGTTGGTGTGAGCTACATTGTTAGGGGCGAATCATTGAGCTTGGGACCGAGCTTGGGACCGATGTGCTAGTACTGACTGAGCCAAGAAAAAAATCGTATTTGTTCGGGACCTACTGGTCTTAGAGTTAGTCTATGGTATTATTTTAGCAGTTTGTTTGTAATTTACTACTGGAAAATCCGCAAAATTAGTGCGGAATATTTGTAAAATCAAGTACCGAGTATTTGTAAAAGTATTTGTACAAGTATTTGTAAAATCAAGTAATTTATACCCCCATTTTATGTGGTGATAATAAAAAATAAGTTCACATGCCAAACAATTGTTCTGAGTTCAATTTTTATTCGCTACAATAAATCCCATCAAAATATACAAAAAAAAAAACAATTAAATTTATTCAAAATTCAGGTTAAATCGACGCCACGAGATGGATTCTTCAATCGGATGGCCAACATTTTATCCATAAATTTAATGTTAACTTACTAAACAATTCAACAATGCTGTTGTCCATTTCAATAAGCGAGTTTAAAATTATCTCCATTTCACAATGTGTATTACTTTCTACACAGCGAAGAACACGCGTTCAGTCAAAAACGGTCACTTAAGAACTGAACTTAATAAAAATGGCGTCATGTAGAACGTTAAGTGAGCCAACTGTAAACTGAGAGTTTGGTATATATATTGACGATAGCTCGGGAAAGCGTATTTTTTGCTGAATGTTCGTTTCACAGAATAACTGAGTTTACGAAAAGTACCGAGTTTTTTTTTCTGAAACCGAGGTTATTCAGTTAAACTTATTACCGATATTTGAATTTTATTATATATTACAGAAAAATCGGTAATAATAATTACAAAAATCCGCAAATGTTGTTCTCTCAGTTTAAATTCATTTTTACAAATTGGTGTGAGTGGCCTTGCCCGGTTTTGAACTGCAACAAGTATATTTTCATCTCACGGTTCACAAACGACTGAGAAGTCGATGTGACAGTATTTTTCTCTCTCTCTCTCTCTCTCTCTCTCTCTTCTCACCCCCGCCCCCCCCCCCCCCCCCCCACACACACACACACAACCGGTGGGAGCTTAGGATTATCTCTTAAGCGAAACTCATCCATATACCCGTACGGACTACCACCTTTGGCACTTCCTTCGGGAGGTGGCCGAAACTCTCAACCCACCAAATTGTCCAAATTTGGGCCCGTCGAAAAATATTGGGCAATTATCAATAACAAACTGAAGAAATGTAGCAAAACAATCAAAAAACCATGTGATTTGCAGAAATGGTGGAAAAATGGCAGATCAAGTTGACATTTCTACTGTGCAAAAAATGATAAGTGATATTAAGCCAATAGTCCTAGAATTTATCTGAAATGCGAAACTCATCCATATACCCGTACGGACTACCACCTTTGGAACTTCCTTCGGGAGGTGGCCGAGCTCCTGGAAATCTCAAGCGGAGGTTGCCTAGGATGTGGCGGGGATTCACCAGTGGGCTCTATTGAATACCTATAAAAAAAACACATATCCGGAAGCAACTCTGTACAAGCGACCTAGTACCGCTTCCAAAGTACCTTAGTCCATCTTTTGGAGTGCCAACCGGCACATCAGGATCGATGCCAGTAAGATCCTGGATATGGCATACTGGTCGCGACGCACTCGGACTACAGATCGGATAACGATATTGGGCTGACAGTCGCGCTATTCTGCTCCCTGAGTAAGGAAGGGTGCTACCGACTTGAAACGGCGAGTAGGCTCATAGGGCGATTGCCTCCGTCCCGGTTAAACCTTGCCAGGCCTTCGGATACGATCGGAACCCGTCTTTTTCTTAAGTGATGAGTACTAGGCTCGGATGACCAATTCCCGACTTACGCCCATCCGGCTCTGAACACGATCCTCATAAGTGATCGGTTGCATAGATAATCACTGGATCAAGACAGGCGACTACGTATGGTGGGTGAAGATAGCGGTCCGGAGGTTGGACCCAGAAGAATGGAAACATTTGAAAATTCCAGTGTGATTGAAGAGGTAAGCGGAGCGAAGGAGGATGCGATTGCATTTGCAAGGAGTGGTAGTTGGCGAGATCACCGGTTACGCCACTAGGAGCCACAGCCACTACCAGCAGGTGCATGGTACAGAGTGAACCACCAGTTAACCAACGCGAGATGGGGCTCTTGAATCGAGTGTTCACCCCGAGACCCCAGGCGACACTACCCAGAACGACTCGCAACTAGGGAAGTCGAACTTGGCGGAGGTGCGAAAGAAGGTAAACGAGCTCTAAGAAGGCGGGAGCAGAAGGCGCTTTTGATGAGAGCTGACTCCGCTGAAAAGGCTCTGATGGAAGCCGAGGTGCACGCTATAACCGATCATGGGGAGACACCGAAGAGTCACCGCAATCGCTCAGAGAAAAGAGTGAGGGACACGCTGGGAGATCAGGAAGACCCTAAGAAACAGAAGAACAAGCAGGAGTCCACCAGCGATCTGAAGAAGGATGGAAAAGACCCTGGTTGGCGCACCGTGGAAAGCCAGCAGGCTAAGAAGAAAAAGCGGAAAGAAAAAGACGAAAAGAAGCAGGAACAGAAGAAGAAAGAAAAACGTCAGCCACCTCAGGAGTGATTCAAAGGTGATGCACTGATAGTCGAAGCTAGCGATAAAACAACGTACGCTGCACTCCTCAAAAAAACAGACGGATGATCCGGAGCTGAAGGAGTTGGGAGAGAACGTGGTGAGGACACGACGCACTCAAAAAGGAGAGATGCTCTTCAAATTGAAGAAAGACCCTTCGGTTAAGAGCTCTGCCTACCGTGAGCTCGTTGCTAAATCCATGGTGAGCGAGAGTGGTCTATCTAAAAGGCAGTTCGGATTCCGAAAAGGAATCTCGACGGTGGACGCAATCCGAAAAGTCGTTCATAGCGCAGAAAGGGCAGCCAAACAGAAGAAACGCGGAATCGGTACTGCGCTGTCGTTGCAATTGACGTGAAACACGTTTTCAACAGCGCATGCTGGGAGGCCATCGTCAAAGCGTTACACAGAATGCGAGTCCCTGACTATTTGTGCAGGATACTTGGGAGCTATTTCCAGAACAGAATTCTGGTATATGAAACGGAGTAGGGGTGGAAGTCGGTCATGGTCAAGGCAGCAGTGCCACAAGGTTCCATCCTCGGCCCAACGCTCTGGAACGTGATGTACGATGGAGTACTAACGCTGAAGCTGCCCAAAGATGTTGAGATTGTCGGATTTGCGGATGATGTCATCCTCACGATAACCGGCGAGACGTTTGAAGAGGTAGAGATGCTAACCGCGAAAATGTTCGATATCATCGAATGGATGGCTGGATGCAAAACTGGATGACTGGAGCAAAACTGGAGCTGGCCTATCATAAAACGGAGGTAGTTTTGATCAGCAACCGAAAGGCGGTTCAGCATGTCCAAATCAGCGTAGAAGGACAGTATGCGTTATCGCCGGGATGACTCCAATTTGCATCATCTTGACCGAGGATATCGAATGCTATCAGCGGAGAGACGTCGTTAACGTGAGGAAGACAGTCAGAGCTGACTAGTTGGCTAAGTGGCAGCAAGAGTGGGACAACGCCGATAGTGGAAGGTGGACCCATCGGTTCATTCCTAACGTGTCGGCGTGGGTGACCAGGCATGGAGAGATGAACTTTCACCTGACGCAGTTTCTGTCAGGTCACGGCTGTTTTCGGAAATATCTGTATCGGTCCGGACTGCGAGCACGTGGAGGAAACACCAGAGCATGTGGTTTTCGAATGCCCTAGATTTGCGGCTGTTCGAAGGGAGATACCGGATGTGAGCGTGGACAACATAGCTGAGAAAATGTATCGGGATGAAAGCATGTGGAACACTGTCGATAGAATAGTCACAAGCATCCTAACCGAGCTGTGCAAAAGTGGAGAAGCGATAAGCGAAAGAGAGAAACAGAGTAATGTCAGACGTATGGAGAGAGGACAATGTGCTTGACGCCTGGTCGTCGGAGCGCCGATGAACCGGAAGTCATTGCCCAACCGGAATCGTCGGACCGACTTCGGCACTCGATTCATCAAGCAATTGGAGAAGAACGAAGAAGTGTTTCGAGTATGTAGGGCCCCGCGGACGTCATCGTCAACCGAAACTGTCGGACAACCTCTACAACTCGGATATGAAGACTACCAGCAGCGGAGCGCCAAATGGAAATGCACCCCCTAGAAGGAATGTCAACAGATAGTGCCGGGGGAATGGCTGGAGGTTCGAGATGGAATTTAGTCGGTAGGGGACATGAAGGCATAGAGCCCAAAAATCATAGTTCTGTTTTTTCTCTTCTCTGGTCCGATTTCGACACTCTGGCCCCCGATGGACGAATTCGATACAAAGCCTACTATCGAACGGAAGGCCGGGCTAGTTCATAAAATAAATTAACCAACTCGTTAACAAAAAAACACGTACACACTCACACACATACACACACACACGCACGCACGCACACACACACATATACACACAGACATGTGCTCAGTTCGTCGAGCTGAGCCGAATGGTATATGACACTTGGCCCTCTGAGCGTCGGTTAAAAAGTCGAGTTTTCAAGCGATCTTAATTACCTTAAAAAACACAGTGAACACATTTTCATTAACAGTATTTCAATTGTCACTGAAAACGCTGCTCATGAACTCTGATGATGATGTCAACCTATGATTAATAAATTTCCTAGGGCAAAAATCTTTCCTAAATATCATTGAAATCGAATAAACAATTGCCCAGTTTTCTACAAAAATGCCTCTTATCTCAGTTGGTCTGGTATCAATCCCATTCGGTGCTGTTGGGATTTTCTGCGACGAAAAATTTCAGATCACGTTTTCCTTCGGAAGGGAAGTAAAGCCGTTGGTCCGGTCCATGTGTTGCAAGGTTCGATATGTAGAGTCCAAGTCGTCTCCCTTGCGTACCAGCTTCAGGCTGAAAGTCACGTTATTACGAAACAAATAAAAGTTTACAAAATAAATGTTCAAATCACTTTTTCTGAGAAAAATGAAAAGTTGGTTTATTACACAGAAATAAAATGAATTTTAACAGACGCGTAAAATTTCCCCTCGTTCAATTTCATGCCAACGCAAGCGTAAACAACGTAATTGATTGCAATGTTTCATACAGCATTCAACTTTTTTTTTGCAATCTTCCATATATCAGACCTGATTCCCGCGATATCTGGCTTAAATTTACATGAAAGAACCTACGTATTCATGCCAAATCAAGCTTGCTTTTTATGTGCATTAGAATCACAGAAAATTAACTGTTTCTTTCTATCTGTATATGACTAATAAATCAAAATGTAAGATGTGACAGATCTAAAGTGTCGTTTGCCACTTGATACTCTTAACCTATAGTTAATTATGCCCATGAAACTATATTTAATTATATATCCAACAATGCAAATTATACAACCTGTGACGTCAGTTGTACAGATTTTAAATTAATTTAAAAAAAAAACGTGTGGAACTTATTTTAGAGGCCGGTGAACGCTTTCATCATAGAACCAAGCCCACGCTATCAAGTCAGAAACGAAGAGGTTGTGAAGCCAATTGACCTCCGCCAATTTAATAATGTGGCCATAAGACTTTACTTTAGCGCGAAACGGTTTCGATGTCGTATCGATAACAGAAGCGTAGCATTGCATATGATCGGCAGATGTAGATCTTTTACATGTTTTCTTCTCAGCATACAAATTAACAAATTTCACAATTATGTCATTTCAGTTTTGCTGTCTTATTTCCTTCAACCTAGCTAATAAATAAATAATCTTATTAAAACACATGAGAAAGGTTGAAATTGACTGTCCAAAGTCAGCTGGTTGCAATATTTTTTTAAAATTCCATTAATGATACCATAATAGTGCCGTGATAAACATAACGGCGGAAGGAAAATAAAAAACAGTGATGCTGATAAGTAGAGATAATAAACTTAAGATTAAGAGTGGCGCTGAGATGACTAATGCAAATTTCAAAATGTTTGCTTTCCTATGCCTAAACAATTTCAAATCAGGTCGTTATAACCTGCCAAGACTCGAACTCACTTAGATTGAAACTGATTCTGCACAGCCAGTTTGTATGAGAATTAATATGGGAAACATACAATTTGTGTCTACATCACTATAAAAAATTGCTAATGTACTTATCAGCTCTCAAAATATTCAGCCAAAACAAATAAAAATTTTCCAGTATTTAGGACTGGAGGTTGTTTTTTAGGCCTGCGTTATACACCAGTCCAGAATAGCATCCATAATGAATGCTACTACCATCTTGGGATTTATATTCCACCACATATCTCGAGGTTGCATAATGCAACTCCCGAAATAACGTTTCCTCTTATTAAAGAGAAAACTGCATTCACATTGTAGATGCGCTGAGGATTAAGTTTTGAACCCACAGAACCGACATTCTTCAGAATGAATCTTCTTTAGCTTCTTTAGGAAGTGTCGCGATGGGCAGTGGCCGGTTAATAAGCCTACATACACACTTAATTCGCGCTTGCTAAGTTCCAGCAGCGCGTTCGTGTTTTTCACGTTTGGAACAATGAATCTTTTTGACTGGTTTATTCCAGTTGCAGTGTGCAAATTTGCACCTACAGTCTGTTTTTTCCAGTTTCTAAGCTCCATCGATAATGCACTTGAGGATACACTTGAGTTTAGTCCTGGATCCATACACTCCAGCCCCAGTTCTATCGCCCATTTTAGAACCGTCTGTGTAAAATACAATAGATCCTGGTGAAACTATTGGCCCACCAGATACCCACGTGTTCCAATCATTGATCGTCACTTTGTATGATATAGACTGTTCTAGAAAGTATAAGCACACTTTCAAAATAACAAAAAAGTCATTTTTTATTTATTTTTAATAATTTTATTTGGCAAATCATATTTGTATTTGTGTTTTATATGATATTTTACTCTCGTTTAATCAAAATATTTAATCATAGCCAAGACTCCTAACTTTTCCTCGAACATGACCCATTAGCTTCTGCACAGTGGTACTTCCCACCATTTTGACCACTTTTGGTCAATCTTTTTTAAATTTTTGGATGTCGTCCGCTGATTTTATGAATTTTCGAAGCTTTGCTTTGGATAAAGCCCAAAAAGTCTCGATTGGCCGTGCCTCCGGGCAGTTCGGCGGATTCATGTCTTTCGGCACGAAACATACATTTTGAATTGCCACTAAATTATTAAACATAGTGCCAACGAAAAAATAACAATTCGCACTAGAAAAACATAAAATAGCAATAAGAAATTGATAATTCATTTTCAACAATTCAAAAGTGACCGGTAAAACTTTCAAAAATAGCAATGGCAATTAGTATAAACGCAATAATAAACTGATAGTTTTCCGTCATAATAATAAGTTTTAGCGCTATACATGTGACAAAAGTCTTTAAATTTTTCAAAGCTTTCCAATGAAATTATTTTAATTTTAATTTTTTTATTTTGGATTTTTTATTGCGATTTGTTTGGTTTCAATTGGAAGATTTGAAAGATTTGAAGACTTTTGTCACATGTATAGCGCTAGAACTTATTATTATGACGGAAAACTATCAGTTTATTATTGCGTTTATACTAATTGCCATTGCTTTTTTTGAAAGTTTTACCGGTCACTTTTGAATTATTGAAAATGAATTATCAATTTTTTATTGCTATTTTATATTTTTCTAGTGCGAATTGTTATTTTTTCGTTGGCACAGTGTTCAATAATGTAGTGGCGATTTCACATATTTTTATTGCTATTTTTTCCATTTTTATTGATGTTTTATTACCCTGCCTTTTGACTTTTGTACCATTCTAAAGTGTCCTTTGCGTAATGACATGACGCCAAATCAGGCCAAAACACTACTTGGCCTTCGTGCTGCCTGATCATCGGCAATAATAGCTTCTGGAGACATTCCTTAACGTATTTCTGAGTGTTCATCGTCTCTGTTGTACGGACTAGATGTTTTACCACACTCGCATATTGCCTGCCAAACCATAACCTTCTTACCGATTTTTTCGGTAAAAATTACCTTCTCCGTCTCGGGGATGTCTTTGTCTTCGCTTACAGTATAGAATTGTGGTCCGGGAAGCGTTTTGTAATTTAGTTTCACATACGTTTCATTGTTCATTTTTATACACCCAGAATTTCTACACAATAACAAATCGTAGAGTTTGCGGGCCCGTGGTTTCACGGACTTTTGCGTTCCTTTTGGGTTTTTTTCTGCTTCCGGTATGTTTTTAGCCCAAGTCTTTCTTTGGCATGCATGACGCTACTCGACGAGGTCCCTAGTTTGTTCGCAACATCCCGAACGGAAGTCGCTGGTTTTCGCTTGTAGGTATCCCTGATCTTTTTATCGATATCCGGACTAACAGGACCGGATTTCCGACCACTTTTCGGCGCATCTTCAAACGTACACTGTTCTCTATATTTTCAAATCGCAGATCGTACCGCTCCGACGCTTACACCCTCTTCCTTGGCCAATTTTCTCAAGGAGAGTCCGCTCACAGTGTACCATTTGTGCACGATACTTTTTCGTTGTTCCGGAGTAAGACCGCGCATTTTGATAGGTAACACAAAACTGAGCACTTTTTTGATGCTATGTCATTCAGAAATGTGCAAACAAAAGGACGCAGCCAAAACATGTTGAAATATTTCATTGTATTCAAAGTGACCGTTAAAATAAGGTGTGCTTATACTTTCTGGAACAGTCGTTATATCTAAGATGGGTTTTTGTTGCATCCAGTCTTCATTTTGTGTCACCAACGGATTTATGTTGACATTTTCTGTTATTATTTGTAAATGTCCTGTTAGGTCACCCTCAAAGATCCTTTTGTACCTTTTAAGTTTTAAGGCACTTTTTACTGCTTCTACCTGTACAAATGTATGCAAGGGTAACAGATGCATTATGGCATCCAGAGTGATAGTGGGAGTACTTCGAATAGCTCCTGTTATCGATAGAGTTGCTAAACGTTGCAGTTTAGCCAGCTCTCGTTGAGCTGAATTTACCATACAAGAGAAGCATACGATATCTTGGGTCTTATGACTGCCAGATAATTCTAACGGATTATTCTAGGCCTCAGTCCCCAATTCTTCCCAATCGCTCTCCGACAGGCCCAAAGAGCAGCAGTTGCTTTGTGTATAAGTCTTTTTCTTGTAAAAATTTCAAGAGTTGTTTTTGAAGGGTTTACATTCAGCCCCTCCCTCCTGCACCAAACAAGACTGTAGTTTAATGCTGATTGCATTCTGTTTGATAACGTTGCATTATGCTTCCCCCGTATTATTATTACGATGTCATCCGCGTAGCCTATGACTTCATAGCCCATTGCCATTAAATTATTCAGCAGATCATCAACAATTAAGGACCACAAAAGTGGTGAAAGCATCAGGTCATCAGATTGCTGAGAGACAAAGTGAGGCGAAATCCTATCAGATCGATCAGGAAATTGTCTAAGGAAGCCGATATTTCAAAAACTACCATGCAACGGTTGGTCAAAGATTACTTGAAATGTTCGTCCAGGGCAAGAGTAAAGCGCCATCTTGTAACGGACCAAATCAAACAACTACGGCTAGAGCGCTCGAAACGTTTGGTGTCAGCATTAAAAAAGAAGCATACCATCATCGTATTCCCCGATGAGAAAATGTTTACCATCGATCCCGTATCTAACAGACGTACAGACAGATTTATTTCGCCCAAGAAGATTGAGGACGTTCCAAACTTCCGGCCGGAGTCATGATTTTCGGGGCAGTTGCGTCCACTGGCTTGAAAATGCCTCCAGTATTTATCAAAGCTGGATTAAAAGTTAATACCGAGCTTTACATGAACATTTTGAAGGACCACGTTCTGCCATGGATGAAAGCCAACTTTAAAGCACACCAATGCGTCATTTTCCTACAGGACGAAGCACCGTGTCATACCTGAAAAAGGACTCAAGCGTGGAATTTTGGCCATAGGACATTTGGCCTCCTAGCAGCCCGACTTGAATCCTTTGGATTACTCAATATGGGCATATGTTCAGGCTAAGGCCTGTGAACGTTCTCACCCCAGTGTTGGCGCCCTGAAAGCTTCCATTACCAAGGCATGGAACTCGATGATGACATTGAGAAGGTATGCTCTCGATTCTGTCCCCGTTTGGAGAAGGTGATCGAGAAAACTGGTGGACATATTGAGTAATGTAATCATGAAAGGCTTAATAAACGATTCCCTAAATAAAATTATAATTTTTTTATCATTTTCTAAGAAAAATACTTATTTGAAACTCAGGTATGGATTTTCGCATTTTTTTTTTATGGGACATACTGTATATGGAGAAAAGCTAAAAATGATTTCTATTCTCACTCCGAGTATTTTTAGCTTTCTTTTGGAAACTATAGCAACATCAATCGAATAAGCATATTTTTTCACTCCCGTGGTTTCAAGAACATTAGAGATGTACTATGAAAAAAGTGCATACAACTTTAAAACTGATTAAATACGGTATTAATTATATTAAGTACTACTGCTTGTACATTCAACCAACCGTTCCGGGATAAATCTGCCAATGTACTTTAGACATTTTTATCAACACCAAAACGCCTCGCAATATTGGATTCTGTTGAAAGGTACACAAAGCTCAAAGTCAAAACATAAAACAAAACAAAAAGATTGTAAACAATGACTTTAAACGTAGATTTCTCTCGAATCCCAAAAAATTCTCGCATAATGAAAGCAGGGTCTGGAAAAGGAATCTCTGCTCTAACAAATGGTATAATTGGACATCGTTCGAGTCTTGTGATTCGTGAGAGATCAACGATTAAAGTCATTGTTAACAATTGACTTTTGGGCCTTTATCATGAGTTACTTGAAAACTAATGTCATAAAGAAAATAAAACATATTCCTAAAGATTTATTACTCGTAAAAAAATCGTATATTTAACTAAAATGCTGAATGTTAGACTTAGGATTACGAAAAATTATTTTAATAATTTGCAATTGTGTAGTATGTTGATCATTTTCACTCGACTAATCCATTTCACCCGAATTTACCGTGTCTAGTTTTGAAGAAAATCTATGAAAAAAATTCTAATATTTCTAAGAGGGATTGTTTACAACTTCAACAAGAAGTTTCCACGATTTATAAACTCAAAAACCTAATTGAATTCTAGTGGGAATTTTAAAATGCATTTTATAAAATTTAATAGCACTGATTTATAGGTGTCTTCTAAAGAAGTGTTTCTTAATCTACGGGTCAAGACCCATTTGGAGGGTTACCAATTACCCTCAGGCGGGTCCTGAAATATGTTTTTTCATGTTTAAATCAATAAAACTAAATTCAAGTAATTAAATTTGATTCACGTTCAGAATCAATTTAATTAAATTTCTTAAGCTGAATGAAAAGTGACTAAAAATGAAAATGACGTCAATGTCACTTACACGTACTGTAGAGATGATCTTTTACTTAATGTTATATTGCAATCATGATGTTAAAAAACTCAACATTTGACCATAATTTTGCAACTTGAATACCAATTTTGTGATTCATGAGCAAGTAGGTCGATTTTTGTGTAATTTAGGTGATTACAAAGGTGTATTACATTTCAGGATTAGTTCGCCACTCCAGACTATTTGAGGGATTCAAAAGCAACATAACCTGAAATTCAAAAATAATTTTATCTGTCTCCAGACAATTTTCTTACAAAACTAGACTTTTATAAATCACTACAGCACAGTTTGCTCGTCTGCTTGCCAGAGTCGCAAGATCTCAAAAATAAGATGTTTCGTCGTATGGGTCGCATTTTTTTACACTATTCCTCAGTCAAATTTTATTTTCAAAATCACATGAAAACACGATTTTTATAAAGGAATGTTAGGATTTGTTCGACCAAAGTCACTGATGACTCGCCCTGATGCACCGAATGGCCTATTCCAAGAGCGGTGGATGGAATACGCCTAGTCAAACCCGCTTTTGCAGCTTTCGATTGTCTACCATCCTGAAAGCACCAACTTTATTCTAGCAAATTTATATTGTACGAAGAACACTGATCTTATGGTAAGCCATGGATGGACTACATGGATATATGAATGAACTCTTCAAATTTCGTTTGTAAGATGTTTCAAAGATTTCGTTTGTAAGGACCTGCTTCGCATGTTTCATATTTTTAAAACAAGTAGGTTTTATTCCTCTGCCCATCTGCATAATTTTCTCGTCCTGTTGAGTGATTTGTTCACTTATATGACAATTTTAAAATATATAATTAGGGCACATTGATGAGCACCTCAAGTCCCTATGAAGTTAATTATCAGAAAGGTTTTTGATTATAATTGGGTTCTTTGAATCTGATTTTTGAAATTAAATTCTCATATGAAGAGCGATTTCTACATAAGGTAAAACTAAAACTATTTTAGCCACCGCTGGCTGCCAATTGACAAGAATTTGGAACAGAATGTTAGACAAATTCCAATCAAATAAACTCTTTAGCTTGGAAAATTGAATTGGTCGTCCTGAAAAAAATGGATTTGAAATGGTTTACATTTGAATTTAATCCTTCTGGGTCTTTTGTAGAAGTAGATTATTTCATCCGATGCATGTTGCGCCTTACCAAAAGATGGCTGCCAACTGGATCACACACACGCACCGTATTCCGCTTTTCGTGATTGCGCCCACTGACTGGCTACAAATACATCACTGCACTATGGTCCAGATCACGCATTTACGAGGAAACATGCTCCCAGCGCCTTGAAATTTTACAGCAAAGTGATGTTCTACAACATGGTTTGTATCACTAAGGTCCATTTTGTTATGTTGAATAAAATTAGGGTGGTCCCCATTTTCACGGAAATACAAAAACTAACTTTTTTATTTGCTGAAATAGACGTTTACATTTTTTAACAAAGTTGTAGCGCAAAGAATTTCATGGACATTTCATGTAAAAATGTTTTTGTAGCTTAAAAATTGATCGATTTAGAGCAATTTTCTCTCATCAACTTAGGGTGTACCATAAAAAAATGTTTTTTTTGTACTAACTTTTTTTATTTCAATTCCCACCGTACAGATGTGTTGCAACGAGTTTTTGAACTTTTAAAGACGCATACTTTGGTATAGAAATTTTGCCGCTAGCTTTAATAACTCGATAGTTATTGCAGTTTTTCTAAAAAAAATACGCCCTTTTCAAATGTTTATTTCTATGATTGGGGCAAACAAAAAAAAAGTTAAAGACGTCATTTATAAGGGCAATTTATATTGTTTAACGTATGTGAAAACTAGAGATATGTTATTTCTGTATCTTTAGAAAATTACATTTGAATCTGTGATAGTTTTAGAAGAAAAACTTCAATAACTATTGATTGGTAAAAGCTAGTTAGGAAAGCAAAACTTTTTTTTTATGGTACACCCTAAGTTGTTTATCCGTGAATTTTTTACTCCACCAAGGAACCATACAAAACCTCAGTTTGAAAGTTTGACAGTTCTTCGAAGAGATCTTGCGCTGGAATCCGTAAACGGGTGTATTATAAAAATATGCAGGTTTCACGTGAAGAAGTAGTGAATTTTTGGATAAACGGAAAAGGTGTTAAGGATGTTATTGAACATTTATCTAAGAGAGATCCGCTCATCTGTATCACGAGTGCCAAAAAGCGGCTGGAAGTAGAGAAACTGTGCTTTTCCAAACGTTGGGGTAAATGTTCCCGCACCTTTTCTCGGTTTGTGGAACAACATGTCGGTTGGTTGGCGAAAAAAAATCTCATTCCCTGTTAATTCTCCGATAACTGTGCGTCAATACAAAAAGAAGCTTTTCTCAGAAAGCGGCCGAAGAACGCAGCTGAATCGTCTGCGAAATCTTAAGTCCGAATTCAGCACCGAAGAGCTGGGGCTCGCAGCGGGATTAAGTGCAAGAGCAGAAGGCCATCGCATTGCTGGGAAGGCATTAGAAGAAATTGCGAAAAATCCAACAAGGAATTTTGCAGACAGCCAGGAAGTGCCGGCCCTAATGTCTCCGGAAAAAGCGTTGGGGTTCATTTGCCGGAATGACTTCAGCAAGGCGCAATACATGGACATACGGATGACCACAAAGGAGCAGGGAGTTAATTTGTACCCCTCGTACAACACCATTGTTGAAACAAAACGGCTTTGCTATCCATCCGGTATATTAATCTGATACATATTATGAAATTATTTTAAATTATTTTCCTAGACGAACCGGCCACGGGCTGCTAGTCTCGTTAATAAAGCCACCAATCTTATCTTAAAATTATTTAACTACAATAGGTATACGCATTAAGCTGTCAGAGGCAAGTATTGTTCTCCAGCATCTTGTTGACCACACCGTGAAGCGCCTTGCTGAATTCATCAAGTTCGATACCGCATCCCATGCGCAAAGTATGGTATTAATTTGCAAGTGGGGTTGCGACGGTAGCTCAAACCACAACAGGTAACATGTTTTAAATGAATATCAATACTTCACCTCCATAATTTATTTATTTTGACTTATACAATCAGCACATTCAGTACTTCATATATTGGAAGCAGACTCTTATTACTCTTATACTCATATAAAATATGATACCAATTTCTTTATATAGATACCAACAAATTTTCATGGATGAGATCGAGGATAGCGAGCTCCGGGAATACAATGACTCTAATATATTCGCAGTTTCGATGGTTCCTCTACGGTTGCTCACGGAGACAAACGGCACCAAGCAAGTTATATGGAATAACGATCATCCCTCTTCGGTCTGCCTGTGCCGTCCGATCAAATTGATATTTGAAAAGGAAAGTGCGCAGCTTACCAACGATATCGTTGCGAAGGTCAATGCAGAAATTGACAAAAATCGGTAACGTTTCCATTACAACAAAAATGTGCTTCACCATGGTGGATACCAAAGGTGTAAACGATTTGACGAAGACACACTCACAAAAATGCTATATTTGCCAGCGAGCCGGAAAACAACTCAACATACCGTACGATACGGTAGACTCAGATGATCCTGAGAAGTACAAATTTGGCATATCCCCCCTCCATGCGTATATCCGCACGATGGAAATGCTGCTCAAAATTTCCTATCGTTTGGCCATGAAGAAACCTGCATGGAGGGTACCGAAAACAAACCAAGAAGTTAAAGATCGCGAAAATGCTGTCCGTTTAGCGCTGAAGGAGCAGTTGGGACTTCGGATCAGCGAACCTCGTCCTGCAGGAGGAAACTCAAACACAGGGAACGTCGCAAGGCGTTTTTTTTTTCAGGACAGAGAAGCTGTTGCTGAAATAACGGGACTGAACAAGAGCCTGCTGGAGCGGTTTTATGTGATATTAACGATTATCAACAGCAAAGAAGATATAAACGTAATCGCTTATGAGGAGTATGCCGAGGAAACACGGAAGCTGTATAATTCGTTATATGGATGGTTTGCTCTTTCTCCGACTGTGCATAAACTGCTAGTGCATGGGGCCGCAGTAATTCAACATGCACTACTCCCAGTCGGAATGTTTTCCGAAGAAGCGGCCGAATCTAGGAATAAAAGCATTAGGAGGTTCCGGTCCGATCACGCAAGAAAGTTTAACAGAGAAGTGAACTTGGAGGATGTTTTCAAGCGACTTCTCTTGACATCCGATCCAGTCATTTCGTTGACGAATAAACGAATGCATAAGCAGTCAAAAGATAGCCTTCCGGAAAACGCCATGGATTTATTGATGTAATTAAATAATAAATAAATAAATAGACATTACGTATTCTCTAAAAAGTTCAAAAATGTTTCTATTCTACTAATCATTGAAAAAATAAACCCTTTCAGAGTATATTCTTCTAATGATTAGGATACCGTTTTAAAAGTTCATCGTATTTTTTACTATGCATACATTTTCAGCTTTAATTTAAATTAAATTTAGATTAGTTAAATAAGTTTTTTTGAAGGTTAAAAATTGTCCGATTTAGAGCAACTTTTCCCTCGTCAGCTTAGGGTGTACCATAAAAAAGAAAGTTTTGCTTTCCTAACTTTTTTATTTCAATTTCCATTGTAAAATTGTATATAAACGATATGCAAAACTTTTAAAGACGCGTATTTTGATATATTAATTCTGCCGCTAGCTTTTACCAATTAATAGTTATTGAAGTATTTCTTCTAAAACTATCACAGATTCAAATGTAATTTTCTCAAGATACAGAAATAACATATCTCTAGTTTTCACATATGTTAAACAATATAAATTGCCCTTCTAAATGACGTCTTTAACTTTTTTTTTGTTTGCCCCAATCATAGAAATCAACATTTGAAAAGGGCGTATTTTTTTTAGAAAAACTGCAATAACTATTGAGTTTCAAAATTTCTATACCAAAGTATCCGTCTTTAAAAGTTCAAAAACTCGTTGCAACACATCTGTACGGTGGGAATTGAAATAAAAAAAGTTAGGACAAAAAAACCATTTTTTTATGGTACACCATAAGTTGATGAGGGAAAATTGCTCTAAATCGGTCAATTTTTAAGCTACAAAAAAAATTTTACATGAAATTCTTTGCGCTACAACTTTGTTAAAGAATATAAACATCTATTTCAGCAAATAAAAAAGTTAGTTTTTGTATTTCCGTGAAAATGGGGACCACCCTAATTTTATTCAACATAAAAAAAATGGGCCTTAGTGATACAAACCATGTTGTACAACATCACTTTGCTGTATAATTTCAAGTTAAGGCGCTGGGAGCATGTTTCCTCGTAAATGCGTGATCTGGACCATAGTGCACTGGCTTGGTCAACAGACTGCCAGCAATGGCTGCCTAACCAATGGCTTGCTAACACCCTACAGGGCCATCGGCTATCGGTTGCTCGCCAGTGCAGCTTCCAGGGTACTTTCCACCGCCAACTGCCAATCCGAAACTCGCTCATTGCCGCTCTGAACAGCTCCAAGACTGCCGAACGAATTAAGCGAATCGCGAAGGTGTACCCACAATTTATATTGTTCACTACTACATACGAGACCTCCCTTACTCACATTTAAAATCTGTGATAGGACCATACTGCGCATTTAGTGAAATTAGTCTGCAGAATGAATTTATATGACATCACCTTTTATTTGCGTTATTTTCAGTAGTTTACAATTAATGGAGGATAATATTTGATGATTGATATGATACGCGGGAAAATTCTAACCAATTGAAGTAAACATCTTGATCCAATTGAGTTATTGTATTACCGCTTTATTTGTAGCAATATTCCGTGACGGTCGCTATTTTCAGATTTTCATTTAGCACCCTACACTTGTCGCAAGACGTAGTTTAAATACGTAACAAAAACTCGCTCCGAATTTAATAACATCAGTTAGTGCCACTTTATAACCGTTTGTTTTAATGTTTGTTTTGAATGCTGCTAATAAATGAAGTTTTGATTAAATCTACTTTACGGTTATCAGAAACACGTATTACCATTGAATAGAGTCACATGATCGAGTCCCATTAAGATTATTGTTAATCTTTTTCACTGAAAATTGTCTACGTCTCAAATGAAAATGCGACCCAAAAGAACAGTGACTAATGTTATCACTTTTTACGGCACATGCGACATGCAGCACGTGCTTTTTGGATTATTTCGTAGACCATTTAAATAATCTAGAACCTCGGATTTTTTAAGCGTTCTGATCATTTTATACTAATGCCTGGTTAAATAAATTTCAATTGAAATTTTTTTCCAGATGAATATGAATAACAGCCTAAAAATTATAATCGGTAGCTCATAAAATAGAGTAGTTATATCGTGCTATAAATTGAGAACTAACTAACAGTCATTTTGTAATCACACTTTATTTGCAGAGTAAATTTTCTTTTTTTGTTACTTTACTATTCGGATTTTTAGCCACAGCCTTGCATTTTTGTCACTTTTTGTGATTTTGTCCGGGGCAGTGGTGGTAGATGTACATTTTCCGAAAAACCATCGCTTGTTATGAAATGCTGAACATCGCGTACAAGGAGTCTTTTACTAGTATAGCTAAGGCGAACGCGCGATGATAGAAATCAGATAAATAATGTCACCTTCTTTTTGCCGACAGTTGCGAGCAGTTTAAACTGCATATGGCTGTGTTTAATAGCTTGATTAAAAGTCTTCTTATTTGTCCATTCCTTATTAACGAGTTGTTAGTACCCATTGCTATAACTAAACTTCTGTCGATACATGCCATACAATTATTAGCCAGCAATCATCTAAATTTTAAACGACTTTAATTTAAATTACACTAAAACTAAAACCATTGGCCTCTACAACTGGAATGTTTTGTCACCGATAGAAAAATGTACAGAAAAGTCATCATATTTTTTTTTATATTTCCATTGCTAGTTTGCATTTGTGAGATTCCGTTTAGTCATAAAGAAAAATGTAAAATGTCACCGATAAAATATTAAAATGCAGTGCTCTTACCACCACAAATCCAGGGATAAAATTTGACCTCGTGACTAAAATATTTAAAGGTGTCTTTTTTTAAGAAAACTTTATATTTATCAGGGGTTGATTTCCCACTATCATCAAATGATTTAATATTTTGGCTTAACACAAATTTAAGTCAAATCAGGAGTAGGTACCAACTGAGCTAGAGATCTGAAGTGTTTCAAATCTGGGCAATTTCCGCGTCAGGACGATATTCTACACAGTTCGAACGAAACATGTAAATTTATGGCGACTTAGATGTAACAAATTTACCTCCGTCTTATCCAATAGAAATTTAAGCCTGATATTAAATTTACAGAATATAAATATTTTAGCTGTAAATTTATTAATATATTAAGATATGCTTAAAAATAAAATGAACAAGTTATTGATAAAAAAAAGAATTCATTGGCCTTTTGTGAAGTTTTCTTCAAGAAGATTCCAATTTTTTACACATCGGTAGAGAACAAAGAGCAGTCAATTTACTCTTTTTCAGATGTTTTACAAAGGACCTGTACGATTTGAAGGCGAGTTCACATTGTTTAATCGGGCCTTGTAAACATGCAGGTTTCGGTAAATTCGGACGTGGTTCATGAAATCCAATACACTTGCGATTTCCGCAATTACACATAATATTTGCCAACATTTTCAAAACGTACTTCAAAATTTTCAACTTTCCACTCTCGAACCTAAGCACACAAAACATGGTGGTGACAGCTTTTTGATTCTGACATGACAAGCTGAGCGTTGATACAGAATTGTGTTAATATCAAGCGTGTGAGTTGGAAAAATAAGAACGTGTCGCATAATTATATCCCAAGTAACCACAAGCATTATATTATTGCACTTATTCAACCCAAAAACATCATAATTAATGCGGGATCGCATCAATTCAGCAGTTGTCAAGTAATTAAGCGTTAGATTAGCGTTAAGAACAAAGTGATGCATTACCAATGCAACAATGCTACTTTAGCCATGTCTTATGACATAACAAAAGATATAGCAATAGTTCGACCAATGCAATGCAATTTTCTAATGTGATAGAGTCTTACGTGAACTTACTATTTACGATATTTTTAATTGAAAAATACTTTTAACGATAAATTATGTCGACGAGTTTTCAGTGATGATTTGGTAACATCATAAGTAATTTTTAGTTTTTTTCTGTGTACCTTATTAAAGAGAATTTAATTGTTTAAAGAATATTATAAGAAATGAACTCAACCCACTCGAAAGGTATAACTAAATCTTTATGCATAAAAATATATGTAAATTACTTATGATGTAATCTGAATCTTCACTGAAGTTTGTTAACATAATAGATGATTGAATGCTATTTTCAATTTTAAAAACCATATATACAGTTTGAATAAAAAAAACATGTAATTTTCTTCGATATGTAATGTACATAAATGGAATGCTATTTGGCATAAGTTCATGGGATATTTCTTCTAAATTTAGGCCAAATAACGCCTGCATAAAGTCCGTTGCATGAAATGCAAGCGATTTCGTTTACTTTTGCAAAAGATTTGCAAGGTGGGACTCTTTCCCAACAATTATTCCATGCCAAATTGCAACTCATTCAACCAAAAATTGTTTTCTTCAGCTAAAAACGAGCTTATTGAGATTTTAAGCAGCAAAAACTATTTGTTGGGTAGACCCCAACAATACTTGAATCTTAGTCTCCAACATGTACTGTGAAGTTGGTAAACCGTGAAAAATAAAGATTGCACTGCATAATAGATTTAATTGCAAGGTTCGCTGGTTGTTGAGGAACAAATAAAAATAACAGTGGTTTTCCATTATTTTGAATTATTGTATTGTTGACAATCATGACATTATCGAAAAGATTTAAATGGAATTCAATCATTTACTAATTTCTGTAAGTATTCTACTGTTCAACCGTATGCTGCCCAACAACAATTGATGGCTATAAGCTTCGACTCGGATAAAGTTTAAATACCGTATATGCATGATGGTCTGAAAAACGCGTTGAGTGAGTCCGATATTACAATAAGGTGAAGGTCGCTAGAATACAAGAAAAGGTCGCCATCATTGCTACTTGCATAGCCGCTTAGGATTTAAGAAACTACATCTTAAATTTTGACATGTGGTATCTTTGTAGTTTTTCAGATTTATACTTCGGGGGCGACCCCGGCGTAGTGGTTAAAATCCATACCTCTCACGCCAAAGTCACGAGTTCGAATCTCACCCCCGGACAAGTTACGAAAATACCCAAAAGAGGTATTTGAGTGACTACGACGGGAGATGAACCAGCCCGAGGCTGAAAATCTCGATAATCCAGAAAAAAAAAAAAAAGATTTATACTTTCGAAAATTCGAAAAATTCACCAGAAAGCAGTCAGGCATTCTTGATCGTTTCTTCCCTTAGCTCAGTATCAATATGTTTGAAATGCCAAAAAATAAAAAGTATTATTGATCGGGATTTAATCCAAGGATAATACCGATTGGAGCTTATTCACATGTTCAAATCACATGTTTTTTTTTTCAAGAAATATAGCATCCAACGATAACATCTTTCGACTTGTTTGTTGGCATACAACTTGGGGAATATTGGTTGCATACAAAGCTTTATCTTTTGCAGAGTTTGAAGACGGTTGCAATCTTGATATTCATTTTTCAATCACCCTACACAGGTAATGGTCAACCACGTTTCATAATAATAAGTCTTTATAATAAAGCTGTTAACAACTGGTCCATTAGCCATATGCTCCTGTCTACAGTTTGAACTTACTTTATTTCGCAATTATGCACCACTACACGGTGAAATCCTACAACCGAAAGCACCAAACGTTATATCCACAAGAAAGACGATGTTGCGATATAATGCCTCGTGAAATGATCTCAGTTTCGTATATACTCTCGAAACCTTTTGCTTATTTCTTAATCCAATCTCGTTTTAAATCATCATTCCAGTAGGTTCCACTTTTTGCTAATTTTAAAAGAAGTTACACAAACACTGACTGCTGTGCAAAGGCTGAAAGTATCAACCATAGACTTTTCTTCAGGTTTCTTCTCGCGATCTCCTTTATGGATCAGCAGAAAGTTGTACGACCTCTTTTCGCTAGCCACTACCGTTATCTCATTACTTCCACTTTTAGTTTTCATTACAGAAGAAATGCACCCACTGAGTTCCATCTCCCATGATACCTATTGACCAGTAAGAGGATTGAGCACGAACTTTTAATAAATTTTCTACACGATTTTCGTTGAGACAGAAAACCAGTTGTGAAAACTATAGCTTATTCCGAGTTTGTCGCATATATCCAGAAGTAGGCAGTAGAAAACATCTCTTCAACTTACTTGTTAAGGCAGATGCACAGAACAGCAACTGTGTGAATAGCGTAAAAATAGACGAATGCACAACCATCAACTTGTATAGCACCATTTTACTTTGTATCTTCCCCTAATTTATAATCTCTTGAATATTGAGTATTAACTGTACATGAATCTGCTTTTGAAACGGGAAATTGGCCGTTATTTCTTTGACCAGTGATAATCACATTGTATCATTAATGTGTCTAACTGAGTAAATCACCAGAATTTTATTTCACTTCGCACAATTCCAATAATCCTAGGGAACACTTCCAGAAAACTTTACCAGAATCGCACGCGAGGGACAGCTGTAAATATTCTCCGTGATCACGCCGGGTATAAATTCACTATAAGACTGCATCATCTTCCACAAGAGGGATATATCATTGGCTGAGTGATTCAGTCTTCCAGCGACACACTCTCGCGTAAAATATGAACATACCACAAGGAAGGAACAGCAAAAAACAAACAACTACACTCCAGGAGAGCGCGTGGGTAAAACTAACATCACAAGCAATCTAAACTATACCTTCAAACCCCATTTGTACACATAGAATGAGGCTCACGTTTGGAGACGAGTGTTTGAATACCGTAAGTCGGGGATAAATTGACCGAAATGGAAAAACTAATGGAATTCTTAATAATAAGGTATTCATCGATCTGCATGATGACTTTTTGTATAGCGCGTTTAAAATTATAATTCATATTTTCTCAATACAGCATTTGATTGAGCTTTTATAAATAGAAGCCTGGATCTCACGATAGTGATGATAAAATGCAAAGAACAAGGTGGTGCATTGAGACATCTTTTATTTGATCCTTTTAGAGACATTACATTTATAAGTATAATATACCCTTTGTATTTTCACACCAGATAAAACCACAGTGCCAATTTATCTCTATACATAGTTTTACGATCACTTTAGACTGCTAGTAACTGTTGAAATCAAATTTGAGATTCCTTAATCCGGACAAAGTAATTCACGAAGGTCAATTCTTAAGGAAACTTATTCTTTCACATCTTTTCGTCAGAAATCAACTCTAGATAAATGAAGTTCAAGAACAACTGCCAACTGTTTAACGCTCAGATGTTTCTTCTCTACTTTAATCTAGAGTAAGTAAGTCTTTGAGTGGTTTTGTTTTATTTGAAAACATGTTGATTAAACTTAAATAAAAGAAAAAGATGAATTAATAATAAGTTTGTAGTGGAAATGGACCTAATGAAGGTAATTTATTTCAATCATTTTTGTTAAGGGGAAACCAAAGGACAATACATTTATGCGGATTAATTGATGAATTTCAGTTCTAGAAACAGATTTTCATAGTAAATTATTAACGTTAATTGAGTTTTAAAACACCACCAATCCAATAAACGACGTTTCTGTTGCTATTAACTATTTAACAACAAGTTGAATAAAATTTGATTATCGACCGCATACTAAGGAGAGGCTGGTTGGACTAACAACTTACTCCCATAAAAAAATACTTCTACATAATATCAAACAATCTTTCATGCTCGATTTCACCCCATTTTACGGTATTTTCAATGTGATCTAATAGGGCTGCTGATAAGTTCACCCATACTGTAGGATATGTGACGGTACGCACATCTGGAGGTTATGAGTAAAACATTTAATGTGTTGACCAAATTTATAAATCTAAGGGCTTCAATAAAGTTTGAACTGTATTTATTAGGATTATCTGAATTGAGTCACCTTCCTCTGTATTTTATGGAAATTCAAAAAAGAAGATTACTGAAAAGCGTCAAACTTCCATAGTTAATTTTAGGAAAGCTTAACACATTATCAGCAAATCTTGATTGATGTTTACATCATCATGCGACTTACTAAGCTTTCCACTGATTTTCGTCCGTTCTTAGGTAACAATTAGGATTTTATTCTTGATTGTCATTTATGTTGGTTTGCCTAAGCAATCTAAAAGTTAGTCGAGTGCACGACAACCTGCTGCTCTGCAAAAAATTATCATCGATTGCTCGGATCAAATAAAAATCAAATACAAGTACTATAAAGTGATAGTAAATTACCAGTATCCAATGAAATTCTAAAACAAGTACTATAAAGTGATATTACATGTCCCCAGTTAAAAAACCTGCATGTTGTTATACGACATATAAAAGCATATGGCATGCGTCTGAAGGGTTAGTTTCCGCCACAGATATAGTAATTCCGGGTTTCTCTCCCAACAAACATCGGTGTTGAATAAGAGCTTGTACAAGCAAATGTCGAGAAGTCATTCAGCTATTTCTTCTAGAATAGCTGAATAGCTTCTCCAAATTTGTTTGAACAAGCTCTAATTCAACACCGATGTTTGTTGGGTCTATTCCTGTATTATCGAGGTCTATAGACATTTTGGCACCAATTTCCCTTAGATAAGACTTTATCTCGTGACTTAAGAAAACATATGCACGTATTTCACTACACAATTTTTTAATTCCGTCATATTCTATTTTTAATTTGCTTCATTTTTTTCATTCCACATTCCAAGTTTTTTATTCCAATTTTAATGTCCTCATATATATTTTCAATTCATACTCAATTTTCGGTATCTATTTTTGTATCGCATTATTTAAACATGAAAATCGATACACCGCGATGCTTACTCTGCTATGTTCAACAACATGCATCAATTTAAAAAAAAAATCATTCATATTTGCAAGACACAATTATTCCTGCCTTCAATGAATACAACCCTGTATACACATTCACTATGGAAAGACGCCAATAGCAATCGTGGTGTTGCTCACCCTCTGCTTGACTATATGGGTGGTAGTGACATTGCCATTGTGGAGAACAAGAAAACGAAATTGGTTCTACACGTTGCTCTTGAACATATGTTCGAAGCATAAACATCAAACTGTGCACGTCCTTCTGTGGTTATCTATGAAACTATCGAACCACAGTGATTACGTCACACCTGACTGAGTTTATAACGAAAACATCGTTTCTAAGGTTCTAGCTGGAAAGCAACTTGAACTTCAACAGTTGAGTGAGTTCAATAACAATTTTAATTGCACCGATTATTGCCTTTCTCTTATTGCATAGCGCCTCGAAGTACATATACATCGGCGGAATGAAAAAGAAATAACGTTCTTTATGAATGAATTTTGATTGCGCAAAAAATAAAACTGAAATGCACGTGTTTGCCTACTCTCAGCTTCGCCTGGTTCAACTGGTTTGAATTTGCGTTATGTGCGATTAAGCACGTCGCAGCCCAAAACAAGCGAAGTGCACGGCTGATCTGCAAGGTCATTTAAATCGGAAAAGGATTCAATAAAATTGAAACTTTTAAGTTAAAGTGGGTCACTGTGTAGTTTTTGAAAAATGTTATCTCTTTATAACTTTTTTTTTTTGCGTGAAGAGGGCTTGTTCGACAGCGGGAGTAGAGGTGAATAATACGTCCCATTAGCGTTCCGCATTACGTTCCGCTAAGAAAATCGGTTAAGGGCTGCTTGTCTCCAGTTCCTCGAGTGGCCCATACATTCAAGATCTTGCTTTATTCACTTGGTCTAACTATTTTGCTCGCTGCGCACCTTTGCGCCATGGCCAAAGATGATCCTAAGCGCACTTCGTTCAAAAATTCTTAGTAGTTTCAAGTCCTCCACGAGCATTGTTCATATCTCATGACCGTAGAGAACTACCGGTTTTTTTTACGTCGGCCTATTTTCTCACATGGTGACAATCACTTACGCCAGGAAGACGACTCCACCACCTGGATCCTACCTATCGACTCGTGAATATGAGCCGGGACCAACGGCTTTACTTCCCTTCCGAAGGAAGACGTGACCAGATTTTTTCGCCTCAGAAAAACCACCGACGTCGACTGAGATTGAACCCAGAGCCACTGGGTTGCCAAGTAGCAGTCACGCTTACCACTACACCACCGACGTCGGTCTTATTGTCGTCTTGTACATGGTACACTTAGTACGGGTCCTCAGGGTTTCGTGGAGTCCATAGTAAGCACGACTTCCGGCAATAAGGCGTCCACAGGCTGAAAGTCACGTTAATATGAAAAAAAATAATAATGCGTCTACAAATGTCTCTACTACAGTGATCCGTGGTCAAACAGTGGTCAGTAGTGTTTCCCCGTATTTTGTGCTTCGCCCCGCACCCGGAAGAAGAGTTACATCAGCTTAGCTTTGTTTTAGTGGTAGTATTGTGATACCTGAACATAAATTATTAAGTTTGAGTGTTTTTCCGCTTTTTCACGAGTGAATCGATGATTATTAGCAGTTTGGAAGTTCGATATAGAGTCGCCTCATAGCGGGGATTTTGATAATTGGCAGAAGGTGGAGTGAAAAAACAAGAAGACTACCCGAGCAGGAACGAATAACTTGATAACTGGCCTAGGTATTTAAGAGCCCAGATTAAGAGGTAAAATGCCTGAGGATAATACCATAAAATTGTTCCCACAATACTATGCGAACATTAAATTGATGTGAGACAATACCAAAATAGTACCTCTCAGGTATTCCCAGGTATCCGAAATAACAAGTTTTGTTATTCGAGAGATAAGGAGTGTATCGAATATAAGCTATCCACATACATTTGCGTTGTACGCATGTATTTGTGATGGTTTTTTATGCTCTGAACACTGCATGCTGTGCGTTTGACTGTCAGCTTTCTTTTGTTTACTTGTTTGTGCGGTTCGAATTCTGCGTTTTCAAAATGTCGCGTATTGAAAAGGAAGTGAAAATTAAGGTTCTGGACACATGGCTAAGTGAGAAGGGTATTACTATGCGAAAATTGGCGAAGCGGTTTGGAATTCATCATGCGAGTGTTAAAACCATCATTAATAAGTTTGGGGAACACTATTCTTTGGATGAGCCACCAGGAAGAGGCAGAAAACCCGGTTCTTCCAACCCGAAACTGGAGCAGAAAGTGGTATCTCTAATCATGAAGAACAAATCAATGTCAATACGTGATTTGGCCAAAAAAGCAGGAACCAGTGTCGGAATGATCCAGCGTATCAAGAGGCGAAACCACCTGAAGACCTACAAGAAGCAGAAAATCTCGAAACAAAGTGCAGAACAGAAGAAGCGAGCAGCAACAAGGGCCCGGAAATTGTATTCGCGTCTTTTGCAGCGTACGGATGCATGCGTTTTGATGGACGATGAGACCTATGTAAAGGAGGACTCAAAAACCCTTCCAGGTCCACAATACTTTACTGCCGTCGTTGGGGAGGATGTGAGCGATGCGGACAGGTCGATTCAAGTGGAGAAAT
The DNA here is from genome assembly GCA_024533555.2 of Aedes koreicus. Lineage (NCBI taxonomy): Eukaryota > Metazoa > Arthropoda > Insecta > Diptera > Culicidae > Aedes > Aedes koreicus. The sequence goes on along the minus strand of JAHHFK020000728.1, from coordinate 278,996 downwards.
TCGGTCGAAAGGTACTGGTATGGCAAGCAATATGTTCCTGTGGTTTGAAGTCAACCATTTTTTACACTACCGGAACTATAAATGCGGAAATCTAACAATCTGAGTGTCTTCAGAAGAGATTTTTGCCTTTATATAAGAAGCATAGTATACCTCCATTGTTTTGGCCGGATTTAGCGTCGGCTCACTATGCCAAAACCACTCTCAATTGGCTTGCGAAAAAGATTTCGTTGAGAAAAATATCAATCCACCAAATTGCCCTCAGCTTCGTCCCATTGAACGTTACTGGGCAATCGTGAAGAGGGTCTTCAAGAAGACTGGTAAGGCAGCTGGGAACATGCAGGAGTTCAAAAAAATTTGGGCTCAAGCGTCCAAAAAATGCGATGCAACACTTGTCCGGAACTTGATGAAGAGCATTCGATCCAAAGTTAGAAAATTCGTGAAGGAATAACTTAAATTTCATCCGGTCTTCATTATGTTCAAGTTTAACCTCGTACAATAAAGGATCAATTTTTTGTATGAATAAAATATCGGTTTTCAACATAATTTGAAAGAAAGTTTGTGGATAGCTTATTTTCGATACACTCCTTATTTTGCTTGCAATTCTTAGGTATTTTGCTTATGTATTTTACCTCTTAATCTGGCTCTTTAATACCAAGGCCAGTTATCAAGATAAAAATTAGGTATTCATATGTTGTTGTCTCCAGCTCGAGTAGTGCAATGTAAAAAACGGCCATTTGCTGGTCAGTAGCAATAAACGAAGACAACGCGCATGCGCGCGTAATAGGCTAGCACATAATTTCAGATGCATTCACCACGTGGTGTACGGAGTTTTGTTATGCAGGTTGCATATCTAACAGGCGGTTTTTGCGCTTATTTTGTCGCGAGTGCATGAAATTAATTAACGTTTGTATTAAAAAAAATGGACTTTTTTCGGATGGTGATAAAAGAAAGCTAAGACAGGTAATTGCTTTTAATAAATTTCCCATGGAAAAAACTTGCAAAAAAAATTCTTCGCCCTTGCAAGCAGCCTTCCGGCAATTAACCGAAACATTCGCCATGGCGGACGAAAACATGCGTGTAGGCATGTTTTTGAGTTCTTTCTTCGTTTTATTTATCAATTCCTCCTCAGTTTTTGCGACAAAATTGTTGACGTAAATCTTACGCTTCCGGTTGGCCCAAAAATTTTCGATGGGACGCAGCTGGGGGACGTTGGGCGGGTTCCCCGACTTGGGTACCGGATCGATATTCAGGCGCTCCAGCTCCTCCAACGATCGCTTCGAGTAGTGGGCCGACGCCAGATCCGGCCAGAACACCGCGTCTTCGCCCTTATGGTACTTCTTGATGAACGACGCAATTTCCGGCAGGCATTTCGTACTATAAATTTCCCCGTTCACGGCCAGTCCGGAGCGAAAGAAGAGCGGCTTTGACATTCCCTTCTCGCTGATTGTCAGCCACAGCAGCACCATCTTGGGGAACTTGGTGTCTGAAATGAACTTCAGCTCGGAGCTCACTTCCTTCGTGGGGGAAGTAAAATACAAAGTGCCCTGCCAGTCGTTGCCATCCAGGTTGAGATAAGTCTCGTCGTCCATCACCACCGCCACGTCGCGATTCGCCGGGAAAATCGAGTTGACCATTTTTCACTGTTTGACCGGTTGAACCGACCTCCCGGCCAAGCGCACGCAGCGATGTAGCCACTTTTCCCTCGGTCTTCCTCTTCAGCATCCTTTAGAGCTTCTTGTCGTTCAGGGTCGTCGGCCGTCCGGAACCGGACTTTCTTTCGATGCTCTAATTGTTGTCTAATAGTGCCAAGATGTTGTAGATGCCGGAACGGGCGTATCCGGCGTCCACAAAGTGCCGCACGAAGTCCGTTTTTGACAGGATGCCGTTCTTTGAACGCGCACACTTCTGAACGGAGTCGCTTCACTGTTTTTGCCATCACGATTAGAGTTCGACTGATAGAGCTGTCAAATTTTGTCTGCTGACTCATGGGTTACTATGATTGATGCTGCATGGGTAGTTTTTTCAGTGCAGATGGCCACCTGCAACAAAGAGGAGCTGAATCAAGAAGACCAAGAAGAAAGTCCAAGTTCAATTGAATGAACAACCAACGAACGAAATTCTATAACGGATAATTCGAGCCGAACTGCAACACGTCAGACCCCGCTGTTTGCTGGCATGTGATGATTTCCTTATAACAGTCATCATTCTCTTATAACTAGTTGTTTAATGCTGGTAATGTTCTCTTCAAATTCCAATCAGTGCTTGAAAGTGTTTCTTACGTTCTAGTGCCTTGGTAGAGTCTCTACCATTCGATAGGAATCAAATAAGGAGTGTATCGAATATAAGCTATCCACATACATTTGCGTTGTACGCATGTATTTGTGATGGTTTTTTATGCTCTGAACACTGCATGCTGTGCGTTTGACTGTCAGCTTTCTTTTGCTTACTTGTTTGTGCGGTTCGAATTCTGCGTTTTCAAAATGTCGCGTATTGAAAAGGAAGTGAAAATTAAGGTTCTGGACACATGGCTAAGTGAGAAGGGTATTACTATGCGAAAATTGGCGAAGCGGTTTGGAATTCATCATGCGAGTGTTAAAACCATCATTAATAAGTTTGGGGAACACTATTCTTTGGATGAGCCACCAGGAAGAGGCAGAAAACCCGGTTCTTCCAACCCGAAACTGGAGCAGAAAGTGGTATCTCTAATCATGAAGAACAAATCAATGTCAATACGTGATTTGGCCAAAAAAGCAGGAACCAGTGTCGGAATGATCCAGCGTATCAAGAGGCGAAACCACCTGAAGACCTACAAGAAGCAGAAAATCTCGAAACAAAGTGCAGAACAGAAGAAGCGAGCAGCAACAAGGGCCCGGAAATTGTATTCGCGTCTTTTGCAGCGTCCGGATGCATGCGTTTTGATGGACGATGAGACCTATGTAAAGGAGGACTCAAAAACCCTTCCAGGTCCACAATACTTTACTGCCGTCGTTGGGGAGGATGTGAGCGATGCGGACAGGTTGATTCAAGTGGAGAAGTTCGGTCGAAAGGTACTGGTATGGCAAGCAATATGTTCCTGTGGTTTGAAGTCAACCATTTTTTACACTACCGGAACTATAAATGCGGAAATCTAACGATCTGAGTGTCTTCAGAAGAGATTTTTGCCTTTATATAAGAAGCATAGTGCACCTCCACTGTTTTGGCCGGATTTAGCGTCGGCTCACTATGCCAAAACCACTCTCAATTGGCTTGCGAAAAAGATTTCGTTGAGAAAAATATCAATCCACCAAATTGCCCTCAGCTTCGACCCATCGAACGTTACTGGGCAATCGTGAAGAGGGTCTTCAAGAAGACTGTTAAGGCAGCTGGGAACATGCAGGAGTTAAAAAAAATTTGGGCTCAAGCGTCCAAAAAATGCGATGCAACACTTGTCCGGAACTTGATGAAACACCCAACCAAAATAAAAAAATAAAAAAAAAAAAAAAAATTTTTCCTCCTCTCTTTATTTTTTAAATTTAACCCCACACAAAAAAAAAAAAAATTTTTTTATAAAAAAAAAAAAATTTTTCAAAAAAAAAAAAAAAAAAAAAATTTTTTATATTTTTTTTTCCACACACCCTAATTTTGAGAAAGTCCAAGTTAAGTCGCAGCATATGTCGAGCGGAACAGCATATGGCGTAGCTTCCCGACTGATTTAGTGTATCTGGATATTATATGTCATACATAAATTAAGAACTCACATGGAGTTTCGAAGTTTTTAAAAATAAACACTGAACTACACTTGATGAAGGTAAGACTAATAATGATTTTATTTATTGATTGAAATTGGTTGAAACCTACCAATGGCCCTAAAAGTCCTAACGCTGCAGTTCTCAGCTCAGGTGGTCGGGTTCGTAGTCCAAGTCGATGTCGCGTGTTGTTGTACTGTTGTCGAGTGCTGCGTCAGCAAGTCCTAGGTGCGTTGACTGGTTGCTATCCGGTGGTGTGTTGGCTGGTTGCTGTCCGGTGACCTCGATGAGCTAGATGTCGATTGTGCTTACGGTTGTACGTTGTTTATGATATTGATGAGCTGTTCTTTGGTGACGGGTGATGATGTGTTGGAAAGTTGGATGGTCCCCGCGTTAACTGCTTCCCCCTCAAGATTGGATCGTCCCGATCCGATTCTACCAAGGCTTATGTCTTCTGATGTGGATGATGCTCGTTTTTCTACGTTGACTGTCAGATTTGTTCTGTTGGATGTTGTTGTCCTTTTAAACCAGTTATAGACTACCAAGCAGAGGCCTAAAATGATACAAGTGGAAGATAACCCCAAACTTGTCACTGTTTGGAGCGTATGCTGTTGTTTGATTAACTGAATCTGCTCTCGATTCATGATGTGCAACTTTTCCAATCCTTGAAGGTCGGTTTCCGATTTGAACTCGGTTTGTTCAATTTTTACTCCATCCAGTGGTATAACTGTTGGAAAGATGTGTGCCGAAAATGTTGAGGTGGTGAAGTTTCTTTGATCAATCCTTATGGTACAATTCGAGAAAAATATCAAGATTGTGCCTGATAACTGCCTGTCATTATTTAAACAATTCGTGGATAACGTGACTGTTGAATTTTTCACGACGACGTAGTTGTCTGTCAGTCGTTTTATGTTTGTTAGATTCCGGTAGTTTGTAAATGTACATTTTCCAGGTAGTCCTCTAATGATTTTTGAGAAACAACTATCGTCTGAGACGTCTTGAAGCTTATCTTCGTCGCAGAGGGTTTTCTCTCCGATGTATTGACAGCTTGCCTTGAGAAAATACGTTAGATTTCCGTGTATTGCTGCTTGATGCCATGGTAGCTTAACGATCTGACCGTCGATGGGAAGCGGTTCCAGGAGTAGACTGCTGAAGGTGTGTGGTGAGATTTGTGGAACGCCGATGATGAAGTACAGAACTGAATCTTTGAAGAGTGCTCGAATATCCAGAAAATCGTAAACTTGATCTATCCAAAATAAACTTGAGTTCTTCCGACTCTAAGAAATTTTTTGAAATAATATTAATTTTAGCTAATTGGATTACTTCGAAAATTGAGTCAAGATGTTTCTGTAAGAGATCCACATGGAATGAAATTTTAAAAGCTTGTCTTATTGCTGTAAAATTTTGATTAATGAGCTTGTTTATAAGTAAAGATTGCCTAGCTGTGATTATTTGTTGTTTGATAATTCGTTGTTCTGCATTTACTGTATCGATGATCTTGTTAATACGCTTCTCCAAATGTTTGTTAAGTTTTACCTGAATATTATTTTGCCTAGTGAGATCCCGATTCCTATCTTGCAAATTTTTAATATCGTTATTAATTTGAATTAAGTCATTCTCATCTAAATTTCCGGTAATTACTTTTATGGTTGAGCCTAAAAAATTAAAAACTCCTCTTTTTTGCCTAATCTGTTTGATCGGTAAAAGTCGTCTATATGAATTCCAAGCTTCATTGAGCTTTGCATTTAACATAGATGTCAAGTCCGTGAAATCTTTGAAAATGTTAAGTCCATCGACAGCAAGTTCGATGTTGTCTAAAAGTGGTTTGTATTTAGTTAAGTCGATAGCGTGGTAGATACGGTGTCTGCCCGTCTTAAGAAGTGTGTTTCCTGTCTGTATTGTCAAAAGTCCTGGATTTCGCGTCAAGTCATAGAGTTGTATTGTTTGTGATGCGGTCATCACAATAGTCAATGTCAAGGTCAGGGTCATTGGTTGAATCCACATCTGAAATTGAATGTGACAAAATTTTGGGTGGATTCAGTTTCTCCGAATATTATCTTTATGAATTTCCCGATCAAAGTTGTCCAGGAAGGTTCTTCCGTGGTCTTCGACTACTTTGATTGGGTGGTATTTCTCCCGGCCCTTATTCCGAATGCCTTGTACTTTATTGTACACAGTGTCTTCTGGTGTGAAGACTGGTGGGTCCTCCCTCGTTTTATTATGGTATCCCAAATTTTTAGTTTTCGTGTTGTTTGAATGTTTTATTACTTCCTCGAAAAACTTATTTCTATTTTCTAAGATTTTGTTTATATCCAAAGGCCTTTCCTCTCCATCCCTAAGAGCATAAAAAATTTCTCTTGGTTTAAATTTTGTTGCAGAATGTACCGTGTTATTATAACATGTGCACGCAATTCTAAAGATTTCTTTATCAGTCATATCGGGGTAGTCTGGTTTGGTGCATCGAAAAATTTCACTCAAAGTTGAGTGGAATCTTTCGACTGTTCCATTGCTTGTGCTGTGATTTGGAGGAGTAAAATGAATTTGGATATTTAAATTTTCAAAAAGAGCTCTAATTTCAATGGACCTTAGTGAAGGCTCATTGTCGGATATAATTAAATTTGGGGTGCCATACAAAGCGAAATATTTGGTTAACCCATTTCTGACGTCGTGAATGTTCCGTGACTTGATTGGTATTACTGTAGCGAATCGTGAGAATTTATCTAAGAAGGAAAGAAATATATTAGGTTGCTTAATAAAAATATCTACGTGTACAATTTCCAATGTTTTTTTTGGCGTGGGTGTTGTCCCTAATTTTATTTTGTACGGATGTCTCTCGTACTTATTTTTGTTGCAAATGCGACAGAGTCTTATGAACTGTCGTATTTTGCATTTCATTCCTGGGAAAAAATATCTACTGGAAATTTGACTATTATTTTCCCATATTCCCCGATGCCCGTTTGCGTGTGTTTGGCTTATTATCAAGTTTTGATCTTCAGCCGTTTTTAGATCGATCAATATTTTTTGTGAAATACATACTTTGAAGGGTTTCCCTCTACTAAAATAGTTCTTATAGACTATTTGAATTGCTTGTATCAGGCTTTCTGGGCATAGAATACAGTTGGCCCTTTTTGGGTCTATAAATTCTTTAAACATTCTAATTAGATACGGTACGCCAAAATTCGTTTTTGTGATAGTTCTCCTGAACATACGAGGAAATATTTCTTCGTAAGTTTCTTCTTCATTTACTCCGATTTTTAATATAATTTGATTGCTGAATTTGTTCAGCGGAGATTCCGTACAAGAGATGAATGCTGCATCATCAGTATCTGCGGAGTGTATAGTTTCGTCATCTGAAGATGGTTCGCCTTCATGACTGTATAAAGGGGGTGAACTTTCCTCTACATCGTTAGCATTCAATTCTTCTCGTACTCTTGAAAGGCTATCTGCTACGATGTTTTGTTTTCCCGGTCTGTATTTTATCTCATAGTCGAACTCTTCCAAGTAGAGGCGCCAATGAATTAGCCTGCTATTGGAGTCTTTGAGATTCAGACTATATGTTAATGGCTTATGATCTGTGTACAATGTGAACTTTCTTCCGTAAAGGTACGGTCGAAAATACTTACATGCCCACACGATTGCCAATAACTCCTTCTCAATAGCGGAGTAGTTTTCCTCCGATTTATTGAGTGTGCGGGAAGCAAAGGCAATTGGCTTATCGCTACCAATTTGTCCTTGTGAAAGAACAGCGCCAACAGCATAGTTGGAGGCGTCTGTTGTCAAAATAAAATGTTTACTAAAATCGGGGTACTGGAGGATATCGCTCGAGGTAAGAATGTTCCTACAACGCTCAAAGGCATCTATGAAACTCTTGGAATGAGCAATTTTTTCACCCTTTCGCAGTGCCTGGGTCAATGGTTTAGCTATTCTCGCAAAATCCCGAATGAACTTGCGATAGTAGCCTAAAATGCCAAGGAAACCTCTAAGTTCCTTTTCATTTTTGGGTAGTGGCCATTTTCTGATAACTTCTAATTTATCAGGGTTAGGCCTGACTCCATCACGTGTTACAATATGTCCAAGGAAGGCAACTTCCTTATGTAAAAATTCACTCTTATCGAGTTGGACTTTCATATTGTATTTACGGAGAGTATCAAAAATTTTCCTCAAATTGTCGAGGTGTTCTTTAAGGCTCGTTGAGAACACAATGATGTCGTCCATGTAAACCAGGCATCTGACACCTATATGTTCTCGCAGTATATTATCCATGACGCGTTGAAACGTCGATGGAGCATTTTTGAGGCCAAAAGGCATTCTCAAAAATTCATAGTGTCCGTTTTCGACACTAAAAGCTGTTTTCTCAATATCGCTCTTACTAACCTCGATCTGATGAAAACCAGATGCAAGATCGAGAGTAGAGAAATACATACAACGGCCCAACTTATCGAGAATATCGGTTATGTTGGGAATGGGATAACGATCGTCGATCGTTTTCTCATTCAACTTCCGATAATCAATGACAAGACGCCATTTCTTTTTGCCGGATGCGTCTAGTTTTTTAGGAACTATCCAGACAGGTGACGTCCACGGGCTGTTCGAAGGTCTAATAATACCTTGGTCGAGCATCTTCGAAATCTGTCGCTGAACTTCCTCTCTGTGACAGAAAGGATAGCGGTATGATTTCGTGTGAATGGGTAAGTCGTCACGTGTAGTAATTTTATGTTTGATTGCGTTTGTGAAGGTCAATTGCTGTCCTTCCATAAAGAAAATATTCTCGTAGTCTGCAATCATTTTCAATAAATTGGTTTTCTCTTCAGTATTTAAATGATCAAGTCTCAGTTGATCGAAGATTGGTTTTCTATTAAATTCAATTTCTTCGTCTTGAGTTGGTTCCTCTAAAGAGAAGTTATTAAGTTCAGCTTCCAGAGGCTCTTCAACCTCAAACTTTGTAGGTTCATTTTTTAGGTTAGTCACAATTGCGAAAAAGCGTTTATTTGCACAACTGTAGATGCCAGAAGGTAGTAATATGTCTGGAGTTAAAAGAACATCATTCTCCAGAAAGAAGTCTCCGTCATTCAAAACTGTAGGTAGACTCAAAACTTTAGCTTCATTGGAATTAAATTGAGCCACTGTTTTTTCTGGGTATTTACGTGACATTTGTGTTACGCCAGTGGGAAATTTTAGTTTATTTTCTGTAGTTAAAATATCAGCTTTCATCGAACGCAGGGTCTCATATCCGATGAGGCCATCGAAAAAATTATGGAAGTCAAAGATGTAGAAAATTTGCTTATTTGAACCCGGTACATTTGGGAATGGGTTGAATTCTGCGAACTTATTAACAAGATGCGTACCTGATACATTTCTGATTTTCATGGCCTGTGTAAACCGGCACTTGTCATAGTTAACGTGTTTTGGACTAATGTAGTTTTTGTTTGCACCAGTGTCAATCAAAAACTTTAAGGGTCCTTTGCTTGTAAGAATGTTTACATATGGTAAGAAATTATTTATCTCTTCCTTAGTACTTCCTCCATTAAATGAAAATTTATCTCGTCAATATCACAAGCTACTTCTTCATTTCGCTCTGCTGAACCCGATGTACAAGGGGTGGGTTCAGTGTCGGGAGCTTCGTCATAATATTGCTGGTGTGTTTCTGTTTCTTCGTAGTATTCATTGCATGGCTCATACGGCTCATAAAAGTCTGCGCCCTCATGGTAGTTTATCGCACGGGGTCTATTTATATAATTAATTTGCTTGGACCTTATAGATGGGTCAACTTCCATAGGTGTTGGTTTCTGTAGCTGTATTGGTCTGGGTGCAAAAACATTCCTTTGTTGTACATTGGGTGCATTATTTAAAGGGGTTTGAAAATTTCTTGGTGGGACCTGTGGTCTAACATTATAATTTTGTGCGGGAAAATAGTTCCGCTGTGGCTGCTGGGGAAATTTATAATTATTGTATGCTTGAGGTGGTTTGAAATTAAATTTGTGTTGTTGATTAGGGATTTGGATATGTTGCTGTGTTGGTTTTGAAGGACCTGGCAACATGAGTGGTTTAGGAGGCCTCATTGGCTCCGATTTGTTTAGACCAAACCTGTTTTGGAAGTTTCTTTCTTCCACGCACGCATCGAATGCTTCCTTCAGTTTCTTAGGCTGACGGGCTCTCACGTTACCGCCAATCGGTTCTCTAAGCCCTGCTAAAAACACTTGTAGTGCATTTTCCTGATGTGTTTTTGTGCGATCAGCTCGCAGATTTGCATTTGTTGTAGAGATATTTGTATGGTTGATAAGCAGTGAAAGAACATTCTGCACTGAACCATAAAATTCCTCGATGCTACCAGTTTGTTGCAACTGGAATAGCTCTCGAGTAAGCGTTACTGAATCCCGCTTGTCGTTGTAGTAAGCAATTAAATTTGCTTTTATTTCAATCCATTTTAGTGGGGTGCCGTGAATTTCCAGTACTTGGTCGGCGTCTCCCGTTATTTTAGCCCTGATAGATTGTAGCCACACCTCCTCGAACGGCGTGTCTTTCATCGTTTCTAGGAAGGGCAGTAAATTTTCGACTGCACGAATAAATGCGTGCAGTTTAACAGGATTACCATCAAAAGATGGTAGTTCCCTTATGGCTTGAGGCGTTTGCATCGCCTTTAGCACTTTTTCGGCTCGAAGGAACATTTCGTTCGTTCTAAAAATTTGAGCCTCCTCCTCTTGTAGGTTTGGAACTGGGTTTGCTGCTGGTTCCATTCTGAATAGTTTTTTTTTTGTTTTGTCACGATCACTTTTATCACAATTTATTACACTTTATTACACTTTATAAAACTTTATCACACTGATTAGATAGATAGTTATTATTATTTATTTTTTTTTAAATTACTCACCGTTACAATCCGATGTTCGCTCGGGTTGGCCTGCCTGGCTGATGATGTAAAAAGGAGCTGGCTCGATTCCGCAACGGTCTTCCGTAGAAATGGTTCACTACACTGCGATATTCACTCGCGGCGACCCGAAAGGTGGACACTATTCACTACTTCTGAACGTTTTAGCAAAACCGATCCTACCGACTGCGCCAATTAAGAACTCACATGGAGTTTCGAAGTTTTTAAAAATAAACACTGAACTACACTTGATGAAGGTAAGACTAATAATGATTTTATTTATTGATTGAAATTGGTTGAAACCTACCAATGGCCCTAAAAGTCCTAACGCTGCAGTTCTCAGCTCAGGTGGTCGGGTTCGTAGTCCAAGTCGATGTCGCGTGTTGTTGTACTGTTGTCGAGTGCTGCGTCAGCAAGTCCTAGGTGCGTTGACTGGTTGCTATCCGGTGGTGTGTTGGCTGGTTGCTGTCCGGTGACCTCGATGAGCTAGATGTCGATTGTGCTTACGGTTGTACGTTGTTTATGATATTGATGAGCTGTTCTTTGGTGACGGGTGATGATGTGTTGGAAAGTTGGATGGTCCCCGCGTTAACTCATATTTTACCAACAAAAAAAAAAAAAAAAAAAGAAAAAAAAAAAAAAAATAAAAAAAAAAAAAAAAGATTGTAAACAAAAATTTTATGGAAAGGAAAAAAAATTAGAACGCAAAAAATTTCCGCCCCCCTTTAAACAAACAAATGATCTAGAATGCACATTGCCGCCGAGGCCCACCGCCCTTTTGCGCATAACCCCATTGGGCTGTACCTTATAGTTTTTTGCTTCACGTTTCGTGTAGCTGTATTGACAAGTTTCACGTTTAGAGGTAAAAGGCACTTCATAAAACAACATTCAGGTTAGGTTAACTTGGGCTTGAGGATGCTACCTTTAATATTTCTTGAATCATTCATAAATTAAATCATGTGGAAAGCTCTGAAGAACATTTTTTAAAAGAACGATTATTTGTTTGTTGTCTTTCCAATAATAGGTCTGACTATATGCGTCATTCTCACCATTTTAAAGTTTTGAGAATAAAAGAGCCACCTTTCATCGAATTCAAGTTGCTCTGTGGCCAACTTTTACTTTCTGATTTTTAAAATAAATATCTTATTACCTTATAAGATTTGCTAATAAAAACGATTTAAGTTGCTCTGTGACCAACTTTTACGTTCTGATTTTTAAAATAAAAATCTTATTACCTTATAAGATTTGCTAATAAAAACGAATCATGCTGATTTCGTTATGATACTGCAATGTTTTGGTATTTTTACAACCAAAGTGTGAGGTTAGATTATAAAATAACACGGAGATTATAATTCCAAGCAGATATGACCCATCTGACCCGCAGTTTGAAAAAAAAATCATTTTTTAAATTCAATCAAGAATAAATGCAATCATGTGCATGAAATAGTCAGCAGTCCATTCAATCAAATTTATCCAGTTACGTTTCCAATGACCACATGATTCACATGATGCAAACCCTTCCATTAAGCGTGGTCGGTAAATTAAAGCAAATGGCTCATATTTTTGAAATTACTCAACTCAGCGGGTATCAAAACAAAATATTCCAAAAATCGTCAAAAAAAAAGAAGGTCTCATTTGACACGGTCATTGGCAACCCTTACACCAGTGACGGAACATTTGAGTAGAGTAGCCTTGAATTTCGGGAGCCTCCCTTAGCTAAGTAGGTAAAGGCGCAGCTAAAAAGCAACACCATGCTGGAGGTTGCTGAGTTCGATTCCCGAAGCCAGCGCAACATTTGGCTCCATCGAGCGGGGAAGTCTGCATGGTCAAGCTGGTCCTTACCGGATCTTCTGCAGTGGTGGTTTATCCTGGTTTGTGGACTTTTCTGGTCCCGTTGGATTCCTCATTGAGAGCATTCATTGATGTTGAGGAATTCGATGAGGTGATGGTTAAAAGCTTAGTTCGTTTCGACAGTGTAGTGATTAATTACTATAAATTTAGTGGGAAATAGTGAATTTGATGTCGGAAAATTAATTTCATTGCGCTTCCAGTGTTTTTCACCAGATAAGCTGAACACGATGGGTCTCTAGCGGTGGTTTTCATTCAATTTTGAATATATTATGCCCCAGTTACGGCTGCCGTGTAGTGATTTTTTTTCTGTGTTGTGTGTTGTTTGCTTGCCGTTTATTTGGTTTGTTTTGATGTTTTGATGTTAGGTTGAAAACGAAATGGCAGAGTACAGACAGTGTGGGGATTCTATACTGCCTAGTGATATCCCTACAGCTTGCTCAAGTTGTTCTTGAGTATACTATTATAGGTGCTCTCCACCAGTAGCGTAGTGAGGCGGTGGCAAAAGTGGCCATAGCCAGGGGCGCTGAAATCCCAAATTTATTCAATTCACTTTCAAAAATTAATAGTTTAGAAATTAACAGTGTACTGATGTACATTACATGCTAACTGCAAAAGGCTCAGCTTTTTCTACTAGAAAGCTGAATAACTTCTCCGAATTTGCTTGAACAAGCGGTTATTCGACAATGATGTTTGTTGGGAATGCCAAATCAAAGAATGCTTCATCGATTTTATTAACACGGCGATATTTTTAAAAAATTGTAAAAGGACGGAATAAACATTGCTGATTTCCGTAGTAAAAGTAATGATAACGGTGCGAATATGGCGAGGACTTAGAATGGAGCATAGGCCAGAATTTACCAGATTAATCAATCCAGCCCGTTGTGTTCCTTGCGCTGCCCACAGTTTAAATCTTGTCGGAGTTCATGCAGCTAGTTCTTCACCTACAATCATAACTTTTTTTGCAACTTTAAAAGATTTTTTTAAATATTTTAGTAATTCAACTACGCGATGGAGTGCTCTTAAAGTCTTTGGGAGAATAATTGAAAGGACATTCTGATACAAGATGGTCGTCTAAACGACAAGCAGTGTCTGTTCTTAAGAGATCAATTTGTTCCGTGTTTAACATTCTGACCGACATAACAGAGCCGACAAAATATAATAGTACCACGGTGCACGGTGCTCAAGTTCTCGTAAAACAAATTGATTTTAAGTTTCTTTGTCATCTTGACATATGGGAGAGAATCTTGATTAACATCGACAAAGTGAACGAGTCCCTGCAGTCAAAAACCATTACCATAGACGTTGCCAGTAAACTAATCAGAGGCTTACAAACATCATTCGACGAAATGAAAACTGATGTAGTTGACCGTGCAATAAAGTACGGGAATGAAAAATGCATTGAACTTGGCATCGACAACGATTTTCAAGTAACACGACAGCGGAAAACAGGAAAATCGTTGACACCACAGATAATCGAGCTCCTCTATCAAGTGAAAACAGGTTTACGTGGGAAGTGAGCTCGGTATTTGACAAAATACTGCAACAAATGGAGCAGCGTGGGGAATCAATGGCGGATATAGCATCGGAATTATCATTTTTTGACAGGACACGGACTCGCTTCTACGACTATTCCACAATTGAAAGAGGTCGCAGCAGACTTGGGACTAAAGTATGCTACTGATATTGATATAGTCGAGCTTGTATCTGAAGTAGAAGTTTTAAAATGGCAAATTGGTGAGATGTTTCCTGACCTGAGCTCGTCTACTCCGTTAGACATATTAAACTGTATTCTTGGATATTCTCTCCAAGATGTTTATTCTAACATCGATACGGCTCTATGATCTTTTTTTGACGCTTGGCTGTTCTTTCGATAGAAAAGTAATCGCTACCAGATCGTGATTTAGATTTTATTGTTGTTCAGTTTGCTTCAGCTAAGGCACGTAAGGCGAAGTTTTGAATTAATTTGATCTTTCAGTAAATATAAATGTGAATAAAAGTTATTTCAACGGATAAACATGAATTTTATTGCTGTACTGCTGTATTGCTATTATTCTCGATATTACACAAACTTGGATATTTAACAATAAAAAGGAGTCGATGTAGATATTGTTAATTCATTATGTGCAATATTTACAATAAAATAAATAATTTCGTCAACATAAGTGACAAATAATCCAAGAGTGTATTAAATGACTAATTGAAAGGGCGTCATTTTCTTGGTTTGCCAGGGGCGCTACCAACTCTTACTACGTCTCTGCTCTCCACTGACTCTCCACAGCAGCCAAGCTAGTCAATGAGAACGATAATGTGCTGTTCAAATGTCGTGATTGTTTATTAGGCCAGGGTTGTGGCGAGCAAAATGTATTGCCCCCGACCGTCCAAAAGTTCGAAGAGGAGATGAAGAAGATTTCTTCTCTATCTGATACGATCAGTGCACAGAGAAACAAAACTATCCAAAATTGAGTGATTTTCACTCAACTTGACAGCAAAGTAAAACCAGTCATAATTAAGTTATTTGCAAAGTATCCAATTTTGAGTATTTCGAAAAGACTCAGTGCTGAGTGAAATGAACTGTTTGTGTAACAGTGAAACTACAGTAAAAATAATCCAAAATTGAGTTTTATTCTTTCTGGAAAATATGATTCGAGAATTTGATTTAGTGAACTTTCTTTAGCTAAATTCAATAAACGAGATCTAAAAATGCAAATCAAACAAAATGTATTTTATTTATTGGTACATTCTCGGGTACATTGAAACATTCCATTGGAAATTTGATCAAATCCACTAAAGGTTCATATTGAAACGAGTACTTTTTGTTTGTCATGAAACGATTTACTAGGGACATGGCATGCCGTTGACTCTAAAGAATTATAGAGGAAAGCCATGAAAGAAACTTCTGGACCTTCTTTTCAGGAAGTGACTCATCATATCGAAGCTCCGTGATCATATCCATGAACTTTGCTGAAATACTGGGTTTTCACTAATAAAGTTCTCCATCCCTCCAAAGCCACTAAAATTAGAAAAAGCAATCGAATAAGTGAAATAATTACACTTACCGGTAAATTTTTTGTAACGAGGTTTCCAAATCCAGAATTTTACTTCATTGATCCATATCCATATCCATAAACGCGTAAAATTTTAAACTGAAACACGAATTTGCTTCCGCCTCACAGCACCATTGTTCATTAAATGGCGATCAAAAATTTTCAGCCAAAGCAAAGTGGCAGCCCAACACTCCGATTTGGATTGTTTCATGGAAGGCGCCTCGCACGTATACTGAAAACATACTACTCTTAAAATACCTTGCTTTGCGTAAAATTGACTTTTTCAATTTAACTTTAAGATTGAGTTAAAACTACCTACCGGTGAGAACAAAATTATCTCCAAAATAGCTGTCCTATCAGAGTACTTAGTTTTGAGTACTATCACACTTCATTTTGGATAGTTTGGTTTCTCCGTGTGGCGTTCGGAAGCACATTGCTTCCCAAATGAACAACGCGTAGAAAACCGGTACACGGTGAGAATAAAAAACCATCACCCATTTCCCCAAAAAGGGAGTCAACCCATTAAATGGGTAAACTAGACTTACCCATTTATGAGTATATGTCATAAACGTCAAGAAATGGATATTTATTTACCCATCTTTGAAATACAATTTTGTGGAAAAAGGCTAAAAAGTACCCATTTTCTGAAATTTGCGCGATATGCTCGGGTAAATCGAGTTTACTTATTTTATGGGTAGACTCTTTATTTTGTTTAGAATTATTCATTTAAATTTAACCCATTCCTACCTTATGTAAGGAAAAAACGCAAGCAACAATTTATTAAACTTAAGCTTTATTTCTCATAATAGAGCCACACAATTTACAAATAAATGGGACCGGATTCTTACGGCCCGTTTTCGTGTTATGGTCATGTTTAACATGAGTTTTGAGCTCATCAACATAACCTTGGATGTCTTCACACCTGCAATATGAAGAATTATTCTTATACCATACATAATTACAACACCTAGTACTACTTATTCTACAGCCTCTCGAGCGATGTATTATTGACTTCTTTCAAAGTGGGATTTTTAATGAACTTCTGAAAATCGGGGCAAGAAAGAAGTCTATCCGTAGTCAATCACTTTTGGAAAACTGATGAGAGGTATGTTGGATGGCAGGAGCAAACAAAAGAAAAGCTTATGGGTACCTACTTATGGGTAAAAAATACCCATATATTTTTCAATAACAAATTATCCAAATTGTTAATACTTTACCCATTTTCGTGTTATTTTTTATTTCCCCATTTTTTGACAGCTGTATACGGGTTTGAAAATTTGGTGAAATTTTATCGATTAATGGGGTTACGATTCCTACCGTATATGGAAATATTGGGGAAATATATAAATATTACTATAGAGAAGGCAATTTTCGGAGCTTAATAAATCAGTGAGCAAATAATTGTATAATATATTATGCAATGATTTGAATTAGATAAGTATGTAATAGAAACAGAAAGGGATTATAGATTTCTGTTTTTGTCATATTATGTTCTATTTTTACATTAAAACGTCTAGTAATTCTATTGAACATCACCTATTTTTACACTTTTACACTGTTCCGGTATGTCTAGCTAACTGTAACTAACTCATTATTTATAAAGACTGAAAGCCAAAGAGATCATCTCAGCATTACAAAATCACAGTCGATAATAAGTTACAACAGTTCAGGATGTAGTTAGTAAGACGTCAAAATATGTACTTAGTTAAGAGTGATGCTGGGACTTATAATAGAAGTAAAGCACTGCGACTGATATAGAAAAAGTGACTCGCATGGCCCGTCAGGTCATTGTAATTAAACCGAAAGAGTCCAATCAGAAAAGCGATGATACTCGCAAGTTTTTGAACAGTAAACTGGTTCCGAAAATACACAAAATTCGATACTTTAGAAATGGGAAAGATGGCTCTATAATTAACGAGTGTGCAAAAGGTTAAATTAATGTTGTGAAAGAAGGCATTATAAGCGATTTAGGTGAAAATAACGCTGTTGTTCCCTCATCAGTTTCAAGACTTGAAGTGATGGGCATGAACGAGAATTTTCCTCCGATGCTATCATTCGGATTCTTAAAGATCGTAATGAAGACAACGCGATTAACGAAGTTATATGTATGCAAATCCTTTGAATGAAAAAAAAAACCTTTAATTGCTTATTGATTCTTTGGCGTAGTGACAAGATGCCAATCAGACCAGAATAGCGAGGGAGCATCATGGCTGCATAGGAATGGTAACAATCGCTTCTTTAGGCATTCTTCGCGATATATTTCCTTCTTTACCGTTCCGGTAGTGATGAAGCTTTGGCTTGCTCGACCACAGCTGCATATTTCATGCCAAACCAAATATTTTTTGGAAAACTTGGCCTTTTTCTTCGTCCTAAAATGCTCCTCTACGCCGTTCCGTTGCATGGCAGTACAATAAGACATTCCGGGAAGCTGCTTAAAGTCTTCAAGCACATAAGTTTCATCGTCCATTATCACGCAGGAAAACTTTTTCAAATATTCGCAATACAACTTGCGAGCCCGGGTGTTAGCCGTCACATTATGTTTTTCATTACGGTTTGGTACAATTTTCAAATTGAACGACTTCATACCTTGCCGGTTCTTGGAAGCATGCACGAAAGTTGAGGACATTTTTATTTTTCTAGCCACAGTACGTCCCGATAGATCTGGTTTCTTCTGCAATATTTGCTTCACCTTCGCGTCCTTCTAGTGGTTCCTGAGATCCGTTTTTGTTCCGCTCCCAGCCTTCCTGGCTGTTGTCAAACGTGTATTGAAAGATTTAAGAACTTTATGGACAGTGCTTGCAGGAAAATCAAGATTTTTTGCAAGTTTTCTTATTGACAGATTCGGATTTTCAATGCGACGCACACAATTGCTTTTCGCACTTGCTCTTCTTTCGACGCCATCTTCGATCTAAAAGCTTGTAGTTTCACCAAACATTGATGTTACACAATGATACGTTCATTAGTCTGAGAAATATTTCACGCGTTGATGAAGTATTTCCAGAGACATACGTATTTAGGGGTGTCCAGATTTTGTCGCGCACCAGCCTTAAACTGAACTTGGACGTCAACCACGGAGCGTTTCATTATGAGTGTGAAATTTTTAAGCGGTCATATGAAAAAAAAAAATAACAGCTCACATTGCAATTAATAATGATGTGAGTCAATTCGATATTTTGTATTTATATTTTGCTAGTATATTCAATAACTGGAATTACATCAGATTGAGCAGAAAAACGTCCATATTCAGTATTTTCATCAGAAACGCATATAATTGACTCGCAATATTTTGATCAATATAGTATTCCGGGATGTAGTGTAGCTTCTTGTTTATCAAATTCTATAGACACACTGGCGGCGTTGCTATTTATGCTAAATAATCAGTTCAATTCAAGCTTCAATCGAACGAAGTTTGTGACGGCAACTGGCTCTTAAGCATTGCAGTTGTATCCGGTATGCAGATCGTTTATTGTAGTGTACTGTATCATTCTCCCAGTTCTAATGACTAGCGTTTTATTGAAATTTTGAATAGTTTGAGATTTTCATTTATTCTAGTAAACTAAACGTATTTGCTGGTGATTTTAATATCAATTATTGTCACAGTTATAATTCGAAGCATTTGAAACGATCAGCAGATTTCTTTTATTTAAATAATAAGTGAATGAATATACGCGTATTTAAAGACACAGTAAAACATTGATTGGCCATGTCTACTCAAATCTTAATTCTGTTAGTATTGTTATAAACTCTGATTTTAAAGTAGCCGACCAAACAATAATAATTAACGTTGAAGACAATAGCAACGTTGTAAGCGATTGAGTGAGGATTTAAGTGTTGGAAAAAATATTAAAAACAAGCTATTTTGTGATTTGTCGAAAAAAATTAGAATTTTCAAACATATAGTGGTTCTTCAGATTAAAATCAGCTGTTTTGACAGACGTATAATTAACATGTTCCAATAAACTAGTTTAACAAAAATATATGTATGTATGTATGTATGTATGTATGTATGTATGTATGTATGTATGTATGTATGTATGTATGTATGTATGTATGTATGTATGTATGTATGTATGTATGTATGTATGTATGTATGTATGCATGTATGTATGCATGTATGTATGTATGTATGTATGTATGTATGTATGTATGTAGCGTAGCCACCATCACTTCTAGCGCTTGGCTTGTTTGCAGCTCCACTGAATAGCAAGATCAAATTGAGCTACCGAATTCACAATATCGCTGTATGAAGGGCCAAAAACGGAGGGGTGGACCCGTAAGCAGAGACACTCACGCGAAATCCACGGGAAATTAAGAATCTCCTTCCAGCGATACGATCCAACAAATCGAGTAACCAAATTCGCAATACTTATTAAGCTTTCTACAAGATGGTTTGTTAAGAAGGGCGCGTCACCCTTACTGAAACTGTTGGAGTAGAATTCACAGCATCATAATCGAATCGGTAGGATAAAGAAAATGATACTGCTCATTCCCTCCTAGACTTAGGTAGTCAATCAAACCATCGTCCAGTTTCAGTTTCAGTGATACCCGTCCCAACCCAGTATTTATTACATACAGGGTGTTCGGTTCCTTAGTGCAAATATTTTCAGGGGCGATAGGGGATGATATTTGAAAAAAAAAATTGTTCTACGCATATGGTCAAATCTCTATGTTTACGGAGTTATTGAACTTTTAATGTTTTGGTACATGTTAGTCTTAAATTTGCTGTAACTCAAAAATTATGTTACATAGCAAGATTCGAAAGCTGAAGAAATTTGCTACATAACAGTTTTATTTGAATCTTAAGTAATTATCATTTATGTCTTTTAAGGGGTAAAAATATTTTAAACAGCTCTTTTGTTAATGATTTTTTCATGTTTTTGGCATGAAACACATAATAAACAGGAATTATTAATTTAACAAAAACATGGCTTTTACAGTGTTCTACAACTCTCTCTTTGACACAAACTTTCTATCTTGCTTAGTTTTTTTTTGCAATTTTGTTTTGAATGCGCCATGTAGTACCTCCAATTAGCAAATAACTAAATCGCGAATTCTACTGTTTAAGCTGTTTAAAATATTGTTACCCCTAAAAAGACAGTAAATGATGATTATTTAAGATTTAAATAAAACTGTTATGTAGCAAATTTTCTCAGCAAATGAAGAAAGAAAAATCTTGCTGTTTCGTCCAGGGTTTGACCAGGCCCTACGTTGTGATTTGCCATGAGACACGACGATGAGACAACGAATGAAAACAACGGACTACTTTGTCGTTGTTAATTTATTACCACCGAGAGGCAACCTGCCAGCTCGGTGGGTACTTTAACAAGACGATAACACCACTAACCGACATGGGGCGATGTGTCCCTTTTATAGGGGACACGAAGTACGGATAGTGCCGTGCGCACCGCATCATTACAATGGTGCATGGATAGATACGGCGCGCCGACTGTGATGTTCCACGCTGCCCACTTTAGCTACAATAATAGCACCCGGCTGTTTGCTTGTACAAACAATACACGCTCCTGGGGGGACGCGTGTTTGGTGCTATTCAACCAACAGCTAGCACGCTGTTTGCTGTTTGAGATCGAACACTTGCTAAGTATCAATTTTTGAGCTACAGCCAATTTAAGACTAACATGTACCAAAACATTAAATGTTCAATAACTCCGTAAACTTTGAGATTTGACCATATGCGTAGAACTTTTTTTTTCTTCAAATATCACCCCTGAAAATATTTGCACTAAGGAACCGAACACCCTGTATAATGTAAATAATATGTAATAATATGCAATATACACTGATAGGCAAAATAAAGTGCCCACCTCTTCGTTTTTTCAATTTCTCTCATTTACTTGGTTCAAATTAAAGTAAACACACTGTATTTTCTCTATTATCTTATTTTTTATAATCTTTTTAAGTTTCACTTATGGAATACTGGAAAAAAATGAGTTTTACTTAAAGAAAAAAGAAATCAATTTGTGTTGAAAAAAAAAACAGTGACAAAATAAAGTGCCCACTTCATTTAGGCTACAGAAAACATAAATTAAAGTAAAATAAAAGCATTTCAATAATTTATGTGTCCTCCTTTGGCCTTCAGGACCTCCGGCAGGCGCTTCAACATGCTCTCGACCAGGTTCTTTAGGTGCTGTGGATCTAGCTCTTCCCAGGCGCACTCCAGGGCTTCAAAATAATTATTTTTATTGGTAACACCAGTTTTGTCAACCCTGGCATCGAGAATCGCCCACAAATTCTCGATGGGATTGAGGTCCGGGCTTTGTGGAGGCCATTCCAGCGGTTTGATTCGACAAGACCGGAAGAAAGACTTGGTCTTCTTGGCAGTATGCTTCGGGTCGTTGTCCTGCTGGAATACGAATTTCTCTTCAAGGCCCGTCTGGATCAGCGAAACCTCCAGATTTTCTCGCAGGATGTTGATATAAGAATCTGCCGTCATTATCCCGTCGATTTTCACAATGCTTCCCACTCCACCCCACGAAAAACACCCCCAGACCATCACATTTCCTCCTCCATTCTTCATCGTGCCTTGGATGTGGCGCTCCTGAAGCTCCTCTTCCGATCTGCACCAAACACGAACCCGCCGCTTTCGGTTAAACAGCTCGAATTTTGATTCGTCCGTCCAGAGAACCGTTTTCCAGAACTCTAGGGGCTTATCAGCATGCTCCTTAGCAAACTTAAGCCAAATATAATGTTGAAATAACTTTCATTGAAAATCGTTATTTATCGGTATAAAAAGTTGGAAATCGGTATTTTCAGAGCCCTTGTCGGTATATCGGTATTGAGAATAAAAATCGGTATAAATACCGATAAATCGGTATACCTGGCAACGCTGCTTCCAATGGAAACTTATCGAAAACATATCGATTTTTGAAGTGGGCACTTTATTTTGTCACTGTTGTTTTTTTCAACACAAATTGATATTTTTTTCTTTAAGTAAAACTCCTTTTTTTCAGTATTCCATAAGGGAAACTTAAAAAGAATATAAAAAATAAGATAATAAAAAAAATACAGTGTGTTTACTTTAATTTGAACCAAGTAAATGAGAGAAATTGAAAAAACGATGAGGTGGGCACTTTATTTTGCCTATCAGTGTATGTAGTATGTAATAGAGCAATGAAATATACAAGAATATTTAATTAAAATATGTCATAGTTGGAATTCGTTATCCTGTAATTTTAATATCGTTATTAATGAAATAATATTGTTAAATAATTAAAATAGTAATAATAGGCATATTATAATAATCTGCAGCTTGGTGCCTCTTTACAGCTCAATCAGTGGCAGATGAATGTAACTCTGGAGTATGAAGGTCATATTGCAATTTAATAAAACACATAACATTTAATTGTACATGAAACAATAAAAAATATGTAAGTATTCATGACATACGTATGTATAATCACCAAAACGAAAAGCATTGATTAATTTTAAAAATTGAATAAAATTATATCCAATTATGTAAATCAATAGAAAAATACCTTATGGTACAATGTAATAAAATATCTGTATAACCTGGAATCACCTTCCTTGTAGCCTTGAAGCAGTTAAAATTTCATAATTATTATTATGATTTTCCCAAAGAATATAATAATGATATGCAATTAGTAAATAGATGCAGCAATATACCTCTATACATCATAACCAAAATTCGATAAATGTATACTGAAATGTTAAGGTTGTAATGTATACTGTATTCTGAAATGGATGGTTTTAAATAAAATAATGTGATGAAATAATTGAAATAATGATAGGCATAAGATAATAATATGCAGATTTGTGCCTCTTTTCAGCTCAATTAGTGGCAGATGAATGTAACTCTGGAATGTGAATGTTATTTTGCAATTAAATGAAGTATAAATATCCGTAAAACTTTCAATTATATTTTAAACAATAAAAAAATATGTATGTATTTATGACACATGGATATACATAATCAGCCGACTTAAAGAGCATTTATTAATTTTAATAACATTGAATGATCTAAATTAATAGAAAGAAAAACCTTAAGATACAATGAAATAAAATATCTTTACTATCTAGAATCAAGTTGCTTGTAATCTTGAAGCAGATAAAATTTGATTGTTTTTATTTTTTTAATTATAATATTAATTTCATTATAATAATCGTATGATGAAAATAATACGATGTTGTAATGAAATACAAAATAATGTACATATAATAATAAATTGCAGCTATTTGCCTCTTCCGCTGCGGTGTTAGATGATTAAAACTCTGAAATCACGAACATTTCCAACGTGATATGATGAAACAAAGTTAATCACCTGGTAACCTAGCAAAAAAGCAAAGAAAATTCAAGCAAACAATAAGGCGAAATAAATTTCCCATGAGTATGATTACTGCCCAAAATCGGAAACTTAATATATCCAAAATAAAACAAAGGATGTTAGTTTTTGGATTTTTAATTTTTTTTATGAAGAAGGATTTTTTTTGTAGAATTTATCGTACATAATCGATTATAAAAAAAACATTAAGAACCATCCTATCTTTTCATATGTATGTAACGTGAGTTAGGTGGGCTAAGACTAACAACGATGCATAAATGCTAACCAGAAAATAGCATTAAAAATATTGTCATTATCATTAAAAATATTGTTATTATAAAATGATAATAACAAATTTATTTGTTATGGTCCTGTTGCAATTGTAGACGGACTTACGTTACCATAGCCACGAGGTAAAACATAATCTAAAATTATTCTACAACACTTGGGGATTCCATGGATGATCTGAAATTAGGACCATAGTCCGTATAATTAATACTTCCATTTTTTGTGGTTGGGTAAGAGTTCTTCATGCTACCTTACCGAGCTCGCGCTGCCTACATCGCGTTGGTGGGGCTGCCACTTAAGGTATAGTTGACGTGATTCAGCGTTTCTTACTCAGCCGCTGGATGCCAGAACAGACGCTGTTTGAACCGCACCTCCTTGGTGGACAGACCATGGGCACAGACCTCCTCAATCTAGCTGAAATCAGAAGGACAACAGTGCCCAGACTGCACTACCAGCTAAGTACGCAACCCTTAGCTGGCGGTCTTTGTCATCTCTTGACCCGTGGAAGCATGAGGAAAGAACTTGTGAGGACCAGAGCTATGTTGCGGGCCGCACGCCCCTTACCTAACTCACCATTTTGCAGCCCAATAAACTAGTCAAACAAGCGCTTTTGAAACGATTTCTCGGCTCTTGAAACAATCAAGCGCTTTGGATTTTCGTGTTCTGCATATAGACAGTGTTGCAAATGGCAACAAACGGACAGGGGATTTTTCCGTTATTATAATATCGAAACCTGTGTCTCTTGTAGATATTATAATTTTCCTGAAAGGTTCATGGATATACAAATTATTCAATAACCTACTTTTATGTTTACTTTTGTATAATGTATAGATGTAAGTGTGCGTAGTATTCATTATGTTTTCAAGGGTGCAATAACCGCGGTGCAATTTATAGCTATAAGTTTAGTTCATAATAAGTGTTGCTTTTACTCACGTTTAGTCCCCTTACTGTAAGTTTATAGGTTTAAACTAGTTTTAAGAGCATGAACCAAGCTGCAATTATCACATCAAGTTATTTCATTTTGGTGAAGTTATTTATGTTAATGGTTCTTACTTCGATGAGCCCGGCTTGTTCTCCCTTGGCGTACCATAACGGAGTATATTAGGGCTCATTTGATTCATTCTATACATTCATCACATGTGACGAGTCTCTCGAGGACGAAACTGGTTTCGTCAAGAACCAATCTACCGCCTACCTGATTCTTAGGCAGAAAAGCCCTTGAGTAGCTATGTTTCGTTTGCAAAATATAATAACTTATGAGGGTCAGAGTACGATAGCCCAGATTATGTGCTCAAAATACCTTAAAGTACCCATGCTACGTATATCATTAGTTTGCACTTCTCATAAATGTCATAAGAAATTTGTATGTGAGTGAACAAAATGTATTTGAAAATGGAATGCAGGAAAATCAAGTATTGTAAACTCAATCCCACTAAGTAATGCTCAGCAGAGCTTCGTCAATTAAACGTAAACGTGATGGAAAACCTAAAATTAATGAACTGTAAAATTTAGTTGGACACTTCTATATTTATTTGTGATTCGTGTCGGTTACATTCAAACAAAGTGAAAGTTGAGTTTGATATCGATGACAACAACTAGTTTGAACGAGATACCATTGTCAACATCATAACATCGAGTTGTTTAATAAAGGCATAGCTGGGATCAACGTTTCGCCTATTTCACCTACCCTCGAAAAAAATATTTTGAAAAATAAAAAATAAATGGATGATCGGCATTTAATTACCGAAATGTTCTTTTCTTAAAATCGCTTGAGCTCGTTCCGTGAACATTGCTTTCGTACATAAACCACATGTCTCGTGTCATCTCGCACAATGCTATCATTACGTTTCAAACGTACAATGCACGAAATTAATGTCGTGTGCACCAGCCAATCACAATACTCCTATCGAAAATACTCCTATCGACAATACTCCTATCGATTTGAGTTGCAAGCACCCGTGAAATCCTAACGAGTCAACCTGGCTGAGTGAGATCAATCTTAGCAACATCGCTTCCCAACAGAAATAGATCAAATCCCAAACTCCCTCGGTTGCATTTTTTAACTAGTTCATTTATTTGGGAGGCTTATTGCGTTAGCTTCACGAAGCCCATAATTCATTGTTTTTTTTTTTTAAAAGTAATGACTCAATTCTAGGATTGGTAGAACTTGAGCCGTTTACTCGCGGTTTGCCCGAGATAAAAATAGGTGACTTTTTTTTGGAGACGGATTGGAAAAGGAACATGGAAATAGGATTCTGTAGTCTCATCAGATAGTTGTCGCCTGCACTACAATTTTGTACGATATGGTCATGGCTCTCTTTTTGTGTTCGGCCGGTTGTGGTGACCATTAGGCGCCCAAGAGCCTTCTCAAGATGTCACAAAACAAACACAAACTTATAAATAAAAAAAGAAAAACAAGCAGATTGAGCAGTCTAATACTAGACATTTGGAGAAAGACATAAATCGATAGCATATAAAAAAGGGTCACGAGACCCCAACACATCTTTTATAGGTCTTTTATAGGTTGTCTTCCTTGGGCCTCTAGGGTATTCAAAAGTCGTGTTCTGACGGCTTCATTATTCGTGCATTGATCGATGTCATCATAACCGTTTCCACACCGGCAAAGTTTGCTTTCCACGAGGTTAATTCGATAGGAAGTGCATCTCACTAGAAGTGGTTGGACATAAGCCTATTCATAACACGGATGAAATCTCGACTTACGTGCAAATGGTGGTTCCTGTTTTAAATACTTAACTGCATAGCAACATTTATCCCACAAATAAAATAAAGAACCATTAAAAGAGCCACATGTTCGAAATAAAATCACAACATTTTTATGGTTACGCGTTATGACACCAGTGCGAAATCGTTCGTGAGTGGTGCTTGTTCTTTAGAAATGAAATAATAAATTACTATGGCTTATTCTCAGGAAGGCTTTCTTATTTTCAAAAATGCATGTGTTTGTATGAATTTTGAACATCTGCTGGAAAAAACACGTTTTGACAATTTTCAAATTTATTTAATTAATCAGTTTGCTCGCCTTTATTTGAATTTGTACAATTACATAACTTTTTGTTTTCATTGAACGCTCATTATCACATCTTATATTTCAAATCGTCTAGATATTCAGTCATGGGGGTGTTCTAACTAGTTAACAATTATAATTATTGATGATTCGTGATTTCCTCTAGAAATTTCTGGCCGTATATTGCAAACATTGCTGCACTATTGTAATCAGTTACGGAGAAACCAGTTTTCGTCCGTTATCGCCGCTAGATAATTTCAATCGTATTCGATTAACGTATTTGTGCGCGATTGAGCATGACGCATTGCACAAATAAATTGCGACTCATATTGGCTTACATGTCACTTGCTGCATAAGAAATGGATTAATCCACTTATAGTCTATATTTCAGACTGCAGCAAACATGCGATATGAGAATCTTACTCATCGAATTTCCCTTGAATGACGTCAGGATTCTCGGCTCAGGAGGCTTCCTAACCAACTCCATCCATGTTGAACCTCATACAGTAATAGGTAACAGATTTTCAGAACGTTGTGAATCACTACAGGTGTCTATACGTTCACCTCGTAAATTTGCGCTTGAAATCAAGGTGGGCTCTAACACATTAGAAAGGTTTATCACCAGATCTTCTGTCAATTGCTCCCGACTGCTGCTGCTGATGCTGTTATTAATCGGAATAATAAATATGCTCTCAGGCCTTTTCTCAATGACTGCCTCATAGCTAGGCGGAGCAAAAAGACGATATGATGGCGCTGGTGTAGGAGGTACTGGCGTTTCTACATCTTGTGGCTTTTGTGTGAAGCATCTGCTAGTATCCGCACATGCCATCACCACAAAAAAGGATATTAATGCTATCAAGGTCGCCACATACCAAATAATGGTGATCAGATCCATTGTTGGAGTCACAGTATTCAGTTCTCGTAGACTTGTTGCTTGCGTCACACTTAAACTTGTTGAATCTGAAGAAATTAAATACTTAAATTTAGATCACCACTAATCTCAATATTCAGGATGATAATATTAACCCTCTTCTACTTGATAACCAACTGTCGATGCTTCTTGACTGGGAAGATCCACGCATATAACATCAGCAGTTTTCTCCTCTGCGACATTGAGCCCTTCAACGAGAATGATTCCTTGCAACTGCGGCTCTTCCGATACTACCGACCCATCGATCAGGGTGACTGAAAACGAAATGGATATAAATGTTAAGTAACAACTGCAAAGTACGGCATGAGAGACTTAATATTTGACCTAGAGATAAAGACCATACCAGCAAAGTGTCTGATAAAATACACAACGAAGGAACATCAATAAAAAAAATCACGATAGCGTTTGGCACTAAGCGGAAGAAAATTTGGTACCGTAAAGCGGTGTAACCCTTATCATGACTTAACCAAACAAAATGTTTTGCTGCATAAACTTACATATTATTAATGGTGGTACTCAATTTTCTAATACTCATCTTATATTGTTTATATATTGCATAATTTTTATTGCTGAGTTGTAGTACTACATCGATTATTCAACTCTCAAAATACGGCGAAAAAGCGGTTAAAACTAAGCTCATGGAGAACAGATAAAAATATATTGTATTGAATTTTTTGGTGTTTATTATACACTTTCTGTCAAGAATTGCTAAAATTAAAAAAAAAATCCGTCAAGATCGAAGCGAGCATTAAAGCAACCTAAGCTAGTGCGAATAACATTCACTCTGCTTATCGAAAATGATCAGTAAGGCCAAAGTAGGACACTCTTACGGACATTCTGCATTATACATTGTTACACTGAATGGTTGTTATAGTAGAATAGTTCATAACTAGCTCTGCTTTAAAAAAGAACCTTTTTAACCTACACGAAGGAATCATTCACATTAATTTGATGACAGTGATTGTAAACCATATTATAAGCTGAAAACATCGAAACAGTACAAAATTCTCTTCGAAACACTGTAAAAAATAATTTAATAACTGTATATGAGGAAAATCGGTTAACTTCAACCGTGTAAACAGAAACCCAGGAGTGGATTATTTCTTATCGATTTGAATACTCTAGGCCGAATAAAGATTTTCTATTAAAAGTCCAATGAAATACGTTACTATCCAATATTTAATAAAGATACGACAAGAAAAGTTTATTTATGGCGAAAATCAAGGCCAAAGTATCAGGGATAGAGAAAGTCGATGATGGAAATCGGCCAATGTAAATTGCTCCTGTTGAAAGTCGTCAATCACAGAGATAATTATGCCAAGAATGGGCCACTAAATAGAATGATGTCCTGTTATAACAAATATTGCGAAACAATTGATGTAACAATGAACAAAAACACGCTTATAAAAGTTTTCTTTACAAGTTTAACCAGGTAACCTGGTATGGATAAATAGAAATTAAGTATATCATGTAATAGAATTGAATAAATAAATAAATAAATAAATAAATAGAAAGGTTGAGTAGTCATTGTACAACTAGTTTGAATAAACATTAAATTTGTGTCTTCTTATTATTTTGTTAAGATTTTTTTATTTAAATAATGTCTGAACAAAGGTCACGACCAAATCAAAACAGCGATTCAACAAAATTTAACAAAATTTTCAAACAAGTTTTTAATGTCGAAGATTCAGACCAGTACCTGTTTTACAAATATAAAATCATGAAATGTTTGCATTTACAGCGGAAATATTCAAGAAATTTTGAAAAAAAAAGTTGTCTACGTTACTCTGTTTTATAATTACATGGTACGTAAGTTACCCAGATCAACCAATAATGAATTATTTATTAATTCAACCCCGTTTTCGGAATTCACCCCCGAGTAATGTTGAATAAATGGTATGAAAAAGAAAATAGACCAGTTGATAAAATTCATAAATCCAAGAAGTATTGCATCCTGTTATTGAATGAAAGATGAATTGCAAGAATTCTCGGTACCGTTTATCTCTACAATATAAATTAGTGGAATAGCCAGCGATGAACATACTATGCTGAAAGATTAAGATAACAATGATAAACAGTTATCGATTTCCTGTAGCACGCTTAAGTGATTTAGATACCAAAGTTAGAGATGGGGTATATCAGGGATATAACCACGAGCTTCACGTAGGGCCGTGTTGGTGTATAATATTAATGGTATCATCTTATTTATACATATCATAACAAATATGGTTGACGAGAAAATGAGAAGAAAGATTAGTAATTTCCATTTAATTCCAACTACCTTTATTGTTTATCCTGTTAGAAACAAGGAAATTGTTTACAATGTTTCATACGCCATAGAACATCGTTTTCAATCTTCCATACAGAAATAAACTGAAAAGAACAGTTTTTATCGTTTTAAAACGTGTCTGTAAATATTCTTTGTAACTTTGTTGCATCACTGGTCTTAGTCAACGTAAGAATTTATTTCAGTGTATGATTTAGCTGTCAGTGGATCATTTAACTTTCGCGTCAACGTGCATATTGTTAACTTCTAAATTTAAGTTTTGGAAATTCCGTCTCGACAACAGGAGCTGTGAAATCTTATTTTGGACAAGTGGTTGGAAAATCCTAATCGTTCACAGAAAACAATCGCGAATTTGGTCGGGGTGATACAACAAACGGTGTCGAATGTCATCAGCATGTTTCTACATACCAAAACGGTTTAGAGAAAGCCAACCAATTAGTCGAAAAGGGGAACACGCAACAAACAAGATGAGAAACAAGTGGTGGAAGTATACAAGAGGAGGCCCAACATGTCGGTTAGAGATGTTGTAAAAAAAAGTGGATGTAGCTAAGTCAAATGTGCAGGACATTAAAGTAAGATGCAGACTGAGGTCATTCAAAGCCCAGAAGAAACCTCGCTGAGATGATAAAGGGCTTGATAAAGTGAAAAGTTGGGTCCGAAAGCTATATGATTCGTTGTTAAGGGGCTATTCATAAACCACGTATACTTTTGTGGGGGGCTCTGATCAATGTCAACACTTCATTCAAAATTTCAAAAATAAATGTAAGGAGAAAAGTCTTCGAGCGGGGAGGGGGGTTCTGAAATTTACACAAATGAGTCTACGTGGTTTATAAACAAGCCCTAACCAAACATACAGGTTGCATCGCACATGACGATGAAACATACGTAAAAGCTTTTCACAAATCCCTGGTAATAAATTTTACACTATAGATTGTTCCGATGATTATAAATACACTAATGATTAACCATCAATTCAAAATGCGTGCAGTATTCAACCTGCGTCCTGTTGTTTACATCCAAATTAAACTGATGTTGTCATTTTTTTTCAATTTTTCGCAAGGAAGTTTGAAAATGCGTGGTCTTTCTCTAGAAAACGGATTGTGCACAAACGGTGCACCGTCAGTGGTCTTTTGATCAGAAAACTGGCTAAAGAAGAAGATGTGAGCGTCGAAGCAGTTCAAACCGCATTACGGAAGTATCAACAACAGAGCTCTTTCGTAGATTCCCCGAGACGGGGTAGAAAACCCGATCCCGCAGACCCAACAATCGACAGAATGGTAAGGAACTATTTCAAGCGTCATGGTTCAGCATCAGTCCGAGATGTTGCTAAGTAAGTACTTCGGCGACTAATGTTATGCGTGCCAAAAAGAGAATGGGCCTGCAGACTCGTCAGAAGCAGAAGCAGCCAAAACGAAGCACCAAACAGGCTGAATCTCTGAAACCGAGGGCTCGAAAGTTGTAAGACAAACTGCTGACCAAAAAATCGGGCTGTGTTATCATGCACGATGAAACCTACATAAAACTCGATTATAAAACTCTGCCGGGACCACAGTTTTATACCTCGCCAAAGGAAAAGGATGTTCCTGGATCAGTGAAAGCCATTTACACCGCAAAATTGGGCAATAAGGTAATGGTTGGCAGGCCATATGCGGATGAGGAAAAAATATCTCGTCCATTCATTACGACAGACACAATAAATGGTCAAATCTACGGTAAAGGGCTGTCTGCAAAAAAGTTGCTACCCTTGATCAAACAGCATAACAAGCCTACAATTTTTTGGCCTGATCTTGTTTCCTGCCATTACTCTAAATATGCACTAGAGTGGTACAAAAGGAACAATATCGTATTTGTACCAAAGGAGATGAATCCACCAAATTGCCCAGAGATAAGCCCTATTGAAACTTTCTGGGCCTTGAGAAAGGCGAAGCTCTGTAAACACATGAAATCCGCGGATAGTGTTGAAATTTGTTTTACGAAAGATTGGCAAAAAGTGGTGAAAATGGTAGGAGAAAGCACTGTGCAGAAGCTTATGAGTAGTGTTAAGGGAAAAGTTAGAGAACTTGCCTACCCTACTGTACGTGCGGTAAAATCAGCCAACCATTCAGCTCAGCCGTGAATGTTAACAGTGAAATCAACACCAAAGAGTGCCTTCAAAAACACCTATTGTTACTTCTAAAGCAGCATTCTCAAAACACCCTGTTTTGGCCTGATTTGGCATCTTGCCACTACTCAACGAAGAAATGGTACGAGGAAAATAATTTCAGTGTGGTACCTCGTGACATTAATCCTCCAAACTGTCCATAGCTCCAACCGATCGAGAAATTATAGGCAATGATGCAAGCTGATTGTCGAAAAATTCGGACAAAAGCTTAAAAAACCAGACTAGAGAAGCTTGTCCAAACCTTGATGGCTGGAGTCAAGTCAAAGGTCCAAAAGTTTGGGCGTGAGGGTGAAATTTAAATCTATTACTGAAAAAGTGTAAAGGAACATAATTGACGAAAACAAATGATGAGAAAAAGATTTGTTTGGATTTCTGTTAAACCTGTAACGTTTGTTTGGTGATACAACATTTATTTCCGGACACGCTTTATGTCCCTGAGGGGATTGATGCAAAGCCTACTATCATCAAGTTCCAGATATCTGATGGCTTGGCTTGTGGTTTATAACCTTTAACCGTTATCTGTTATCCGCTATCTTGTTATCGCGAAAATTTGGCTGAAATCGAAACGAACACCATTCAGCAACCACCGAATTCACCTGATTTGGCTCCCTGCGATTTTTCCTATTCGGTCGAATCAAGAAACCACTTCGTGGAACGCGTTTCAGCATACCACAAACCGAATACAAATATTGTTTCGAGAATTGGATCAAGCGCTGGCATAAGTGCGTTGCAGTCGATGGGAAATACTTTAAAGTGGACAATATCGATTTTGATGTATAATCTTGTATTTTTAATTTCCTGAATAAATTCCGGAAACTTTTTGATCAAGGTAGTATTCCCGTGAATAAATAACAAATCCGGAAGCCAGCTGTGAGAGAGCGCAACGACAAAGTGTTGAATAAATTGCTGTCACCAAATTAGTACAAAAGATTTATATTTACAATAAAATGATAAAACAACTGAAATAGTTGTGATATCCAATGTACAAACCATCTATGTATTATTTTTTTAATCAGTTTTTCCAAAATCTCCGTGCCAGAAAGGTTCAGTTCGTGGACTTCAAATCAATAGCAAGATAAGTATTCCATATTTCCTGAAACAAAGATTTTTTAGAAATGTCAAACGTCATCAAAACTAGTCAGGCATGTATTTTCGAGCCATATTTGACGACAAATGGCAGTTTATGCACTTTGACATTCAAGTTTTTAGTTCAAGCATTCGAGAACTTATTTCAGTTATGCTTTTATGATGTTGTACTGAAGATTGCAGTTGTCAATAACGTTTATGATGAAACATTATTAAGATTGGAAGAATTGATAATATGGCGACGTTCTATGAAAAACTTAAGCGTAACTAATCAACAATTATAGTATAATAAATCCAAACTTTAAGCCTGAATTTACATTTATTTAAGTGAATGTATATGTCCCCTACCTTGTGAGTAATTAGTATGGTGGAAAGATTTAAGAAGCTTCTTATAATTCCATACCTCACATGTTGATATGACGGAGTGGTAAGAAGACCGATTTAGTAAGCTTGAATTGCATGGTACGAACCAGATTCATGAATACCTTTTGAAGCCAACGGAAATTTGTTCTACTAAAGCTTAAGGTTTTTTTTTGTTTATGAAAACTATCGAACTTAAATTATGCATCATAGGCTCCACCTTTTGCGCTATTTCAATTTTGTAGTAGTATGTCAAAAGGTTTTCCATCGTTGGAATGACATCATAATAATTTATCAGCAACATAATTATTTATAGCAGAAATATATACAATCAAAAGATTTGTGATACTTGGGTAATACCAAGCTCCATCACTGTGGTTCTCTGTGTAACTACACTAGTTTAGATAAGTATCGGAGAAGCAACTATGAAAACTAAACACCTAAAAAAAAACCACCGAACATTTATTTCACTTGATTGATAGCCTATCGATGACGTTTTCCCGATGGGTTTCGACTGCAAAAACTTTGCTGTAATGTCTTAATGTACCAGCAATTAATGTAACAATATTTCTGGTGTGACGGCTTTACATGATTCTTAGATAAACAATAAATTATCAGCCCAATTTATCATATTTGATCAACCTGATACTTTCCCGTAGAACGCGTCGATTATCAACTTACTTAATTGGAATAGTGCCAAGGTGACCATCACTAGATCTCCAATATCCATTCTGAATAATGCTATTAGCTCAGCTTGAACCTCAACCGCTTGTTTCAGATTTTTTGTTCGTTTGAGCAACCAAATTTAAGTACTTTCCGAGAAACAACGCTCCTACACTTTCTTTTAATGAAGATCACTTCCGTAGTCAGAACAGAGTACCACTTTCGCGCTTTCATCAAAACCATTAACAAAACCATCAGTTTCAAATGAATTTCATCATTATTATTCGTTTGAAATTTAGAATGCACCCACTCTACTGCTACTTTTCAACCAGAATACAGAAATATCCGAACTATAACTGCTATGGAGACGAACTAATATGGTAATCACTGTATGATTCGCATTTATAATGAACCGTATAACAATCAACAAGATATATTTAGTAGCAATGTCGAAACACGTCTAATTTGTGAAACGTTCGAGTTGTAAGAGATTGCAGTCGCAAGTGCCGGCTAGCACCACACTAACTAAAGCGACAGTGCCGGTTGTTTGGGTCGCTAAGATAGACACCTGAGTGCGTCAGATTGGCGCCAATTGCTTTACGTATCTCTGTACATCTTATCCGATGATTGGTGGGGAAAATAGGTTCATTGTATTATTTGGATGCAAGCAACTCGTCGCGGATGTAAGAACTTTCTCGAACACTGGACATTGGTGCCCAAGTAACACCTAAAATATCTTTCTTATCAGTAATCTAGAAATTATTAAGAATGAAATAAAAAACATCTTTTGTCATATGAAAGCTGAGAGGATGTTGCCGCAAAACATATGCGTTATATATACGTTACTAATGTATTTTTCTATTATGATCAAAACAGCGCAATAAATGGATGTTTTTAAAATATCGTTTAGGTCACAAAAGCAATTCTAAATATGTACCGCATAACATGCTTTTGATATGATGATGTCTTTTCTAGGTGGATTATAGCATCACAATAACAAATAAGCTATAATCAAGCCGACAAAGAATGATGTACATGGAATTACAAAATTACACATTACACAAATTAAATTACTTGACCATGTAAAAAGCGGCTACATTCAGTAAATAGGAGAACATAATATGCTTATATACAAAATATATCTGACACCCACTGGATTGTTACTCAAAAAATAAATAAATAAAAATTAGACATGTATTAATATCCTACTAGTCCTGGAAAAGCAGAAAACAGAATAGATCATTCCAAATATCTAAGTTAAAATTTCAATAATAGATATTATTTTATAAGACATGTCATTAAAATTCTTCTTTATACCGATCTAGTTACATTTAAAAAACAGCAATTACAGTGGTTTGATGATTTCTGAAATAAATGGCTTATCTGACCATAATACCACTTAACACAATATTTAAATATAAGGAGTGTATCGAAAATAAGCTATCCTTAAATTTTTTTTCAAATTATGTTGAAAACCGCTATTTTATTCATACAAAAAATTTATCCTTTATTGTACGAGGTTAAACTTGAACATAATGAAGAACGGATGAAATTTAAGTTATTCCATCACGAATTTTCGAACTTTGGATCGAATGCTCTTCATCAAGTTCCGGACAAGTGTTGCATCGCATTTTTTGGACGCTTGAGCCCAAATTTTTTTTAACTCCTGCATGTTCCCAGCTGCTTTACCAGTCTTCTTGAAGACCCTCTTCACGATTGCCCAGTAACGTTCGATGGGTCGAAGCTGAGGGCAATTTGGTGGATTGATATTTTTCTCAACGAAATCTATACCCTTTTCCGCAAGCCAATTGAGAGTGGTTTTGGCATAGTGAGCCGACGCTAAATCCGGCCAAAACAGTGGAGGTGTACTATGCTTCTTATATAAAGGCAACAATCTCTTCTGAAGACACTCAGATCGTTAGATTTCCGCATTTATAGTTCCGGTAGTGTAAAAAATGGTTGACTTCAAACCACAGGAACATATTGCTTGCCATACCAGTACCTTTCGACCGAACTTCTCCACTTGAATCGACCTGTCCGCATCGCTCACATCCCCCCCAACGACGGCAGTAAAGTATTGTGGACCTGGAAGGGTATTTGAGTCCTCCTTTACATAGGTCTCATTGTCCATCAAAACGCATGCATCCGGACGCTGCAAAAGACGCGAATACAATTTCCGGGCCCTTGTTGCTGCTCGCTTCTTCTATTCTGCACTTTGTTTCGAGATTTTCTGCTTCTTGTAGGTCTTCAGGTGGTTTCGCCTCTTGATACGCTGGATCATTCCGCCACTCGTTCCTGCTTTTTTGGCCAAATCACGTGTTGACATTGATTTGTTCTTCGTGATTAGAGATACCACTTTCTGCTCCAGTTTCGGGTTGGAAGAACCGGGTTTTCTGCCTCTTCCTGGTAGCTCACCCAAAGAATAGTGTTCCCCAAACTTATTAATGATGATTTTAACACTCGCCTGATGAATTCCAAACCGCTTCGCCAATTTTCGCATAGTAATACCCTTCTCACTTAGCCATGTGTCCAGAACCTTAATTTTCACTTCCTTTTCAATACGCGACATTTTGAAAACGCAGAATTTGAACCGCACAAACAAGTAAGCAAAAGAAAGCTGACAGTCAAACGCACAGCATGCAGTGTTCAGAGCATAAAAAACCATCACAAATACATGCGTACAACGCAAATGTATGTGGATAGCTTATATTCGATACACTCCTTACCCCCCACCCCTTATAAACACACCCCCCTTTTTTAAAAAAAAAAAATTAAAAAAAAAAAAGAAAAAATAAAATAAAATGTTATGCTGAAATCCTGAAAAAGAAATCGAGCCTTTGATGCTTGTCATGTTGCTCCAGGCTATTAAATGGTTTTGGAATGCAAAGAATGGAAAATAATATGATATGAATTACAGGTATGGATATACAACTTGATTTAGGCCAGGCGCCCACTGATGTGGCGGAGGTGTGACATCTGCTAGCATTCCAAAATATCTTGTCGACGTTCGCCTCACGCCACAAGACTTTGACTCGATATTTTGACATGTTATGTGATGCCACACCTCCGCCACATTAGTGGGCGCCTCGACTTATACATACATGATTATAGGTACATGATCTTTAGTCGCACTCCCTCACTTCGCTATTGTCAAAATGACAACATTGCCCAGGCTACGCCAACCAGTGTCTCCATGTTTCAGCTGGCAGTCTTTTGTGATCATGGAGGCGTTAGGTAGGAACTTTTGAGTACCAGAGGTCGGTCGCACCCTCCTTCGAAGTTGTCAGCTCACCATTTGAAGCCCGTCTGATACTGGTCTAACTATCTGAAAAAAATATTTTTCGGAACTTTGCATGCAATATGGTTATTCTATCAGCAGCTGATTTAATGTGGCAGTCCAATTCCCTCAGTCATGACTTCTAGTTGAATACAAACTGCTAGGATTTTTAGAGCAGTTGGTGGAAAAATCGACCAAAAAATGCATGAGTTTATTGTTGTTGTGGGTAGAATAATAATAGATAATGAGTATAACTACAAGAATAATGACAAAGATAGAGGAAATGTGTTTTGGCAAAATAAAGTGCTCACCACATCATTTGTTTCTCTCATTGTTTTTGGTTGAAATTAAAATAAATACACTTTAGTCCTTTTTGATATCTGCTTTTTTATAATGTTTAAAAGTTTCACTTATGGAGGGATGAAAAAAAATAGTTTAACGTAAAGCTGAAAAAAATCAATTTGGATTGAAAAAAAAAGCAGTGACAAAAAAGTGCTAACTTCAAAAATCGATGTTTCCGTTAAGTTTCCATCAGAAAACCCCTCGATTAGTTATCTTTTTAAATTTTGACATGTCTTGAATCAAAAGGCGCGACCTGATTCATTTGTACACGTGACCGATTTGATTCAGTTATAAAAAAGAAGAACGCAGTGCATCCAAGAACGGATAGTTCGTGATGTGCAAAATGATGAATTGCACCGGGCTGTCGCTAGGAAGTGCATCAGCAAGGCAGTGGTTGGTAAAAATCTTTTGAATCTGAAAACGTTCAGATCAGTGGTGGATCGCCCTGACAGGAAGCGCAAAACGGATGCAAGAACGGACACCAAGATAATGAGCGAAATCAAGAAGAACCCGAAGGAAACGATCCACGAGATCCAGCAACCCTTCATCTATCTGTTTCCGGTCAAACTGTTCGTCGCCGTCTCGTAGCACAGGCGTTGAATAGCAAAGTTGCACGGAAGCGCCAATTAATTTGCAAGGCGAACAAAGCAAAACGGCTTAAGTTTTCTGAGGAGCATGCCAATATGCTGATCGGCTGAGGAGCTTCAGGAGCGTGAGGGCACGATCAAGCATGGAGGAGAAAATGTGATGATCTAAGGTTATGTTTCGTGGGGTGAAGTGGAAATCCTCGTGGAAATCGATGGAATAAAGACAGCTGATTCCTACATCAACATCCTGCAGGAAAATCTGGAGGTTTCGTTCCAGACGCCTTGAAGAGAAGTTTGTTTACTTGTTTATTTGTATATTCGTCTTTGATTCTATCTTACAGATTTAATTTTAGACTACATTCATAATTCTAGATATAAAACAATTCTTAGGCATATTAAAATCAAACAAATCACATACACTATTAAAAATTTTAATAGAGAAACTGAGTGGCCTATTTTACCCGTAACTTGTGGTATGGACTGGAATGGCAATCAGAACTGCATTTTTTCTGCTGGCGACTAGGTACGTTCAATTGTACACACGAGAGAAGACCCGAGAAATCGATATTGTATTTTAAAATATCAAAAATCAATAACCTTTGCACCTTCAAGCGTCTAGACGAGAGCAGCTCAAGTTCCACCAGTTGACAACGCGCTGGATAGTCTGGCAGGTTAGCACGGTCATTCCACGGCAGGTGACGGAGAGCAAAGCGAATGAACAGCTTCTGCACTTGTTCGATTCGGATAACTTGTGAGGTGTGGTAAGGGGCCCAGACACGCGTAGCATATTCCAAAACGCTGCGCACCAGTGCACAGAAAGTGCTCTTAGTGCATGTACGTCAGTAACGGTTGAAATATACTCGTTGAAACGTAGCTTGGAATCCATTACACTGGTCGACAAAATCCGAAAAAAAGTCTTGAGATCTAGTGCTCCGTGCCAATTTACATTAACTTGGGTCCCAAAACTACCGAAAGTCGTATTAGGGAACGTCCATTAATTACGTCACACAAAACTTGACTTTTTATAGCCCCCCCCCCCCCCCTTTGTCACATTTTTTGTATGAACCTTCGAATTTTTTTGTATGGATCGTCACGTTTTCTCAAACCCCCCCACCCCCCTTACTGCGTGACATAATTAATGGACCTTCCCTTATAACCTCATGCGAATTGCATTTTTCTTCACAAATTGGAATCAAAAATTGAAATTTTTGATATTTTTTTAGAACCACTCAAATAATTGCCTCATGTTAAGGCTCCAGAGTCATTTTTTTATATTTCTTAGCCTTTTACGAGTAACTTTGTCCAAGAAAGCGTTCCCATCCGACTTCTCCGGAAAAAGTTATAACCGTTTAGAGGCAGCATATTTTGTCAAAAAAAAAACAGCAAAGTACAATCAACTAACGCGGAACCCCTAGAGGAGTGTCTCGAGTGATATACGGGGTTTGACCGTTTGACCTTCTTGGTTTCATCATAGAATATCTCATGATCCATCGCATATAGAAAGTCCCTTACTTCCGCAAAGTTGTTCAGTAGATCAAGGTCTTTAATGAACTTAAAAGTGAACGTGGTGCTAGTGTGCATTTAAAATACTAAATAACTCGAATCTAGGCATCCTTGACATATAGGAATTGTTGGTTTGTTGGTTTGACCTCCTTGGTTTCATGAATAGCTCGAATCAAGGCAACATATAGAAATTGTTGATTTGTTGGATTGTTGGTTTTACCTTCTTGGTTTCATCATAGAATATCTCATGATCCATCGCATATAGAAAGTTACTTACTTCCGCAAAGTTGTTCAGTAGATCAAGGCCTTTAATGAACTTTAAAGCTCAGTATTATTTCACTACGTGGCGCAAGTGTGCATTTAAAATACTGAATAGCTCGATTCTAGGCAACCTTGACATATAGGAAGATTTTTTTTCGTTTATTTTCCGTCGGCCTATTTCCTCACAATGTGGTGACAACCGCCAATGCCAGGAAGATGACTCCGCCACCTGGACCCATAAGCCGGGACCAACGGCTTTACTTCCCTTCCGAAGGAAGACGTGACCAGATTTTTTTTGCCACAGAAAAACCACCGATCTCTACTGGGATTGAACCCAGACCCACTGGGGTGCCAAGTAGCAGTCACGCTTATCCACTACACCACGGGCGCAGACAACATATTGGTAGTTGGGGTCTGTGACAAATATGTTTGAGTAGCTAAGGCCTTTTGAATAGTGTAAACATTAGTTCAGAATTCTTCGGCTACGTGGTGCAAGTGTACATGTGATATTTTTGTATTACATGCATCCTGAGATCTAGATCATTTATGAATTTACTTTCTTCGGGTAAGTTATTCGGGAAATCATAACCTTCCAGGCAGTCGACATAAAAGTTCAGAATTACCTGACAACGCTGCGCTAGTGTGCATGTAAAATTACCGAATAAAGGCCAGTATCGACTTTACGTTACGGAATTTTGTTCAATATAACCAAGCGGAATTTTGACAATTGATCTGCATTGTTCGTGGACGACAAGTTTTCCAAATCTAGATAGCAAACGCAGGGTTTTGATGCTGTTAGCTTCAAGCTGTAAATAATGTGTTTATTTAAATTTCACGTCTATTTTAGTTACTTTAGTATTTACTCACAATTTTGGTAAACCGATAATAGTTGGATAGGTGAGTCGGCAGATTTCATGTTGTAATTTAAGTCTACATTAAGGTTAAGGTACATGTTATATGTTCATAATTTTTAAGCTTGATTTTAAGAGATTTTACCTACTGTATTACAGAATAGGTGTAGTTACAAGCGGTTATGTATGTATTCCGTAGATTTAGCAAAACTAGTTTAAAGTAGGATTAATTAATTTGTTCATGAATACCACTGCACTTAAGGAATTCCACTGTACAATTGTATTTGCGGTTTCCCACTCGATCACATCGATGACAGCCGTTGACGTCTGTTGTCCCTACCATCGCGAAGTGGTGTGCGATCGTTTGATTCAGCGTTCCACACGCGTTGCTTTGCTACAATGGGGGGTCCCCCGTCACATTCCCCGCCCGTAAACCTCGGTGATCATCGTGACATCCAATAGTCCTGGAAGCAGGTTTTCCACAATCCGCGACGTCCAAAACAGTGAGCTTGACAGCTGGTCGTCGAAGAACTCCTGTTGCGGTGCCTGACAAGTGCCTGACGAACTCTACCGTCCTTGCCAGGGAACACCTGCTCGATACGTCCTCTCAGCTATTGATTCCTTGCTGATACACTGACCAAAAATACGAGGTCACCGACTTCCAGATCCTTTACTGCCTCGAACCATTTGCATCTACGAGTAATTACCGGCAAATATTCTTTTATCCATCACCGCTAGAATTATTCAGTTATGAACTGCGCGAACGGCTATCCAAATGCCAAAGTACTGAACGGCTATCCAAATGCCTAAGTACTGAACGGCTATCCAAAATTCAAATTCCCAAATGAATTGTGGTCAACGCCTTCTGATCAGCTGACTCCAGGGGCACGAAGGTGACTGGTCTACTACTAATCATGGCCTCAGCTTCTGCGATAACGGTCTCCAGAGCTTCATATCGTCGGGCTTGCGAGCAGCATCCAAAACTGCTCCAGTTGCCACCTTGACGGATCTTACTAATCTTTCCCACGCAGCTCCCATATGGGGTGCAGCGATTGGGATGAACATCATTTCGTTTCTTTATTTCTTCCTTCAATTCTCGGTTTGCCCCTTGGAAGCACGTCCCGTTGTCGGAATAGAATTCGCTTGGCGGGCCATCACGAGACACAAAGCGACGCACGGCCATGATGCAGGATTCAGTACTAAGAGAGTGTACCACCTGCATGTGCACCGCTCTCACCGTCTGACAGGTGAACAGGCAAATCCACCCTTTAGCGAGACTTCGACCAACTCTAACGTAGACAGGCCCGAAGTAGTCAAGTTCGACAAACGAAAAGGGTCGAACAAATGATGTGAGTGGTGCCATTGCTGGAGGATGGAGAACAGCTTTGACAACACGACATCATTTGCGACCTTCTCCACCAGCGATCTGAGCTTGGATATCTCAAATCGTAGGCGAATCTCGTTTACGACGGTCTCCCTATTAGCATGCTTGTAACGGCGATGAAACCAATCCACAATCAGGAATGTTATTAGATGGTTTATTGGCCAAATCGCTGGAAACTTAGCTTCCTTGGAATATACGGAGCAGCACCGATCTTCCATAAAAGGCCATGTCTTGTAAAATGAGTTGAATTTGTACATAATACGATGTCGTTTCTCGAGTGGAGCCCATGACTTGCAGAGTATGGATAGCTCTTCGGGAATGCCTCCTTCTGAGCAATCTTCCACAGTAGTTCTTCGGCGCGTTTTGACTCCTCTTGGGTAAGGAGACCCAGCAGGAGACGTTCTTGACGTATTTTCCGGGAACAGTTATTCACATAGCGCGTCACATATGCCACGGTTCACTGAAGCTTCATCCATGAGTTGAACCGAGAAACTTCTATCAGGACAGCCACTTGCGGTGTGAGGTGACTCAGGATGGTAGTAGTAGAACAAAGTTCTTTCTCCGTTAACATTGAAGGACGCTGTTGAGGCCACGACGCTTTGGGTTCGAACAAGAAATTTGGCCCACGAAACCACGGATTGTCCATTCGTGAGTATCGGACCGTTGTTCCATTTCGTTGCTTGGTCGGCAACGCTGAGCTAGGTGGGGACCCATTTCCACTCCGTCGAATTTGTAATCATCAGAATCTCCCCGTCACGAAAAACTACGATTCTTGTGGTACTGACGATGGTCGGAGCGGATCCAAGACAATACTGTACTCGAATCGCTCCAGAGAAACCTTTCAGATATCGGAATACTGTGATGGTTTTGAAGGGTCTCCAACAGACGGGTTCCCAGTACGGCGGCGTTGAGTTCGAGTCGAGGAATGGACAGAGTTTTAAGCGGAGCGACCTTTGCCTTGGAGCCGATAAACGCCACTTATATTTTGTGGTCGATTTCTGCGTGAAAGTAAGCGGCACATGAGTACGCTGCTTCGCTTGCATCGCAAAAGACATGAATTTCAACTAGAAAATAAGAAGAATGATTAGTAATT
Source organism: Aedes koreicus (assembly GCA_024533555.2). Lineage (NCBI taxonomy): Eukaryota > Metazoa > Arthropoda > Insecta > Diptera > Culicidae > Aedes > Aedes koreicus. The sequence goes on along the minus strand of JAHHFK020000728.1, from coordinate 235,115 downwards.
TCCATTTAATTCCAACTACCTTTATTGCTTACCTTGACAGATACGCGTATTTCGTCTACAATGTGCAGACTTCTTCAGTGTCGTGTACTAATACTCGACTCAGTCGAGGTCACTGGGAATGGTTTCATTCCAGCCCGTACCTCTGGCCCAAATATCCTGAATCAGGATTTTTCCATGAACGAGGAAAAACGAAATGAGCCCAAGTGGATCATCACCACTTTGACGATCTCGCGCTTTGTAAGAACAAGACTGTCTTCCAAGATGGGCCGAACATCGTCTCTCATGACGAAGGAATATGTAAACACGTCGTCTCCCGGTATCCATTTCATTCCGAGCACTGATTCCACGTTTCCTCCTCTCTCCAGTACCAAATTCTTGATTTCGTCCGCCACAACTGCACCAATTTCTCGCAGGACCTCCGCTTCGTTGGACAAAAAGTGTCGCAAAGTGAAACCTCCCTTCGAGTGCACGAATTTCACCTCATTTACTACCTCTATCGCTTCTTGAACTTTTCGGAAACTATGGAGATAATCGTCAACGTAGTGCTTGTTGATTATGGTTCAGCAGCACGGGGAAACTCGTCAGACCGGTTTGCCGGTGTAGACGTCAGTTCTGTAAGCGAAGTTTTGTGTGCGTAGCCTTTATGCTCGTAATCAGCTATCTGGCTGTAAACTTGCTCTGCCAAACGTGGATTTGCTTGTAATTTTCGTTCCAGTGACTCCAGACGGCGAACAGCCATCGGAAAACAATCGGGGAAGTCCGAATTATCCTTCAACAACAACCCCGTTTCGAAACGAGATCCATCTTCTGTGTGACGTGTAGAAATTTTTAAGAAATTGGATCGCCCGCTCATCCGCTTCAGACTCAATTTGGTTACACGGGGCAGCAATTCCAGCATTTTCCTTAGCGAAGTAATTCCGCATCTGTTCATTCATCTCTTGATCAAGATCAGGTAGCGCTGCAGCATGAAAATTAACAACACCTTCCGTGCAGTTATGGGCCGGTATACTCTCATATATACTCCATCCCAAACGCCACTTGGCAGCTATAGGATCGTTCGCACCTCCTTCCCAAAGTCTGAGTGGAACACATAGACGAAGATTATCCAGCCCGATCAGCAACTTCGGTTGAGCATGTTCGTATTCCTCCACCGGTAAGTCACGCAAATGGGGAAATTGTTGAGCCAATTCGCCGTACTTCAGCGTTTGTGATGGTAGGAGTAAACTGCTCACGGTCCAAGCATGGCCAAGCTGGTATTCGGTTGAATTACCTTTCCCAAAGGTATCGACCTTTATAACCTTAGATTTTGGTTCGATCCTCTTACCATTGCCTGTCCACTGAAGAGTAAGTGCTTCCCTCCGTCCCGAAACAAAGTAAATGAAGAACTTTCGTCAATGAAAGCGAATACCATCAGTGGACCGTGATTTCAAAAGAGAACTACTGACAATATGCGGAAGACAGGCCAAGAAAATTCACCGAGCGACATGTGACTTGCGGAAACGACCACATTTCCAGGTGGAGAGGACGAGTGGAGGAGGGTGTGATGTTTCTGGCGGCACCTTTCGATTTCGCAGGCTCGCCATGATCTACATGGCCACTTGCCATGGCTGTTGAGACACGTTCTACAGAGCCTCTTTCCATCGCTCGTCAACGTTATCAGATTTGAATTGTGGACAATCCATCACTCGATGGCCCTTGCGACCACATGACATACAAGACTTGGTCGATGGTTTTGATGGTTTCTTTACAGATCTTGAGATCCTTGACACATTGCAAGATGGCGTCTTCGGCAAATATGTTCGACTGGTCAAAGCATTTTGGATGGTATAAACATTAGTTCAGAACTTGTTCGCTACGAATATAAGTTAGGGATATTGAATTAAAAACTATCTGTTCAGATTTCAGGTTGGTATAATGGAAAAAAAATGCTGGCTGCAATTTTAATCGCCAAGACCGTGGTCGAAACCACGCAATCACGAGGCTGATTTTTCTTTTGTGCAGTGCAAGTAGGACATGGTAAAGCGATAACAGTGTACCCAGAGTTGCCTTCATCGGCAGCACCGAAACTTCGTGAAGCTGACGCAGAAAAGCCCATTCGAAAGCTTCTGGAAGAAAATTCGAGCAGTTCCACATTACAAACTGAAAGTGTGCCAATTGTTACTGTTTCGGATTACCGTACCGTACCGTCTCCATATTATCCAAATCAGACGGAATTTGACGATCTTGTCGGGGATTTGAGCTTAACAAAAGCTAAATGCAGAGCTTCTAATTTCACGTCTCACAGAATGAGAGCTCCGCGTTGCAACGCGTTGGTGACGTTAAAATTACTACACAACGGAAACAACATGAGCCCTAGTCCTAGCACAATAACTAGACCATATTGGCACAACATAAAGCATAGCCGGTCAAAAATTTTTGTTTGAATATTAGAAGTTTGTTCTTCAAACAAAGTTTGGATTTTCTGTTTATAAGAGGATATAAACATTTTATATATTTAATACATTTGGCTTGAATGCCCTCAATGTGATCTTTAAAAGCTAATTTTTGATCAAGTATCAGTCCAATATATTTTACTTGATTTGTATGTATGTATGTATGTATGTATGTATGTATTTATGTATGGTAGCCACCATCCCTTCATGCCCTTGGCTTGGATGCAGCTCCACTTAATAGCAAGATCAAATTGAGCCATCGATCTGAATTCACAATATCGCTATATGAAGGGCCAAAAACGTAGGGATGGACCCGTAAGCAGAGACACTCACGCGAAATCAACGGGAAATTAAGAACCTCCTTCCAGCGATACGATCCAACAATTTGAGTAACCCAATTCGCAATACTTATAAAGCTTTCTACAGGATGGCTTGTTAAGAAGGGCGCGTCACTCTCACTGAAACTGTTGGAGTAGAATTCGCAGCATCACAATCGAATCGGAAGGATTAAGAGAATGATAACAACATGATAATGCTCGTTCCTTCCTAGACTCAAGCAGTCAATCAAACCATCGTCCAGTTTCAGCTTGATGGATACCCTGATGCTCCCTCCCAACCCAGTATTTATTATATATAATGTAAATATATATTAAATATAAAATATATATAAAATAAAAAAAAAAAAAAAAAAAAAATAAAAAAAAAAAAAAAAAAAAAATAAGATAAAATCATCATCCCATCATTTAATTATAAAATAAAAAAAAAAAAAAAAAAAAAAAAAAAAAAAAAAAAAAAAAAAAAAAAAAAAAAATTTAATTATGATTCTTCACCACAAAAACAGCAGCAGAAAAAAAAAACCACAATAGAAAGGGGTTATCGCAATAAAAAAAAACAAAAAACAAAAAATTAAACAAAAAAACAAAAAAAAAAAATTTTTCAAGACATAAAAAAAAAAAAAAAACAACAAAAAGAAAAAATATTTGGTTGTTTTTTTGTTTACCAAGTTTTTCGCCTAGCTGGTCCGTCATAGTCACTCAAATACCTTTTGGGTATTTTCGTAACATGTCCGGGTTGAGATTCGAACTCGTGACTTTGGCGTTAGAGGTATGGATGTTAACCTCTAAATTAATAAAAAAATAAAAAAAAAAAAAAAATAAATAGATATAAAAAAAAAACATAAAAAAAATATATATAAAATATAATACAAAAAATTCCATTTATGGTTACCTCTACGCTGGGGTTGCCTTCTTGAAGATCGTTTATTAATTTTAATAATATTCAATGATCTAAATTAATAACTAAACAAACAAAAAAATTTCCTAATTATTTTTTTCCCTTTTAATAATAAAAAAACACCTTTAGATACAACTCATGCAATAAATATATATATACTATCTGATATATAATTATTATATATTCATCTTTAATATATATATATATATATATATATATATATATATATATATATATATATATATATATATATATATATATATATATATATATATATATATATATATATATATATATATATATATATATATATATATATATATACAGCAATTCCATGAAAAAAAGTTATACGATCTCTCAGAATTTTATAATATTCGGTAGGATTGTTCAACATCGAAAAATATTAGACCCGTATTTTTTTATTTCGTTATTAGACTGGACCTTTCTGCGTTAGACTGGTCCAAAAAATCGTGATTTTTCAAAATCTTCAATTTTCAAAAATTTATAACTCCTAAACCGTTTAACCGATTTTAGTCATTTTTGGCCATTGTATTGGTATTTTTTTGAATTTTCAAGCAAAAATACGAAACCTTTGAATATATCAATTTTTGTATGAAAAAAATACAAAACAAATAGTTTTTCTTGAATTTGACTGCGAGGGGCCTCAACGACTCCTTGTTTTAGTATTTTTAAATGAAAGAGCATTCAATTTTACATAACATATCAAAAAATTGGAGATGTTCTGCGTGTCGTTTTGGAGATACAATTTTTTAAATAATAAATCATTACTCTTCATTTTATACATCACCCGCCTGTAGAAACGATGAAGATGCATGGTAGATTACCATGCGTCTCCATCCAATCAAACCTATGACTAATGAAATCTATGAGTAGGTCACAGAATGTCAAGTAAATATTATATAATAAATAATATTTACTTGACATAATTATATAATATTATAGCAACTAAGACTAATGAGACTTTAGGTAGATATTGACAATTTGATTACCTAACATTCTTTTCGTTACACAGAGGGGCATTGGTATTATTATTTAAAAGAAGAACCGTTGATACGTATTGACTACCTACTGTAGATGTAGAATGTTTATCGACCTGTGAGATTGAATTGAATTGTTTCTCGGCTGTAGCGATCAGGTCTACTCGCTGACGGGAGGGAGTAGAGTGGAATTTCTAAAGCGGAGAAGCAGCAGAGTGAACAACATCTCTTTCATTTCATACTCGTCGCTCGCTTGCGTTATCTGTTATTCTGTTGCTTTCTCGCTTTAGAAATTCCGCTCTACTCGCTCCCGTCTGCAAATAGACCTGATCGCTATAGCCGAGAAACAATTCAATACCTATTGTAGTCTAGGCTGCAGTTCACTTCACTTGATCGTAGGTACAATATAAACATCATATAAAACACGGAAATTTATGTAAGAAGTTACCAGTTGAAAACAAAGTATCATATCAGAACAGTTATATCAAAGAATATCGTAAAATGAAACGTAAGTGTTCAATTTGTAGTGTTTGGGTGTTGAGTTCGTGTTCCAGAAAAATCAACGCAAAATTGTACGACCATGCTGTGGAAAAAAAGGTTAAAATTGATGAGAGTAGCTCTTTCATTTGTCAAAGTTGCTACAAGAAATTGTATAAGCACATTGATACCATGACCGAAGAACCCATTACAGGACCATCCAGTATAGGCACTACAGGTATGTTATATAAAAGTTCATATAATTCTGTTTTAATTTGAATTCTTCTCTTGCAATTGTTACTGGAACATTTTTATTTTTACATTCTTTTAGAATCGTGCGAAGCAACCAGTCACGAAACAATTGCCCTTGCAGGACCGTCCGGCATTGTTCCTTTTCCCTACCAAAGTAAATAATAAAATAGAAATTATTTGCATGATTTCCAATCAATCAATTTTTAATCAATAATTTGTTATATTTATTTACAGGCTCATTGGAAACAACCAGCTATGAATCGATCGGTACCACCAATAACACGTTTTTGTCTGACGATAATGAAATGCTAACACAGCTTAAGGATAAATTTAAGGAAACAAAAGATAGCAATGAGCGGTATAGGATTTTAACCACACTGCCCAAAAGTTGGTCTACATATAGGATTATGCAAGAGTTTGATGTTTCCCAATATATGGCCAACCAAGTGAAAGTATTACAACAACAGGAGGGAATAATGTCAGTGCCTAAAAAGAGGATTAGTAGAGCTTCGTTAGGAGAGGAAACGCTAATGCGTGTTCGTAATTTTTATAATAGCGACGATATAAGTCGTGTGTGCCCGGGAAAAAGGGATTATTTGATATCCAACAATGAAGAAGGTAGGATCTACATACAAAGAAGGTTAGTTTTATGCAATTTGCAAGAGGCGTACTCCATATTTAAAAATACTCATCCTGATATTAAGATTGGATTTTCGATGTTCGCCAGTAACCGTCCAAAACACTGCATTTTGGCAGGAACAAGTGGCACGCATACGGTGTGCGTTTGCATTTACCACCAAAACGTTAAATTGATTTTAAAACACTCCAAAGTAAACAATTACTTCCAGATGGTGTTCAGTCCTACCATGATATGTTTTCAAAAATAATTTGTCAAAATCCAAATGAGCATTGCTGGCAGCAATGTTGCGAAAATTGTCCGGGAATGCAAATTTTGGCGGTAGAACTTATGACCATTCTTAATAACGGTCACGTTGAATCATTACAATTTAAACAATGGCGTCAAGCAGAAAGATGCAGTTTGGACTTAGTTGAAATGGACACACAAGAATTTATTGATACTTTTTTAGAAAAATTACTCAATTTATTGCCACATAACTTTACAGCTGAGCGACAGGCAAACTATTTAAAACACGTGAAAAACAATTTAAAAGCTACTGAGTGTATCATAATCTGTGATTTTTCGGAGAATTATTCATTCGTTGTGCAGGATGCAGTTCAAGGCTTTCATTGGGCAAACGCTCAATGTACTATTCACCCTTGTGCTATTTATTTTAAAGATGAAGAATCAAATGATTTGAAGTTTACCAGTTTTATTGCAATTGCTGATTTCACTAAACATAATCATGTCGCAGTGCGTCTTTTTTTGACTCAATGCATAGCGTTCATAAAAAGTAAGTTATCAGGTTTAGAGAAAATTTATTTCTTCTCAGATGGATCTGGAAGCCAATACAAAAATAAAATGACCGCTTTTAATTTGTGCAACATGCAAAAAGATTTTGGCATAGATGCCGAGTGGAATTTTTTCGCTACTTGTCATGGAAAGGGCCCTTGTGATGCTTTGGGAGGCGTATTGAAACGAAATGCTGCGAAAGCCAGTTTGCAAGATCATCACATAACAACGGCCGAAGAACTTTATTCATGGGCTATTTCTAAGCCAGACTCGAAAATACACTATCAATTTTTTCGGAATCCGACTATAATAAAATGGAAAGAAAATTAAAAAATCGTTACACACGTGTGAAGCAAATTTCAGGGACTCAGTCATTCCATAGTTTTAAGCCTCAAAACGAAGAGTATATTATTGTGAAACAAAATTCATTTTCAACGGAAGAAAAATGTATAAAATTGTTATGAAAAAACTTAATAAATAAAAATAAATGTATAAAAGTGTTTTTCTTATTTTTTAACATGTTCATCATGTCGCGCGGCTTTAAAGTGTTTTTTTCTTGGAACTTACACTAAGCAAAAATATTTGAAATTTTAAAGCCTTATTTATTTGAAAAGGTAATCGTCAAAAAATAGCAATTGGTCTGTGTGGTTAACGGAAAGCCTTAAAGACTGATTCGAATGTTATACTAAGTTTGTAAGTAACTCATAGATTTCATTAGTCATAGGTTTGATTGGATGGAGACGCATGGTAATCTACCATGCATCTTCATCGTTTCTACAGGCGGGTGATGTATAAAATGAAGAGTAATGATTTATTATTTAAAAAATTGTATCTCCAAAACGACACGCAGAACATCTCCAATTTTTTGATATGTTATGTAAAATTGAATGCTCTTTCATTTAAAAATACTAAAACAAGGAGTCGTTGAGGCCCCTCGCAGTCAAATTCAAGAAAAACTATTTGTTTTGTATTTTTTTCATACAAAAATTGATATATTCAAAGGTTTCGTATTTTTGCTTGAAAATTCAAAAAAATACCAATACAATGGCCAAAAATGACTAAAATCGGTTAAACGGTTTAGGAGTTATAAATTTTTGAAAATTGAAGATTTTGAAAAATCACGATTTTTTGGACCAGTCTAACGCAGAAAGGTCCAGTCTAATAACGAAATAAAAAAATACGGGTCTAATATTTTTCGATGTTGAACAATCCTACCGAATATTATAAAATTCTGAGAGATCGTATAACTTTTTTTCATGGAATTGCTGTATATATATATATATATATATATATATATATATATATATATATATATATATATATATATATATATATATATATATATATATATATATATATATATATATATATATATATATATATATATATATATATATATATATATATATATATATATATATATATATATATATATATATATATATATATATATATATATTGTCTGGTTTCAAAATAAGTACGACTTTTGCATTTTTCCATTTATCTGGAAAGTATCTCTGCAGAACTTCCCTTAAATTTTCTGCTGAGTTTCCCTGAAGTTCACTGAAAAACTTCCCTCAAGTTCTCTGAAGAACTTCCCTGAAGTTCTCTGCAGAACTTCCCTGAAGTTCTCTGTTCTCTGCAGAACTTCCCAGTAGTTCTCTGAAGAACTTCCCTGAAGTTCTCTACGGAACTTATCTGAAGTTCTCTACAGAATATCCTTGAAGTTATTTGCAGAAATTCCCTGAAGTTGTCTAAAGAATTTCTCTGAAGTTCTCTGCAAAAAATAGTTGATCCAACATTTGCCATAATGTCGGAATAGTCCTTGTTACCATGATCATAGTCAAGAATGCCATGAAAGTGATTAATTCGACCAGTCATCCTGACCATGATTGAATTGTCAGTATAACGATAGAATTTTTTCACAGGTAGAGCAGCGCCACGCAGTGAAATAATTCTGAACTATGAAGTCCACCGTCTGGAAGACCACCCAACAAACATCGGTGTCGACTAACCGCTTGTTCAAACAAATTTGGAGAAGTTGTTCAGCTTTTCCTTCTAGAAAGCTGAATAACTTCTCCAAATTTGTTTGAACAAGCGATTATTCGACACCGATGTTTGTTGGGCATGGCTACCCGAATAAATTTCCTGCAAACAAAATTAATTCATACATGATCTTGATATCAAAATACAGATATTACAAAAAGTTCACATGAACACTAGTAATGGACGAATTCTTATCTTAAGTGTACACTATTCAAATACCCCTGACCTCCTAGAATATCTTTTTCGAAAATGCCATTTTGCTATATGTCAATAATCTCGAGATCCAGATTATAAGGTCTGTATCAGCAATAATCCGGACACCTCAAAACATGAATAAAACATCAATTTCGCATTATATTTCCGTCGTAGTTGTTTACTTCAGATTCATGGGATGTGTTTTAACAATTCGTGAAGACAAAACATAGTTATTCGGTATTTGCATAAAATTTTCGAACTTTGCGCTTAACTCCGTCCATTAGGGTTTGTACAGACTCTTCAGAAATCGTAGAAGCCGTCTTTGTCCAAATTTGCTGGAAGTGGAAGTTTCCGCTTCATCAGAGCCCAATATCTCTCTATTGGTCGTAGCTCTGGGCAATTTGGCGGGTTTGAGGTTTTTGGTACAATGTTCACTTGATTTGCTTGGTACCACTCCATCACAGTTTTAGCATAGTGGCATGATGCCAAATCGGGCCAGAACAATGGTTTTTCTTTGTGACTTTTGATGAAGGGTAGCAATCGCTTTTGCAGACACTCTTTCTGATAGATCCCTTGTTGATTGTGCCTGTAGTGACGAAAGATTTACTCTTTTTGCCACACGTGCAAATTGCTTGTCACACAAGGTATTTTTTGGGAAATTTCGATGCCTTCTTCGTTCTGAAATGCTCAGCTGTAGCATTTCTGGCCATAGCAGAATAAAAAGCCAGCCCTGGAAGCTGCTTAAAATTCTCCAGGACAAAAGTTTCATCATCCATAACAACGCATGAAAACTTCGTCAAATGTTCGCAGTACAAACGTCGAGCCCGTGATTTTGCTGCCAAGTTCTGTTTGTCGTTGTGATTTGGAACTGTTTTTACTTTATACGACTTAAGTCTCAAACGTTGTTTTGATTTTTGGACAAAACCAGGCGACATCCCTATTTTACGAGCCACCGTTCGAATGGAGAGATTTGGGTTTTTCGTTAATATCCTTTTCACCTTTCGGTCCATGACAGGATCAGCGCGTCCAATGTTTTTGTCACTTCTCGGTTTCCTCTCCACCGTCAAACGTTCCGAAAATGATTTGAGCACATCGTAAACAGTGGATTTAGGCAAATCCAATGTTTTTGCACGGTCCCGTATTGACAAGTCAGGATTTTCCGTACGCCCGTACAAAATTCGCTCGCGCACTTGTTTTTCTTTCGTCGCCATCTTGAATACTAAACATGAAATGTAAACATCAATCATAGTCTTTTTCATCATAAACTCTCAGCTATACCACAGTGAAATTTTTCATTTCTACGTGCAATATTTCAAAACTTACAATGATTTGAAGGTGTCCGGATTAATGTGGATACTGACCTTACAGTAAGTTTACCTGCACACTAGCACCACGGAGTAAGATAATTCAGAGCTGGCAACTTAACATCATCCGAAAGGCCTCAATCAACCAAACATCTTTGTCCAAGACGCCAACTGGCCATATGTCAAGGATCTCGATATTCAGGTTATAACGTAAGTTTACATGCATACTAGCGCTCCGAAGTGAGATAATTCCAAACTTTGAGGTATACCATCCTGAAGGCCTTGATCTATTGAACAACTTTGCTCAAGGAAGTGACATTCTATATACAAAGGATTACGAGATATTATCCAATAAAACAACAAAGGCCAATGCCAATATATCATTTGAGATCAACATCAAGGGAACCCGCGCATGGCGGGGGGTTAACTGTACTTCGCTGTTTTTTTTTTTTTTGCTAAAATATGCTGCCTTTCAACAGTCAGAACTTTTTCTGGTGGAGTCGGAACGACACATTTCTTGTGCAAAGTTGTTTGTTTAAGTCTCAAGGGTCACCCACAATAGATAACACATCGATCAATAAGTCACAGGCCTAACTACCAGATGGCGGCTCTTGTAAAATATCCATATGATTTTTCGAAAGTATCAACCTTCAAAAAATTACTGTCAAAATCATGACGTTTGGTTAATTATTTATCGAGTTACAGAGTTACAGAGTTACAGATTTCCTCCTCTTGCCTATCCTGCATGGGGTAGTATGGTAAAGGGTTATGTGCCTGATCGGATACTACCGTTCAATAATGCCCTCCGCTCGTTTTCAAACTTGATCTTTCAATTTTCAAAGCCTGCCGTTGCCCTAAACGGAACTATCAATACACTTTCTCTTCATGTCTATTCGTTCTAGCAATAAATTACCGTCCACTCCTAGCGCTTCGCATGGAGATGAGAAATTATCTGCTTCTGACAAACTTCATCAAAGATTGTTAATATTTTGTTTGTTGAATGTCCAACGTACTTGTATGTGTTAAATGGCTGCTGTGTTTACGGAGGGAACATGGTTTGCGATTGAAATTTTCTTCTCAATCTTCTTGGGCTGCAGGACAGCCTAGGTGTTTGGCAGTACGTAATACTACGATAAAAATAGACTTTTACACCGTCTTCAACTCGAGGTTGTACAGACTGAACATTGAACATAAAGCGGATTACAACGAACAACTTAACCTGACACCCAGTGGACCAGTTTGGAAATTTTCGTTTTGCAAAAAGACCCACAGGCTGGAGCGGGAATCGAACCCTTGAGCTGAGGCAGTTATTTGAGTGGTTCTCAAAAGATAGTTCAATTTTTTATGCAAATTTGTGAAGAAAAATGCAAATAGCATGAGTTCAAAATACGATTTTCGGTGGTTTTGTGACCCAAGCTAATGGAAACTGGCATAGAGCTCTGGGTTCAAAAATTCTCTGTCGACCAGTGTTACCACACCTAAATGTCCAGTAGACTGAACTCGCTCCAGTGTTGTTCCAGAAATGGTGTATTCTTGTCTAATGGGAGATCAGCAGCGGCAAAAAGTTATCACTTTACACTTCTTAATGTTCACGCTCATTCCATTTTCGACGCACCAACGAAGAAGCAAATCAGTGTCATAAATGGCAGTGGCATAGATGTTATTACTCTGAAAAGTTTGAGATTGTCGGCGTACAGCAGGTCAGTAGATGAGAATCGATGGCATAAATCGTTGATGTACAGAACGAAAATCAAAGTTCCTAGCACACTACCTTGCGGAAAATCAGAAGGAACGCAGAAGGTCTCGGATCGAAAGGACTGTACTTGAACGAAAGCTTCCCTGCCACTACCTTGCGGAAAATCAGAAGGAACGCAGAAGGTCTCGGATCGAAAGGACTGTACTTGAACGAAAGCTTCCCTGCCCCACCCATGTGACGAAGCTTTTTTACCGCGTATTTGTGTGATACGGTGTCGAAAGCTTTTGAAAAATCGACGTATATGGAGTCCACCTAATTCCGCTGCTCGATCTTCCGAAACAGCACATTGGAATAGCATAACAAATTGGACGTTGTAGAGCGATGTGGAATAAATACATGCTGATGTTCCGAAGCTATTGGTTTTGCAGCAGACAGTAAGACTTTTTGCACCATGGATTCTAGGAGTTTACTCAGGCAGCGAAGAATCGAGATTCCACGATAATCGTTAACGCTTCGTGAACTCCCAGATTTGTGGATTGGAATTATTTTGGAGGTTTTTTTTATTCCAGATCCTGTTTGTACATTAGCAGGAAAAAGATTTGAAGCATACTGCCAAGAAGACCAAGTCTTTCTTCCAGTCTTGTCAGATCAATCCACTGGAATGGCCTCCACAAAGCTCGGACCTCAACCCCATCGAGAATTTGTGGGCGATTCTCGATGCCGAATGCTGACGAGGCAGTATAGGCATTTGCAGAATCGGCCCATTACTTTGTACCAAGATGCACGACCCGGTATGCTAATAGGACTCAACAACCTACACTCAATCGCACCGATTGAAGCGAAGTTGGGTCCTGGTGAAACAATTGCGGTTCAAGGAAAACTAGGATAGACCATATACGGGCCAAGTGAGAGGCCGCAACCATACAATATGCTGTCCTGTTGGAGTAGTCGTTGGTAGCGATACAAAGAGAGTCACGCGACGACCAGAGAGCCGTTGATAACCTACAACGAACAACCAGTCGAACTGGAAACCGCTTTGAAAGAGGCCTGCTTTGGAAGTCGCAAGAAGTTAACAGTACCCACATCTTTGAGTGAAGCAGAGTACCTCGCTTTTAGCGATGAAATGCAAAAGCGTTGTCATATAGGAGGATAACAGAGGCTGTTTAGCACATGAAAAGTCGACAATTGAAGAGGATCAAACGTATTGATATAAAAAAATATTTTATTAGAGATCATGTTGCTGCAGTAAAAATCAAGATTGGACTGATATCGACAACTAAACAACAGGCACAACTCTTTACCAATGCCTCAGAGACGATTCAACTCCAATATTGTTATGTGCATAACGGCAATAACCTAGCAGATAGTACCACAGAATTGTTTTGTTTGGTGGGTGGAAAAATGGGTGGCGATTCAAACTACGAAATTTAATGTAGCAATAAGTTGATTAGACAGCGCTAGTGTGCAGTACGATTCCAACGTTAAATGATTTGAAATTAAATACAACAAACTTCAATTATGTCTTGAATGTCTGTCTGCGACATGAGGTTCTTGTGTAGTAATATTGACCCTCTATTTAGTCAAATTTGCATCAGTGCATGAACCGAATTTCACCCGTGCACTCTTTCATTAACGATTCTTCAATTATGAATTGAATACCTGGGACACGGACATATGAAAGAAAAAAAATTCTTTTCCCGTTTGATTTTTGGGAGGCTCTGGAATCCTATAATAACTGTGCAAAATTTCAGCTCGATCGGAGAAACTATATTTTAGTGCCCTTGGTTTTAATTTTCCATGGGATTTTCTATGGGGAAACTTACTTTTAAAAAGAAATATCTATCAAGGTGACCCGTTGTCCTCTAAAAATAAGTCAATCCAATCAATCTCTGGGAAATCTTCCAAGGAAATTCTTCCAAGACCGCAAAGCGATCCGACGCTTGTGAAAAAAGTTATTTAGCTAATACTGATTACTATCCAAACGAACAGCTCATTGGTCTGTTTTTTCTAACAACACTGCCACCTGCATCACAACCTGCAGCGCCTGCAGCCTGCTGCTGTCTGCGCAAAGCAACCACGTGGTGTGGGGGGCGTTCACTCAGCTTGGAGGAAAGCCGATATCATGCGCATAAAAAAGTTTGACAGTTCACACCGTTTGAACAAAATTGTTTTGCTCCCAAAAATCAAAGGGGAAATGGAATTTAAATTTTGTCCCAGGCTAATGAGTATATTATAGAAGTTCTTATGGGTCCAATTAATCATTAATTCATGTTGAACTTTTGCATGATACAACCATTGAATTTGTTCACATTTTGCACTGAAAATGAACCTTACTCCCGCGCGACCTCCTCGGCTATATACTGACAAAGCGAGTGGCAAAGCTAGCATAGAACACCTATACTTACCCTCCTTGCACATTTACTTACTAACCTTCGATTCATCCTAAAAGGCGACAGCGTTTTGCAAATTTAGATAGGAACGTGTCATAAATGCCACGCGACGGGAGATACAAACAGAGATGTAAATATGATAACAGCAATAACAACCATTTGTTATCATTGTGATGCCAAAATTGATTGCTCTACTTTGCAATTGTTTTACAGCTTCGAAAGGCTGATTTTAAAAGAGACATGGGGCTTAATTTTAAAAAAAAGAAATGTGTGAAAAAATCTCGATTGAATGAACGACTTGTGATAAAGTTGTTTTTAAGCTTCATGCCTACAACCTATGATGAGACGCTTGTGACGAACGTTCAGTTGCCCGGCAATCGCTTTTCCTTGTTTGGCATGACTTCAGAATGACGTGGATTTGAAAGGGGTTTTCAACTATACTATTTTGGAGACCAGTCCGAATAGCACCTTCAGTATTGTTCAAGAGAAAAAAAATTAACTCACTCTTATGTTTACAAATGCATATATTTCAAATAGTGTTCACATATACATTGCAATTTGTTCCGAGCGTCGTTTGCAAAAAAAAACAGTATCTTTCCGTCAAGCTTACTTTATAAGCTCTCCCTTTTGAAAAATACTTATATTTAACAATTATGTTCTATTTCATGACATTTACAGTATACAATAAATAGCTAAACTTGAATAAAAGCACCCTTGCTAGTATTCTTTCGATAATATTGTGAGTGTAATAATGCTATGGTTTTCGGGAACTGGTTCTATTCCGACACTGTTCGAGATCTTAAAATTAATACCAAATTTGTTACAAAAAAAGAAACATTACTCATATGAACTCGATTAGGAATTTGTGCTATAGATACAATCAGTTCTTATTCCTTCATCGAGTTTTAACGTTATATGATTTTACTATTTACAAATTTGCAAATCTTCATTTACAGCACTTGCATTATGTAAAATAAATTTTGGCTGGAAACTTAAAATTGTAAAACAATGAAACAAATTGATCGTACAAAATCTAGGACTGTGGACGATCACTCTCGGCTGTACCCACCGGAAAAAGAGAATCGTAACTAGGCGGGAGGTCCTTATCCTCAGCTGGCGGAGCTGTAGGATGTACATCACTAGCAGAAGATTGAAGTTCCACTTGTATTTGGTCAGCTGAGACTGTTAGAGAATTTTGATTATTTCGAGCCATACCAGCGCGGTTGCTGTTGTCATGCCCTATGCAATGGCGGTACCTGTAGAGACACCAAAGACAGCCTCCAAACAAAATCATAGTTGCAAAGAGGGATATGATTGCACTCCACAGAACGTTAGAGGGATTCAATATCTGGACCTGTTCAGAGTCTTTAAAACACCCTTTTTCATCTACACATTCGGGACAGTTTACAAACCCATCTCCAAAAAAGTCTTTGCTGATGCAAGAATCGTCTTCATTGTCCTCACAACGCGCATATAAATCCAGGTTATCACAATCCCGTTTTACCGTTGCAACAAATTGTACTTCTAATACATCTTCCAAAGTTGGCAATGGAAGTGTTGTATCCAGGTTTACGGTTACTCGCATCCAACCTCTATCATCCGTATACACCCTTAACTCATCGTCATCTTCAACTGCATCGCAAAATGTGTACTTTTTCTCATTGCTTTTCTTGATCACAATATTATCGATGCAATGACCATGGTTTTTCTTCCGCAATTGAGCCTTACTGATGGTTAAATACAGACCCATCCGTGGTGGAGCTTGCAAATAGAATTTACAATCGGCAAACTTCTTGAAGGAAGACGCATTCCATGTTTGCCGGAAAATGGCACCTTTTTCAGGGTTACTCAAGTGTATAGGGCCTGATTGAGTAAGTATGTTATCCAACAAAGGAATTCTCCGTGTTTTACATACTCCTTCTGTTGTCATATCATCTGAAAATGTGTGTAAAAACCTTTATTATCGTATTTCCAGGAATCCTAAGTAAAGTGAATCACGCAAATTTCATTAAAAATAAACATTTGAAATCACTTACAGATTCGATACGCTGGACTTGAAGCTTGTATGCTGTAGATAATATTTATGATCAAAAATGTTTTTATATCAAATACCCACATTTTTTATTCGAATATGGTTGATATCTTATAAATTCGTAATATATCAGCAGGATTTCATGTTTAAAATAGGATTTTTTGTTTCTGCTTCAAATTTTGATTCTATGGTGTAAAAAGTCAAAATAATACAAATTTGACATTAAACACCACTGACACTAAAAGCAAGGTGCGACAAAAATCCTACACTGAACCCAAACATCATCTCGAAATCGTATCGAAAAGTAATTCGATTGCGCTCTTTAACGAAAAGCATTCGGAAATCGGATGATTGTCTTATGGTTAGATCCGTATGACGATCATCCATGTTTCGTATGACACTCAACCAAATTCAATATGATGTTTGTTTCAAAAGTGTGTAGATTTATTAGCGATCTATGAATAAATTAAAACAATTTCACGACATAAATTTATTTCACTTTTCACTTCCTCAACCGTTGAGCAAAGACTGCAACGGGAGTACAAAAATTGAAGGAATCAGGAAATATTTTTCCGCGACTCCGTAGGAAGCGGTCGGGTTTCGATCCTTTATTCGTGACGGTACCAGTTCTGATAGCGATTGATAGGTTTTTACCAGGGGGTGCGACTCTATCTCAGATGCAGGATATTTTTTGTTATGCTTTTGTGCGATGTGCGCACGCTTAGTAGATAGAAAGAAGATTTTAAAGATTTTGATGAAGATTTTAAAGATTTGCTGTAAAAAGATGTAGCACGATGCAAGTAGATGGATTAAGATTCACAAGCTGAAACAAGATTTTTCAAAGATTGATTCGCTAGCGTGAGATTTTTCGATCATCTTGAATCTGGATTTAGATGTGTCGCACCCCCAGGTTTTTACCGAATGATGTAAAATGGAATGTTTGTCATCCTCATTTCAAATGATTTCTGTCATAGGACTTTTCCAATGCAATACGCATTCAACTTTGGGATGACGATTTTTCGTACAGCGTTCATCAGAATTTTAACGGGAGGTCAATTCACTTCGCGTATTATTAGTTGTTCAACATTAGAAGGATAATCATCTGTTTTCTAGAAAATCGTCCTCCGCCTGCATCTATCATTCGAAAATGCGATTTCAATGTTTCGATATCATCCGACGGAGGATTCATCCGATAAAAGGAGGATGTTTGGGTTCAGTGTACCTACACTCCCGTTTCATTTACTCAATTTTGAGTACAATTTTATACTATCTCTTTTTGTCACACGAAAATGTTACTCAATTTTCATAAAAGTGGATCTACTCATAAATTGAGTAGAT
Source organism: Aedes koreicus (assembly GCA_024533555.2). Taxonomy (NCBI): domain Eukaryota; kingdom Metazoa; phylum Arthropoda; class Insecta; order Diptera; family Culicidae; genus Aedes; species Aedes koreicus. The sequence goes on along the minus strand of JAHHFK020000728.1, from coordinate 217,311 downwards.
CTACTTTTTAACGAAAATTGAGTAATGCCTTGTTCAGACTATAGAAGGACAATCATCTCCTGATAAACATGTACCATACAGGAACGATATTATAGATGGTATGACCATACCACTTACAGTTGGGATGATACCCCGAATTGGTGGTTAGGCACTTCTTATGGTTATTGTTTATGCGGGCTGGTTTCTAGAAAATCGTCCTCCGCCTGCATTTATCATTCGAAAATGCGATTTCAATGTTTCGATATCAACCGACGGAGGATTCATTTGATAAAAGGAGGATGTTTGGGTTCAGTGTACAGGCTTGTAACATAATACAAGGGTGTTTTGAAAAGTATCTACAAGAAAGATGTCATCAAGATAGCCTTGTATTATGTTACAACGCTGTAGTATGAACAAAGCATAACATTTCCGTGAGAGAAAAAGAGATGGTACACGCTCGTTCAGATCTACTCTAAATAGAGTAACTTTCACTCAGTTTCGTATTTCCATGCTAAATGTCAAAAACTGAGTAACTTCAAATAAGGAAACTGAGTAAAGGCTACTCTGATTGTAAAAGCGCTGTACTTATAAAAATAGAGTAATTATAATAGAGCTGTCAGAAGCGAAGAACATGGTTCAGTCCAACCGATATGTGCCGAAAGAAAAATTAGCTGCGACTTGTGTGACCAAAGGATTAAACTGAAAGCAGATGGTAAACGGCATAAAATAAGACTTCACCGTGAACAAATCGAGGAAACCGGGAATATCAAAGCGATGGAGTGCAATGAGAAACAAAAGCAATACACACTGGAGGAAACGCAGCGTGATGAACCATTATCACTCTGCAAACTGGGCACGTGCCACAAGTTTGGAAAGAATCTATAGTCATTCCCGAGGTCATTCCCATTCAAAAAGTCGCTGGAACAATTAAAGCCGAAGAGTTTCGTCCTATTAATATGATGCACACTTTAGAAAAAAAATTGGAACTTGTTGTAAAAGGCCAGCTGTTAACGTATTTAAATAGTAATAATTTGATTGCGCCAGAACAATCGGGATATCGCGAAGGTCATTCTTGTGAAACAGCGTTAAATTTAGTGTTAGCAAAATGGAAAGAAAATGTAGAGCGTAAAGATACGATTGTTGCTGATTTTTTGGATCTGAAACGCGCTTTTGAAACGATTTCTCGGCCCTTGTTGTTAGAAACAATCAAGCGCTTTGGATTTTCGGGTTCTGCATACAGATGGTTCGAAAGCTATTTGTCTGACAAAACTCAACGGACGGCTTTTAATGATTCTGTTTCGAGCCCTGTGGAGAACAGCCTTGGCGTACCACAAGGGAGTGTATTAGGGCCCATTTTATTCATTCTATATATTAATGACATGCGACGAGTCTTGCGATTTTGTAATATTAATCTTTTTGTTGATGATACCGTGTTGTTCATTGCAGCTAAAAGCCTTGAGGAGGCCGTTTCATATTTGAATGCAAATATACGCTCTCTAAGTAGATGGTTAAAGTACAAACAGTTGAAATTGAACATAAGTAAAACTAAATTCATGGTAATTTCGCGGAATCGAGTTATCGAAGACGTCCCGCATAATCAAAAACCATTCCTGGAGCATTTCCCTTATCGTGACGACCGTTTCCTTTATTTTTACGACATTAACCCTTATAGTTGACAACTATAAACTGACAATCTTCTCTATAGTTTTAACAATATGTCAGATATGTCAGATATATAATATGTTTTAACAATATGGCATACATTAACAATATCTGTTAATGTAGAGGGTGCATGGTGAAAATGAGATTAAACTATTCGATTACAATAACATAAAATGTGATAATACATCTTACATTCTAAGTATAGTTTTGACTATATTGCAAATTGTTTTTCGTTATGCGGGGTCTCTGTTAAAATTGATGATGAGACAATTGATCGCGTTCGTGAGATTAAATATCTTGGCGTGATAATTGATGATAGATTAAAATTTGACTCTCACATTGACGATGTCATCAAGAAAATAGCCAAGAAGAACGGTATTCTCTGCTGATTGAAAAATGATTTAACTATTGCTAGTAAAATACGATTGTACAAATCTATCATCTCTCCTCACATTGATTTGTTCCATTTTGTTTTTAGCCAATCAAACACAAATATCGAGATTACAGCGTTTGCAAAATAAGATAATGCGTTTGATCTTGAGATGCAATAGGTTCACTTCCTCCTCTTTTTTGTTAGATGCCCTACACTGGCTATCGGTGAAGCAGAGAGTTGTGTATTTGACAATGGTGTTCATTTTTAAAGTAATTAACGGGTTGTTGCCTCGATATTTGTGTAATCGAATTGAAAGAGGAAGTGATATTCATAGATATAACACTAGAAACGCGGATGATGTTAGAACACCATATTTTTTGAACGGAGCTTCACAAAATTCGTTGTTTTTTAAAGGTATAAATGTTTTTAAATTCGATGCCTATACACATCAAACGTGCAGCAACACTAACAGATTTTAAGAGACAATGTATTTCACACATCAAAGCTGCCTTTTGAACAGCTACTCTGTTAACTTTTTACTCTTGACTAATTTTGTATCTTGACGATGTTATTACAACGGATATTTTTGTATGGTTTATTGTTAAATGTTTTATATTTGTCATGGGGCACAAACAAACCATACTTTTCGTATATATATATATATATATATATATATATATATATATATATATATATATATATATATATATATATATATATATATATATATATATATATATATATATATATATATATATATATATATATATATATATATATATATATATATATATATATATATATATATATATATATATATATATATATATATATATATATATATATATATATATATATATATATATATATATATATATATATATATATATATATATATATATATATATATATATATATATATATATATATATATATATATATATATATATATATATATATATATATATATATATATATATATATATATATATATATATATATATATTGGCCTTTGATGCTTGAGAAGATGCCATGAAATAGTAGTGGGTTGTCTGGCTGATTGTCGGGGAATTCCTTGTCAATTCTGTCGTGGTTGAAAGTAAAAGTTTGACTAGGGTCGGTCCAGGATTTTTTCGGTTTGGAAATTTTCTCGATTTCCCTGATGGGGAATATCCTTGGTCAGCCCAAAACTAAGGTGTCGGTTCCATTAGTGTTGGAACCCCATTGACTCTGTAGCGGGCAGGATCGGATATTGGCTTGTCTTTTGATAATGTCCTTATACGGGATTCTGTGATCTGAATCGTTATAGGATTTCCTGATCGCTGGGAATACTTGCGAACATTTGTGGTTGACATCAAGAGCTTTTCACAATTATATCGCTGTAAAGCAAATGAACAGTTTTGGAAGAACTTTACATCTGTAGATGAAATCAGTTCATTTTTTGTTTTGCATAACTGGTTGAATTGTTTTTTAAATAAATTATCTAATAGATAAATCGTCTAGCTCAAACCTTTGTAGGGGTAAGTGGCGGGACCATCATCATCATCATCATCATCATCTCTGTGGAATAGAAAGTTCTGCTTGTTCGTTTAAAAACTACACTGTTTTGCAAACGATTTTCAAGGTAATAACAGTTCACCTGTGATTAAAAATTAAGTTTAATCTACTGCTTAACATCCATCCATCTATCCATTAACCAAAATTTATTTCCAATTGTTATTTATTTGTCTTCAACAGCGTCTAGAGGCTTCTTAGCACGATGTGAGGGAATTTCTTCTACTTTGACTTCCATTTTGGGAATTATATTCTCAAATGAGAATATAATTCCCAAAATGGAAGTCAAAGTAGAAGATACAATGCACCATATGCTTAATGAAAACTCGGAGAAATCGTTCTTCAAAATTTCACCCAGTATCAATCAGCATTTAGTTTGTAAGGTTTGTAACAGGTTGTGTGGTTTTAATGGAAGAGTAAAACCACGAGAGTCATTATTGCTCTCTCTATTATAAGGAACCTTCTTTATTGTAATTTTGCTTATCGCCTCATTCTACCACCGGTGGTTTCAAGTTGTACATTTTAAACGAAAGAAGGAAATATCTGCCAATAATGACATTCAAAATACGCGATAAAATATTAAGTTATCCTAAACCAGTTTCCCTATACTTTTACGTAAATAAAATGAAGAGCATGTTATGTATACATGTTCAAAAAACAAGCAATATAGCTGCCCTGAGCAGAGCACAATACATTGAGGTTTTTGATTTGAATCAATTTTTTTTTTCAATCGGGTTTTAATGGAAATGAATAGCTCATGCTCAGATTGTTTACTCAATGCTAAAATTAGATACATAGTAATGTCTACTCTAATTTTGTTAAGTGACCTAGTTAATCAATAATGAGTAACCCTGTAGCTACTCTAATTAGGTTATTTCCACTTTTAACGAAACTGAGTCGTTTTCTACTCAGTTTTGAGTAACTGCAAACGAGCGTGCGTATAATTGTAACCAAAAATTGAGGAAAATAAAACGGGAGTGAATAATAACTTCTATTAAGCTAATGCCAGGGACAGACATACAACGTACCATAGACTAATTCTAAGACCAGTAGGTCCCGAACAAATACGATTTTTTTCTTGGCTCAGTCAGTACTAGGACATCGGTCCCAAGCTCGGTCCCAAGCTTAATAATACCACGGACTAATTACGGACATCGGACGGGTGATTTATTCATGACGCACCTGGTCAACATTTTCAGTGTATCAAGTTCCATATATACTAGAATATTATTATCAGAGAAGTACTAGAAAAACAGCAACACTGCTTTCAAGTATTGTTTTTTCCAACTTCGGCAACACTGTTCTCTTGTCAAAACAAGTCAACCGCAGATGAGTATTATAGCGAATTCGTTTTTGATCCAGTTCCAAACTGGATCGGGTATCAAAATTGGGTCGGCTTGTTGTATGATAAACGTCAGTGTGTATGGTTGTATTTGTAACTAGTATCGGATTGAGGTTTGCACTGACAATAAGTTCGGATATCGCAGGTTGGAACTAGTTCCAACCTAGGTTCAAAAACGAATTCGATATTAGTAGCCAAAAACAACAAAACAAACCAAAAACATTATCTGTAACTGATAATACATATAACGTACTCATTCATTTTAACGCAACTGCATTCGATGACTTCATCTCTTCGATTGATTCTCAGAATGGTCGGTTGGAACTCGATAAACCTCGATCTGCGGATGTGGACGCATCCCATGGAAAGGAATTTTCGATCATGATGGTTGTGGTAAGTTTTGTGAGCATGTCGAATGCCTGGAAGCTGCACGGTGCGGATGTGAACGACTCGGATGAGTCCATATTTGCCGGGAATAGTCACCGAAACGCCACGTACTGTTAAACTTCTGCTTCATCGCAAGACAAATCTTCCACATCACTTCTCTCAGCGGCTGGCTGGGTGTACGAACATATTTCCATAGACTAACTCTGATATTGATATTGATATTTCTCTGCACCAAACATTTTGTGCTTGCTCGATGTTAGCGATGAAAGGTAATGCGAATATTTGAAAAAATAAGTTGATAACTTTTGGATCGCGGATACTAAAAACAATTCAACTTAACTTCTAACACAAGACTGATTTTATTTCCGACTCATTAAAATAAGCTAAACTATGGTCCCTACCAAGGCACACGGCTGTGTCACGTTCTGCTGACACTCCAATCCGTCGTCGTCGTTCTCGATGCATACTTTCGATCGAGTTAAGTGCTGATTATGTGCACGCTGCTGGTTCAAAGGTATCGCCGTTCCAGATATAGGCGATGCATGTTGCTGGTGTTGTGATATTTTGGGTAAGGAAATGATGATGCGGCGCACTGCTGGTGAATCGGACGATTGTTGGTCGCCTCGTCCGGACTATGAACCTGCACGGAAGAAAAAAAGTACCCATTTGAGCAGTTGCGTGTGGGAAGCCAATTTTGGGTATAGTTATGTTAACGCACCCGTTGTGTATAAATAACTTACTTTTGGGTGAAATTCGACCCAAAAGTAAGTTATTTATACCCAACGGGTCGGTTAACATAACTATACCCAAAATTGGCTTCCCACACGCAACTGCTCAAATGGGTACTTTTTTTCTTCTATGTGGTCTATGCCGATGTAGCAATATCGCCCTATTCAAAACGTGAAACGTGTTTCGGGTTTTGAGGCCACGGCCTTGTCGTCAGGCGTGACAGGAGATACGTTTGATAACTGCTCTCCCCCTAATGGTGATTCGTCCCGAATCTTGGCATGTAACCTGTAAGTATGGAAGAAGGTACGTCTTCGGTGTTACCTGGAGGTTTTACCGGTACTGGGTAGCCAGGTTTCCCTTTCAGGATTATAATTATAATCCCGAAGACGACGAACAAAGATAGGAATCCAGTCATTATGTGTTGTTGTCCAATGATGCTCTCGAAGTTTATTGGTGTGGTTTCAGTTTTCAATTCGCAGAAGGTCGTCTTGGCGCAGATCAGGTTTATTAATTATTGTTATAGCTTGAACATATACTTCAAACGTTGATATTATTCGGATCTCACGGTAATTCGTTGTCTTTCGGTTATCGTATTCGACCCCGTCTATGGGAAAAGAGCATTGGGATATTGTATAAGCATGAACTCAAAAGGGATTAGTCCGTTCACACAAAAAATAAATCTTGTTTTATTAAAAGTTTTGCACTTTTCTTCTGAAAAGTATTTATTTTTCATTAAATTGAAAGTAAAATTATCTACCACGAAAGTTCTTCGTTTGATTTGAAAGTGTTATGTTTCGGTTCAGTGTGTAAATTTAAAAGTGAATTCTTTTACCATAAAAATTGTAGAACTGTCAAATCCACCAACACAAAGGAAATCGTCGTATGGATTTTTTCTCTATACTGTTGTCAAATAATACAAAAGCTCCACATTCAAAATGTTCCTCTTGGCGAATCGCCCCAACGAATCGCTTATCAGGAAAGTTCACAAACATTCGGCGTTATTAAGTTCCGAACGGACCATGCAAACGGAATAGGCCATGTCACTGATAATAATCCCTTTTTTTTTGGCAGCGGTGCCACAAGCGACGACGAGCGGCAGCAGATGCTAGAGCTGGCTCAGGTGCATTCGGAAGATATGGAGAAAATATTTCAACTTGGATCTTTCGGGATGGAAACATTGGTGATTGAACGACGCCAACCTCCGGTTCCGGTTTCTATGAAAGTTATAATAATTCATTTGAAAATTAAAACCTTTTTATGTTGAACCATTTTTTCTTTCAATCAAAACAGCATACATTTATTTTTATTGCACGATACTTTCTAGTTGAAAGTTCATTTTCAAATAAAAATTATTTGCTTTCATTTTCAAATATGCCACGGTGTGGATTTGACAGTTCTACAATTCATCTGAAAAGAAAACTTTTTATGTTAAAAGTATTTTTACAGCATACTTTTATTTAAATTGCACGACACTTTCTGGATGAAAGGTTATTTTGGAATAAAAATAATTGGCTTTTATTTTCAACGATACCACGGTTTCGATTTGACAGTTCTACAATTTGTTTAAAAAATTTAAACTTTTAAATGTAGAGCAGCAAAATTTTGAATTGACGGTTTGAAGGTTTTGGTTTTGAAAGTAAACCGCTTTCTACGAAAAAGAACCAACGCAACTTTTCAATTTTGGCAATGGTTTTTTTTAATTTTAATAATCATTATTCTTTATGTGGTATACGCAAGGTACCAGTTACCTTTCGAGTTTTCATGTCACAGCTTGAATTCAGAAGAATAGATTTAACGGCATTTCTCAAAACCAACGTGTGCTTGTCGATTGGTCTAACGTTCGCATTGTCTTGTTGTTCTACGTAGGGGCAGGATACGTTGATACCTCTCAAAAGATTGTCGATGAAGCCGTCGCCTGTTATGTCTGTAAGTTCCTGTTTATAACCAATTCCATATTATTCAACTATTGCACACTGATGGTTAACTCCAAACGTCAATGAATCACTTTAGATAGCCAGGTTAAATGGGGTTGCAATGACTTTTCATTTTGATGGCAAAGTTCCAAATTTAATGTAGCGAAAATTCCCTGACATAAGAATTGGGATTTTGATAACGATCAAAATTGATTCTTCATGATGCGTTTCAATATTAAGAAATTCGTAAATCTGATCAATAGTGTATGTGTTGACTCAGCCTAATGTGCAACGATCGAATACATTTTTTATACCTCAAAGTATTTTTGCTGAAAGCGATATTTAACTAGTTATACAGTTGCTTAGACAAGTTTAAAAAGATATTTGGTATTATGTATCACGAAAAGTTACACAACTCAATTTATAAAGTCGAAAATTTTCGAGGGGTATGGATGTCGGTCTATAAGAACCAAATTGGGTCTATTCATACATGCAACTTCGTCCCATTCGATAGATTTACTATCAAATTTACATACCGTCTTCGTACTGTTTTTTCTTCTGATTTTCTGATTTAATTGCCAGCTGTATTCTCTATACCAAACACAACATTTTACAAAACAAAAAATAAACAAAACTGCTTTGAAACACTTAAGTTATTTTCACATTTGATTTATCGGCTATAAGATAGTGAAAGCACTATAATTCACTCTACACAGATTTTGTTTCTTTAGTTTGTGTTTAGATGAGCCATCTGAAAAACATACAACCGAAACTCATACATTTCCATTAAAATTTTAATAGATATCTACATTTTTACTACGTTACTAATACAATAGACCATAGTTGGGAACATTGAAAAAAAAAATATGTCCCTTACATTGCTTTACGATTTTCTGGTTAAATCGTTGTTATTCAGTCTATATGAACAGTTAGTTAATAACGTGTGAATATGTTCTGTACTTCTAGGCTGCATTTTTCGGGTTATCGGTTTAATTTAGCCAAATTTAGAAAATTCAAAAATGGTGGTGATAATCTATTGAGCTTGATCAGTGAGTTCATGGTGTCTTAAAAGTTAAGAAAACCTGAAATTACGTGAATGTAAACAACTGTAAATTGATTAATATTGTCTCGATGGCTTCGAAATAAATCAATCTTCCTGATAAGGAAACGTCCATTAATTACGTCACGCAAAAATTGACTTTTTGTAACCCCCCCCCCCCCCCCCCATGTCACGTTTTTTGTATGGACCTTCAAATTTTTTTGTATGGATCGTCACGTTTTCTCGAAACCCCCCTCCCCCCCTACTGCGTGACATAATTAATGGACCTTCCCTAACAACTTGGTTTTGTTGATTATCGCTGAATTAATGATATATTTGATACATAGGCCGAATGAAGGAGCTAGGCTAACATTACATCCCGTTACTATTACTGACAGAAATGTTTTGTTTTTCTTATTTGTTGAATATAAGCTGTTTCGTTATTATTGAGAATTGTGAAACCCCTATTCTTGACAACTGAACAAATTCAAAAATGTCCCTGAATTGATTATTAAGTAAGTGTATAATAAACAACAAATCGTGCATCCTCGAGCATGCTTCTCACTTCAATTGATCTCATAGTAGGTTCATTGTCACATACTATCAGCTTCGAAAGTCCATTTTCGCAAACATTTTCGTCAATCTTGAACGGAAATCCGGAATTTTTTTAGACTTTATGGGAATCAGGATGCCAAATTTAGACAACTTACTTACAGTGGATAGACATATTTTCGGGCTACATATGAAAATATCTAGACCCTTGCGCTGAACTGGCCGGCTTGACGTGCCACAAGGGCTCAGTAAGGATCAAGACGCGAAGCTAAGAGTCAGTTCCATTGTGGTTATATAACATTTACTAGCAGAGCAGCACATCGAAATGTTAGGTTCATTATTCTTTATATGCTATACAATTTCAGATCATCCATGGATATCCCAAGTTTTGTAAAATAATTTTAATTTATTTCTCTCGATACATTAACTTAGCTTCCAGGTTCATGGTGGATGCGCCGGTCCGGATACATTTGCAGCAGGACCATGTTAATGATTGCGCTATTCTCAAACGAGTGAATAGTCTAGCAACATCATCACATACGAAACCATCGACTACAGCAAAGGACCATTGCTTTTCTCCAATAAATTTCATTCTCTATTTAGGACGACGACATCTTTGTTCAGCAATATTGGCAGTCTTCATAGCTCGAATCACAATGGTTCTGCAGTCAACTACTGGATTGCCTCACACAGGATAGCTAGTCGGTCAGTTATTGCTGAAAACTTAAACGCTTTAAGCGTTCCTTCATCGTCGTCGGCTCAAATCCTCATAATTTCACCTTATTATCAATTTAGATTTGTCGCTATGAAAATTAAATTTTTCGATCTAATTTAATTCCTGTCACTCGGTTCTCCGGATCGGCACGACGGGAGCCAGAAAAGTTTCACATCATGCAGTTCCCCACCAGTGGGGTGGACAAAGGTATACTACATGTTCCAGTTGAATTTGTAAACATCAGCTGACATAACTAACATGCACAGTAAAACACGCTTACGCAACATTGAAAATAATCTAGTATACACGGCACTTTGCCAGTATTAGAAGCCGGTTCTCTAGTACGATAGTGATCCATAATTTTTCAAATGTTTCTTAGGGACAACTACGTCCTTCCCTTTTGGGTCCATGATAATACCAACAATCAATATGCAACTAGCGATTTGAAATTGGTTCACTGTTGTAGAACCCCTTGGTCTGAAGTACACCTTGAAGCCAGCTCCTTGCTATACATATTTGCGCCTTTGTTTTGATTTGCTGTGTTACTTTGACAGAATACTTGAGAGTGTGTTCGTGTGAGTTCATTATTAGGGGCGCATTATTAAGCTTGGGACCGAGCTTGGGACCGATGTGCTAGTACTGACTGAGCCAAGAAAAAAATCGTATTTGTTCGTGACCTACTGGTCTAAGAGTTAGTCTATGATAATACGCCCCACATCATGAACTCACATGAACTCACTCTCAAATATTCTGTCAAAATAACACAGCAAATCAAAACAAAGGCGCAAATATGTATAGTTAGGTGCTGGCTTCAAGGTGTACTTCGGACCAAGGGGTTCTACAACAGTGAACCGTTTCAAATCGCTAGTTGCATACAAGGTTGCATATTGATTGTTGGTTGTACTCCTTTAGTCAAGTACGTGTTTTTTGGTACTGGATTAAAGTATTTGGCAGTTCGTACAACGGTCAGCGTTGTATGTATGCCATAAGTATGACACGCTAATATGGGAAGGTCCATTAATTATGTCACGCAGAAAGGGGGAGGGGGGGGGGGTGGTTGTGAAAACGTGACAATCCATACAAAAAAATTTGAAGGTCCATACAAAAAACGTGACAAGGGGGGGGGGGGGGGAGATTATAAAAAGTCACTTTTTGCGTGACATAATTAATGGACGTTCCCTATTAGAATGCCTAAAATTAAGTTAAGCAACTGTTCGCTAACTGGGTGCCTTTTAACTGGGTTGCTTTTTAAATGGGCTAACTCAATTAATCGCTAACTTGGCTGTAGCCCAGTACAAAAGCAAATAAATTTCAAAAATTAGCATTTGACATGTTGTTGTCAAAATCAGCAAGGGGCATGTAAAAACCATTTAAGGTTTATGGAGGAGTGAAATATTGTTAACTTGTAAAAAATTGAGTCTTAATCTCATACAAACTGAGTCAAACATTTTGCACAATGGGATGCACAATAAACTACATCGCAATAATGTATAATGCATGAAAACTTTATGTATTGCGCAATGAAATATGCCAACCGAAATATGATCGAAAGCCCCCTCGAAATTTATTTACATTCGAAATGTCAGCCCAGTTACCGAGCAGCATCCGCTTACTGGGCTGTGCACTTAGCCCAGTTAGCGAACGGGTGCTGTATTTATTTAACCTAAAATTAGGTTTTGTTGATAATACCTAATATATCGGTAAAATTAAACGGTAATAAACAGTAATTTTAACTGACATTAATGTCAGTTCAATTTCCAATACTGGTCGTTATTATTCAAGTTATCATAGGAGCATCCGTATCGGGCGCAACTATCTGGGCGACTAAAATACTAGCGCATCGAGCTGTCCTTTTAGATTAGTCACTCAATCTCACACCGGTAGCTACTTTATTTCGTTACCGTGTTCTGTATCGGTCGCTGCTAAACTAGTGCTCCATCATCAGTTTGACAGATTCGGTGACCGTCATAAACATAGTCAATTGCGATAGCTCTTTCTTCGTGATTTCTCTTGCAGAGACGTTCGGTTGACATGAAAAGAACCATTGGTTACTGTGGTCTCTCTGGGAACCACTGGGGTTTGGTACGTCCTATATGCTCTAAATGTCCTTTCCTATAAGTTTCGCCTAATAACCTCAAATGTTTCCGGAAGGGCCATTGTGGTAAATTATTCTTTTCATGCCTACCGAAGGACTCTCCAGGTGAAATCAACAAGAAAGAGCTGTCGTACGACATGGTTTGGTGCAAAAATACAAATGTCCCCTCCTACAGGTTCCCACGGGACATCTCAGAGGTTCCGAGAGAGGCCAATGTGGCTAAGGGTTCTTTTCAAGCCTACCAAAAGTCTCACCAAGAAAAAAAAATATGAAGAAAAAACCGTCGCACTACCTTGTTTGGCGCAAAACATCTCTTACAGGTTCCCCCGGGACACCCCAGAGGTTGCCAGAGCAGCCATTGTGGCTAATGGTTCTTTTTATTTTTTTTATTTCTTTATTACCGTGGCTTTCAGCCTCCTGGGCTGGTTCGCCAGGCTAATGGTTCTCTTTCATGCCAACCAAAAATCTATCCAGGAGAAATCATGAAAAAGCCAACGCATTCTTATTATTAAACCAAATTGACTTAAACATGATAGAGCAATAATTTGCCTCTAATCCTGATTGCGTAAACAAAAATAAACAACAAACCAATCGGAGATTTTGAACAATGGGCAGTCGAATAGCAACCCTCTCTCGCGTTGCTAAATTTGAGCGGCTGATGTTTTCCGATAGTCGCGCCACAATTTTCCTAGCGCTTTTAGTTGCGCCCGATACGGTTTGAAGTGATGGTGAGGGAAATCAAATATAGTTTAGTCGCGCAGCGGTACGGGGCGAATCATTAAGCTTATCTACCCGTGCTTGTATTATGTGAGTTAGTCTATGCTTGTATTATGTTACAAGTCTGTAGTCTGAACACAGCATAACCCCCAATAATGGTTAAATTGATTATCAATTTTTTCTCTGTGTATTTGAGAAGGCGGCGTGCAGCAATGACGTCTATATAAGGTCTGGCCCAGTAGCCACAACAATGTTAGTGAAATGAGCAAAATTCGCTCATGACACTAACACCACCGCACTCCTTGCGTACGCTACACAAGAGCTCGGAAAGTGCTACGTCATACTATTTTTTTTATCCGTTCGCTACGTGATTGTTTATTGTGTGCGCTATAAAACTTAATTTTTCAACCGATTCTAGTCTATCGATGATAGAAAATTGGCTCTATATCGCAACTCGATTGTCAAGTCCCAGCGTTTGAAAGTGAATGTGGAAAAAATCAATTAAATTCAGTTAAGTTCACTACTAATTACCCATGTTATCGGGAGGAAATGCTGCTGCTCAATAAATGGCATTTGTATCATGATTATTTCCACAATTCAGCATTCATAATAAACGTTTGAACCGATTTTTTTTATCTGAACCTATGCACGCCAATAGAAAGCTGAATAGTGTCACGTCATCACTCGTCGGCTCAGCAATGTTTACATTATGTTTGCTTCCAATACAAGCAAGCAGTGCGTTGCCCCACACCTTATATAGACATCATTGGGCGTGCAGCACCCTATGATGAATAGTGACGTCAAAATTTGTGTTTACACTATTTCGATTTACTTACACAAATCCATTATAAGATCTGCTGCTCCTTTAGCCTGTAACTTGTGCCATTCATATTAATTTACTGAATTACTAAAGCCAGAATGTTTACATCGTGCCATTATTTCGTATCTAATGATATAATATCATTAGTTTACCTGTTAACCGTCTTGTCTGTAGTTTTTGTTCAATTTCTAAGTTTTGTTATGTTTGATCATTTTGGCCTGTGTTTATAACGCATTGAATCCAGCAATCCAATTGGATTGTCAAGTTAAGCAATGGATGTTACTGATTTCTTCCTTGGAGGCATTGGATCAGTGGGAGCAACACTGTTTACAAATCCATTGGAGGTAAGCTGAATGTATGCTGGTTGATCAATGAAATTGTAAAATAATAACTAGAAAATATGAACATCAGCGGTTTGTTCAAAAATAAACAGCAGGATTAGCAAAACCGTAATAAGCATATTTCGTCTACCGCAAGGCGTCTCAACCTCGTGCATTATGGTTTTCATTTTTTTTCCCTCAGCTATCTAATTCCACTCAGCGTGGCAATATCTAAATCCGTTCACGTATTTTATCTGGATGGTTTGAACGGAATTCCCACTGATTGGAATTAGGAAGTGTCCCGATATCTACTACTAAAAATGTAAAAAAAAATGTAATGCCTACGACTATTCATTTCTCAGCTCAATATACCAATAAATAGAAGTGGGTTATGCATGGGACATAATCTTGAGGTTTATGTAGAACCACGGTGGTGTACACTAGGGCAAAAAACCTTTAAATGTTCATAAAATAACCTTATGAAAATTTGCCATAAGGAAAAGGTTTGAATTTCATAACATTTCCTTATATATAGTAAATGTATAAGTGTCATTGTACAACCTTACGAAATTCATCGGTTAGTGCTATAGATGTGACATGCAATCGTTGTACTAGTTATTACTTTAATATACACTGAAACCGGCCAGTACCCATTAATGAGTAAAATATCACCCATTTCGAACTTAAGTGGGTTAACTCCTTTAATGGGTAAAACGATTTTACCCATTAATGGGTAAAGAGCCTGTACGTCAGGCTATCGGGTATTTTTTACCCATTTTTTTAAATGTTTGTTATTTGGGAAATGGGTATGAAATACCCATTTTTCTTAACGTTTGTTATTTGGAAAATGAGTATGAAATACCCATTTTTCGAAATGTTTGTTATTTGCGAAATGGGAATGAAATACCCATTTTTCGTGATTTGTTTTTAGTTGTGATATTGAATTATGAGCAATAACTGAATGTGTATTTGTATTTTGACAACCCTTTAGCCTCAGGCCTTTTACCTATCAGGTATGTTAAGTTTCGTTCGGGAGTTTTCACACCGGCAAATATTCCGGCGACGTTCAAGTCGTCCATTGAAGCGGTAATCACATCGTTATCATCCAGAGAAATTCGTTCATCGCCCAAACATTTCCTGAAGACTTCCGTGGAATATGTCTGATAAGATTTAAATAATTTTGACGTCAACTTGATGAAAGCTTGGATTTTACGCCCCGGAAGTACGATTCTACTGATGAAATTGAAGCATTTTATATTGCCGTACCTCTCAGTTTTAGAAAGCTTTCGCTATCCAGTTTAATCCAGTTCTTCCATATTCTTCGCGTTTTCGTGGACTGGATTCCGCGAAGTTTGTTTTATTTTTCGAACCGCGCACTTTCAAATATACAAAGCGAGCCAGGAAAATGCTAAGATATTTTTTACCCATTAATGGGTAGAAAAATACCCATCTTTTGGTCTCTCATTGAAAATAAAAAAATGGGTCTTTAGTATGCATTATTTTGATTTTAAAAGTACCCATTTTTTGACAGCTTCATATACCATCGAAAAATGGGTACTTTTTTACCCATTAATGGGTACTGGCCGGTAACAGTGTATGCATTTCGTAAGATTTTTTTTACTCTGAAATTCCACCACATACATATACGAAGCGCATCAACCACTGGAATCAATAAACTTGCTTGTCCAAGGAAGCTTTTTTTCACAATTTTTGTGTGTATGATGTATGATATCTACTAACACCCATTGTAGCACGGAAACTAAGTCCGACAGCAATTGGCTCTCCTCTCTGTTAGACTTGATTAAGCTTTAATAACTACTGATTATCCTAATCATGCCATTGTATGAAGGGCCAAAAACGGATTGGTGGATCGATAGGCAACATCACTTATACGTATCCACAGGGATATAAAGAATCCCTTCCAACAACAAGACTGAACAATTTGTCAAAAGAGCAAGCTATCTAACATGAGGATGCCCCAATGGGCGGGGAGAAGAGCCCGCCCTCTATTCACAAACTGTTAGCAATGGGGAGTTGGCATTCCCACTCTCCCCATCCAGAGTGCTACAATCGGGTGCCCTGATGGTTCCTCCCATTTCCATGAAATCTCGAGTACTTTTTCAAACAGACGTATCTGATTTTGTAAACAAAGAGGGGAAGTAAGATTCAAACGTAAATTTCTCAAAACTCTCAAACCCTCACGGAAAGAAGCACCACCATCATGTTAGGGAAATGTTATTACTTGTGTTGGTGTCCCTAGTTTGCATGAAAGTGCTAAGGGTTTCAAGAATTTAACGTTTGAATCTTACTTCCCCTCTTTGTTTACAAAATCAGATACGTCTGTTTGAAAAAGTACTCGAGAAATATTTATATAATAGTGTATAAACACTCAAAAAATTTGACACATTGTTTCCACGTGAAACGCACGTAATTTTCTTCCATTGCCAAAACCAGTAATAAACACGTGGAATTCACGTAAGAGCTACGTGATTTCCACGTAAATCCATATTCTACGTGAAAATCCCATAAATGTTACGTGATTTTTTACGTACAATTCACTGGCACGCAATGTTCACCTGATTTTACTGAACAAGATTTGGTTACGTGTTCCGGTGAAAGTTACGTGAAATTTCACGTGGAAACAACGTGTCGATTTTTTTGAGTGTATATTTATGTAAATGAAAAATACTACAAGCATTCGTATCTATTATATATGATCTTCATTCGGTTGATCCTGATATGAAAGCAATGTTGTAAAGTGTTAAAGTGTAGAATTCTGTTGTTCCGCACTTAAGCACGTTTTCGTTCGTTTTCAGCGATAGCAGCAATTCACCAAAATCTTGATTTTAGGTATCCTGAAAAAGTTTGTTAAATCTATTGAAATTTTACACGACTAACATTCATACATTTTAATCTATTGTTGGATGGAAATAATACGATGTTGTAAAGAAATACTACATAATGTACATATAATAATTAAATGCCGCTATTTGCCTCTTCCGCTGCGATGTTAGATGATTGAAACTCTAAAATGGCGAAAATTCCAACGTGATACAATGAAATAAAGTTGATCACCTGGCAGCCTAGCAAATTAAAAGGAAAATTAAAGCAAACAATAATGCGAAATAAATTTCATATGAGTATGATTACTGCCCAAAAACGGAAACTCAATAAATCCAAAATAAAAAAAAAATAAAATAAGAAACAGGAAATTCTTCGAGAACTATTGTTTCCTACTGGGCCCATAAATGACTCTCTATGTCTGTGAAATAGTAAATGAAGCATCATAAACAATGTTAGTTTTTGGAATTAATTATTTTAGACGAAGAAAAAAAATTTTTGTCGAACCTGTAGCAAAAAAAACGGAAACAACCCTCCCATCTTTTCAAATACATTACGTGAGTAAGGTGGGCCAAAACTTACAACGATGTAAATGCGAAGCTGAAAATTTCATTTTTTCATTTTGCAGCGTTTGGTGGGGCAATGAGAGCGCAAGTCAATCCAAAGCCGAGGGTTAGGGAGGGGTAATGGCGAACTGGTCTATGCGGACTACTTGAACGCCATGGGCGGTGATAAGGATTAGGTTGGGGTAAGGGGTTTGTAGTGTTTTTTGGATTGAGATGGCCGCGTTCCTACAAAATGATCTGAAATGTTTAATTTGTTTGTGATTTGAAACTAGTAGTGACTGTAATATAACTTTTTCATCTTAAGTAAGATGAATGTTTTTGATAGTTTGACAGTTTTGATTTCGCATATACTTATCTTTGTGTGCTGTCTTTGATTTTTTCGAGGATGCTTCACATGTACTTTTTCTTGAAATAGATATGATCACTTCCTTGTCAAAACCGCATGTAGCCTAGCGCTGAGTAGGTCCTTCGCACTTCAATCGATCCATTTCACAGCCGTTCTCGATCATGAAATCAATAAGAAAATAAGAGCGAAGAGGGTGTTAGTGGTTCATAATATGCAGGGCGTAGGTGAGAGATTATTGGTGATATTTTCACGACGATATTTTCGTTTCTCTGACTAAGAATTCCGAATTCCTAACCTAACAAAATTTGAACAGCATGAACCAGAAGTAATAATGTTTGAATCAAAAAGGATTTAAAAAAAAAATACTGGATTAAATTTAGACAACAACATTTTAAATTCTAGCCTAGCTTTGGATCTAGTACTCATCCCCATCCCAAACTTAACAATATTTCAAATCACGGACTAACTAATCTGACACTTGGAAAAGAACAGTTCTATTTCCTATCTAGTTTCTTTTTTTTTATTTATTTATTATCTGGTATGGAGGACACATGCTATAAAATGCATGGAAAGGTAACGATAAAATAAGAAGAAAGACTAGCAACCCCCATCCAACCCCAACCACCTCCATCGCCCGTCCCGACAGACACGCGCATCCCGTCCACAATGCGCAGACCCCCCCAGTGCCAAGCACTAATACTCGAGAGTCGATATTAGTACACGAGACTGAAGAAGTCCGCACACCGTAGACGAAACACGCGTATCCGTCAAGACAAGCAACAAATGTAGCTGAGATCAAACGGAAACTACCAATTCCTGCTCTAATTTTCCAGTTACAGGCATTCCACTAAAAAGCTCACACTTTCCAGGATTCATACATGGAAAGGTTCCTTCTATTGTTCCAATGGTGTTCCCTAAGCGGGCCCTCCGCGTCCTATCTCTAATATACATGCTTGTCTTTGTCAGTCTCAAGTAACACTTTTCTATGACTATGTGCTTCATTTCGAACAGTCAGATAATTACCCTGATCAAAACATTCACCCCTTTCGAAAATGTTGCAATTACATTTAGTTATTATACCATGAGCAAACAGGTATTTCGGTTATTCATTCCATAAAAAAATGGATGAGTAACAACATAAGTTGTCAGTAAAATGAAAAGTGTACTTTTAGTCGTTTCCCTTAGATTGATAGTAAGAAGTCTAAGAGTGAATTGCGGCATAGCCCGCTAGTATCACATCTGATGTTAGTGCCTTTATATAAACGTTCTACGACGTGGCAGTGAAATAAATGATAAGAAAATGTGATACTTTTACTACTGGTCAAATTCTTGGTCTCACATGCATGTTTATAGCATGAGATAAGCCCTCTCACCGTCGACAAGGTGACAAATTTGACCTACGAGAGGGTCTTTACTTTAAACACTTATTCTTGAGCAGAAATTGAAATGGAATCGAAATTACACTGAAATGGAACCGAAACGAAATCGAAATTAAATTGAAATGGATGCAAAACGGATTCGAAACGGAACCGGAATAGAACCGAAATGGAATTGTAATGGAATTGAAATGGAATCGAAACGAAACCAAAGCGGACCCGAAATAGAACCGAAATGGAGACGAAACGGAATCGAAACGAAACCGATATGGAGCTGAACCAGAAGTGAAATGGAACTACTGCGATTAACACCCCTCTTCTATAGTAAGTCAAACACTAGACCCTCGCTGAGCGGACCCTCCGCACTGTTGCTAAAATAAACTACTTGGAAAGGTTAAATCTACTACTCGTGTTTCCTAAGCGGGCCCTCCGCGTCCTATCTCTAATAAACATGCTTGTCATCGTCAGTACAAAGTAACACTTATCTGTGGCTTTGTGCTTCATTTCGAACAGTCAGATATTTACCATGATCAAAACATTCACCTTTTTCGAAAATTTTGCAATTACTTTCACTTATTACACCATGGGTAAACCAGGTATTTTGGTTATTCATTCCATGAAATAAATGGATAAACAACAACATAAGTTGCCACGAAAATGAAAAGTGTACTTTTAGTCGTTTCCCTTTGATTGAAAGTAAAAAGTCTAAGAGTGAATTGCGGCCAGTATCACACCTGATGTTAGTGCCTTTATATAAACGTTCTACGACGTGGCAGTGAAATAAATGTGCAGAATATGTGATACTTTCACTACTGGTCAAATTCTTGGTCTCACATGCATGTTTATAGCATGAGATAAGCCCTCTCACCATCGACAAGGTGACAAATTTGACCCGCGAGAGGGATGTAAATGCGAAGCTGAAAATAGCATAAAAATATTGTGAAGGGATGTTATGATACGAAATGATAATAACAATTATATTTGTAATGTCTGCATGTCTGCTGATCCTGCTGCAATTGTAGACGGACTTGCATTATCATAGCCACGAGGGAAGAAAATAATTCAAAATTACTGTACAATACTTGGGAACTCCATGGATGATCTGAAATTATATACCGTATAAAGAAGACTGTCCTTTTCCACGGTAGGGTAAGATTTCAGCATGCTACCTTACCGGGGTCGCGCTGCCTACACCGCGTTTCATACTCAGCCGCTGGATGCCAGGACAGACGCTGTTTGAGCCGCACCTCCTTGGTGGACAGACGCTCGGCACGCACCTCCTCAATCTAGCTGAAGTCAGAAGGACAACAGTGCCCAGGCTACACTACCAGCAAAGTACGCAACCCTTAGCTGGCTGTCTTTGTCATCTCTTGACCCGTGAAAGCATGAGGTAGGAACTTGTGAGGACCAGAGCTATGTTGCAGGGACGCACGCTCCATCCCAGTTGTCTACTCTCCATTTTGCCGCCCAGCCCTGTGAATTCACCTTATAATGTATTTTACATTTCTCCCAGTTGAGAACAACACCATTTTTCTTAATTTTTTGAAGAACCTGAAACCATATGAGTGATTTAAAAAGTGAGTTAAAAACATCAATAGGAAGATGAGTTAAAAAACATCAATACATACATCAAAAAAAAAAAAAAATTCATCAACCTCTTTCCTTCTCCCCCCCCCCCCCCCCCCCCCCACCCCAAAACATTTTTTTTCCCCTACCCCTTCCTTCTTTCTTTCCTTTCTTTCTACCCCCTCTCCTTTTTTTTTTTCCCTCTTTTTATTTTTTTTTTCATACCCCCACAAAAAAACACCACCCCCCCTCCCCAACCACCACCACCCTTCCTCTCAATACGTTTTTTTTGTTTTTCTTTTTAAACGTGTAATAGACTTTCTTCTCGGAGCCTATTGTTACTATATCCGGAGCACTTTGCGATTTAGGCGTAATTGCATTTGTAAACAAACACTTCATCCACCGATTCCACGCGAGTATAAGCTGAATCGTGCAAACAAAATCTACCAAATCATAGAGGTATATGTTATCTACTTGATTGTAATGCTAGTTTTCTAGATTGAGCTTAAATTCGTGAGGAACCAGCGATTGAAGTGTTTGTTTACAAATGCAATTACGCCCAAATCGCTAAGTGCTCCGGATATCTTGCTCTTGGTTCTGCGGATAGCAGTCACCTTCTTCAATTACCTGCACTTTCTTGGGAATAACATATGTTTGAGGATCACAACGACGTTTCCGGCAAACTTTCTCAAAATGTCCAATTTTCCGACATCTACGGCAGTGTTGATCTCTCGCTGGACATGGCGGTGCCTTCGAGACATGACCATATTTCCCACAGCCGTAGCAAATAATGTTGCCTTCATTACTTTCGGGCTTGCGAAGTCCCGGCGTGATGAGCTTTATAATTCGCCCTTGCTGACGTTCAGCCTTTGTTTTCCAAGCCCTTATTTTACAGATTTCCGTTTGGACACTTTCATCATTGTTGATTCCGATTTTCAGTTCCTTTTCCTGTAGGCGAACACTTTTTCAATATGTTTCCAAGGCTTCAATGTCAGACAACGATTGATCTTTTTTCGAGAAATTTTCGTCGAAGCTCAAGAAAATTGCACCCCTCCACAATTACATCTATACGCATAATCTCTTCTAGGGTATTACGAACTTCCTTCGGATACTTATGAAAACCACAGTCCATCAGTTGTTGACGTAAACGCAAAACATAATGAGAAAAACTCTCATGAACACCTTGCTTCAGGTTCCTCAGCTTATGCCGTTCAAGAACATCTTGGCTACGTGGCGACGTATCCAATCGATCAACTGCTACATCGTACCCAATGTTTTTCCAACATAACAAGAGGGAAGTCGTCAGTGCCTACCAGGTTTTTAAACACCTTCTGTAATTGAGGGCCACCGAAGAGCAACATTTTGGAGCGTTTTATTTTCTGATCGGTTGTCTGATATGAGTCAAAATAAAATTCCAGAAAATCTTTCCACTCGCGCCATTCCTTTGCCAACTTACTACTTTCTATCTGTTCACATCGAAATATAGGCAACGGTCGATCTTCATCCATCTGAAACCCGTTAATAGAAATGTTTTTTTTTTTTTTTTATTTATTTTTTTTTAAAAAATTTATCCCCCCCCCCTCGCGGTCTGTCCCCTCCCCCCCCCCCCCAAACCAAGAAGAGAGAAAAAGAGGGGGCCGGCACAATGTTGCAGGGGCGCACGCCCCCCCCCCCTTTTCTACCCCCCCTTTTGCACCCCCCCCCCGTGAATTCACCTTATAACCCAGAAACTCAAATTCCGAGACACGTATTTTACATTTCTCCCAGTTGAGAACAACACCATTGTTCTGGCACGGACTAATTAGCGGACTGTAAAATGTTTTTTTTTGTCCGTCCAGACGCGGGTCTTCAGAGGTCCACGACCTCTGCCTTCGATCACTGACCTTTCTTTTAAGACGGATAAACTAAATGTCCGAATTCGATATTGCGAGCTTTACTGTCTGATAATTGATATCGAATTGACTTTATTTGGACACGATCGTATAGATATATAAACCTAATGAGAGATTCTCGGGAAGCGAGAGATTGATGTTATCTCTTATCATGAGAGTGAAGAAACGATCGAATCTGATCTAAAGAGATCAGAATCAGGGGTTCTTAATTTGTATTGGACGGAACATGCCGGCCGCCTTGAAACCAGAGGGGTTTCAACGAAAGTTGATGCAATTTCTTATAAACTTGATTCATCTCTATGCTATTAATTCTATTGCTTAGTTCTAACATGATTGCACTAGGATTTAAATCACTGCTTAGTTACTACTGCTGCGGACTTCGTTGCCGGACTGCACCGACTCTCCTCGGTAGAAACGACTCCATACTTGCGCGTATGGTTGGGAACTTGATGGATCTGCTGCTTCACTGCGGCTCGGGCGTCGTCACATGTGTAACTGGGCTCACATGTGTTGCTTTCTGGTTGGAGATGATTGACTTGGGGTTTGCCGTGCCGGGTGCACAGCGGTGGCTACTTCTACTTCTTCGGGACTTCTTGGTTGAGATGACATCAATGGCTTCTTCACGGTACGTTGACTTGGTGTGGTGTGGGTCTTCATTGGGTATGATCGAGTGCGCCTTTTTGCATCGGATGATGCTTCCTTCCTCTTCGTGCTTCTCTTCGGGATGCGTTGATGGTGTATGTGGTGATGGTTTCCCCGAAAGGACTTGGATGTAGTTGACCGAATATAGATTTCTGAAACCGGAACAACTTACCTACCCAGGCAAGAACAGTGCCTGACGATAAACCGTTGAGTGTGAACCTGGGTGGCAGCCTTCATCGTGCGTAATTTCTTCAGTTGTCGGATGACTGGCGTTTCGTGAGACTTGTAGTTTCGTACCATCGGTTTGCTGATTAACGGGATGAGCTGGCCAGGCCCAATGTCAACCAGTTGACGACGGCTGCAAGGAGGGATTACCATGGCTTCCTCCGAACGAAATATGATACAGAGCGCTGTGGTGCTACCGACGAATTGTAATAATTAGAATGATTCTTAACTTGCGATGACCCTGTGGCCAACGCCGACGCCTTGTGCGTCGAGACCTTCACCAGACGAAACGACGTTTACATACATGCACAGACCATACCAATTGACTTTCTACAGATTTGGTTACCCTTGACATTATGGAATGATGACATCGAAAAAACTTGAAAGGTACCGTGACACCGGGATGCACTCAGTTAGAGGCATTAGAGATTTGCTCATTTTCTTCATTGTCCCGGATGGGAAGTGGACAGATTTTCGAGATTCCTCGATCAAAACATCCGTCCTTTGTGCGGACCGTGACGACGCGGATATTGCCGTCCGACCCCGCGAAGACCTTAGTAAACCTACCCAAGAGCCACTTCAGTGGAAGGGCATTCTCATCCTTGAGTAGAACCATAGTACCGATACGAATATTGTTCCGCTGCTTGGTCCACTTCGTGCGGTTATGTAGATCCGAAAGATATTGCGTGGACCCCCCCCTAGTCCACACTTCCTGAAACACTTGCTGCGTGTTCTCCCACTTCGTCAGACGGTTGGTGGGAACGTTCTGCAAATCTGGCTCTGGGATGGCGACTAGTGGCCGCTGGACCAGGAAGTGCCCTGGAGTCAGAGCTTCATAATCGTTGGGATCGTTGCTTATTGGAGTTAATGGGCGCGAGTTGAGTACCGCTTCGATTTGCGTTAGAACGGTCAACATCTCATCCACTTTCAACACTTTGGTACCGACCGCTTTTTTGAAATGTCCTTTAAACGATTTTACCTGAGCTTCCCACAGACCACCGAAGTTCGGTGTGCGGGGAGGGATGAACCGGAACTCAATTCCATCGTTGCTAGTGTCCTTGATCAGTCTGTCTTGGAATTTCTGGTCGTGAAAGAGGCGATGCAACTCAGTCAACTCACGTTTTGCCCCAACGAACGTAGTTGCATTGTCGCACATTATCAGATGCGGCTTACCTCGGCGCGCGGTGAATCGTTTCAGCGCCGCCAAAAATGCTTGCGTAGTCAGGTCCATCACCAGCTCCATATGAATAGCTTTAACAACCAGGCACACGAATATCGCCACGTAACATTTTACTGGACTCGCTCGACGGTTGGGGTAGTTCACAAAGAATGGACCACAGTAATCCAATCCCACGTTCATGAACGGTGGCGCGGGATTGACTCTCGCTGATGGAATATCAGCCATTAGTTGATCTAGAACCTTGGGTTTGTTTCGAAAGCATGCGATACAATCACATCCCAATATTTAAATTTTTCTATTGTACCCCCAACCCCTACCCCCCCCACACTACCCATTTTCCTTTTTTTTTTTTTTTTTTTTTTTAAAAATTTTTTATTTTTTTTCTGGTATTTCAGCCCTCCCCTTACTCGAAAAAAAATCGTATTTTTCGACCTACTTCTTAGAGTTAGTCTATGATACAATCGTGGATCACTTTTCTGGCCAAGCTGTGAATGTGTACTGGCCAGAACTTTCCTCGGACGGCCGAAATCAGCAGCTGTTGACCGGCGTGGAAGAGCTTGAAGTGGTAATGTTGTACAATCATTTTTGCGAGCGCATGTTTATGGTGTAGAATGTAGGGATGTTTGCGTTCGTACGATATCGATGCCTTAGAGAGCCGGCCGCCGACGCGCATCACGCCGTCACATAATTGAGGATGCAGCGCAGCGATGTTGGACGAATCGTGGACTCTACCTTTTTTCTTAAGATCACGCAGTTCTTGTGGATAACACTCCTGTTGAGACAAACGAATCAAGACAACTATGGCATGTTCCTGCTCTTCGCGCGATAAGCATCCAGTCTTCCTAGACTGTCGATTACAGTTTTGCGCATTGTGTCTGAACCGAAGCAGAAGCGCTACCATCCGGACTATTGCTGTGAACGAAGATCGTTCTCCAAAGATTTCGCTTGGTGGGACTGCTTGAGTAGGTAATGACGGTGTTGGTCGTTCTTCGAGTATCGCAGGATCCAATTCGTCATTAGGAGTATTGCCCGCGTGTGGCCAATACTGTTGATCTTGACTTAACCACTGTGGACCCTCAAACCAAAGAGTTTGGTACTGGAGGTGCGCTGGAGACATTCCACGGGAGATGAGGTCTGCTGGATTTTCAGTTCCTGGGACATGGCTCCAGATACCGTCTTTGGTGAGATGCTGAATCTCAGACACTCGGTTTGCCACAAAGATTTGCCACCGCGAGGGTAACGATGCCAGCCAACACTTGACTATCATCGAGTCGGTCCAAAAGTATGCAGTGACGTTAGGGTTTACTTGGTTGTACGTCTCGTAAAGATGACTCAGTAAGAGAGCCGAGGACAACTCGAGACGTGGAATGCTCATCTTCTTTTTCTTCCTCTCGAGATTTTCCAACGGTGCTACTCGTGATTTGGAGGTGATTAGTCGAACAATTACAGTTCCATCGGACGCAGTACAACGAAGATAGAGGCACGCGCCGTATGCAGCCTCAGAAGCGTCACAGAAACCGTGTATCTGCATTTCAATACAGTCTTTGCTACAGCCAAGCCAGCGGGGAATCTTAAGAGACTCAAGGGCGATCATGTTTTGCTTGTACTCTCTCCACAGATTTTGGAGTGACTCGTCGAGAGGATCATCCCAGTCGCATTTCAACATCCACAGCCGCTGGATGAATATCTTCGCCTGAACCACTACTGGGCCAACGAGGCCGAGCGGGTCGAAGAAGCAAGCAGCATCGGAGTGAATACTGCGTTTAGTGATTGTGGAAGAGTTTGATCTCCACTCAGGAAATGTGAAACAAAAGTTATCAGACTGCGTGTCCCATCGTAACCCTAGCGCTTTGACTGTCGCACTTGAGGCATCTAAGTCAAGCACTGTACGTTCGTCACGCAGATTTTTGGGCAGCTTCGTTAGAAGGTTTGTGCAGTTCGAGTTCCACTTCCTCAAGGTGAAACCAGCCGTGTCTGTTAACTCGATAATCTCCGTCATCATCATTTGTGCTTCATCGACGGTGTCAGCCCCTGTCAACATGTCGTCGACGTAAAAATCCTCTTGTACCACACGAGCAGCGATCGGATGCGTAGCAATGCTATCTTCTCCTAGTTTCTTCAAACATCTTGTGGCGAGATACGGTGCACTCGCAGTGCCGTACGTGACCGTGAGCAGCTCGTACGTCTTCACAGGCTCTTCCGGGGTGTCTCTCCAAATGATACGCAGTAGGTGTTGATCTGATCCTTGAATTCGGACCATCCGGTACATCTTCGCTACATCGGCAATTAGAGCGATGCGATGATGACGAAATCGTAGAATTGTGGGTATCACGCCATTCTGGACGACCGGTCCTACCATGAGGACGTCGTTAAGTGAAATTCCGGTTGACGTTCGACACGATGCGTCAAATACGACTCTCAGCTTGGTTGTCGTGCTCTCAGGCCGCAGTACAGCGTGATGCGGCAGATAATAAACTGGATCTCCGACTGCTTGCTCGCCATCGACTTCTTGCATGTGTCCCATAAGAATGTATTCATGAATGAACTCCTTGTAAGACTCCTTCAATTCGGGGTTCATACTGAACCGTTTCTCTAAGCTGAAGAACCGCTTCATTGCCCTTGTTTTGGACTCTCCCAATCGCTCTAGCATGTGGTCCTTCTTAGGTAGTGTTACTACGAATCTACCCTCTTCGTCCCGGAACGTCGTTTTGCTGAACAATTCTTCGCATGCCGTTTCCTCCACTGAATGCGTTCGGTTGACATGGCAGGTCTCTAGCTCCCAGAACCTGGCGATCATTTCTTGAAGGTCCACTGTTGAACTGACGTAGCTTGTTGTTGTGGGTAGGATGCTTGGTATTTCTGGTACCCTTCCGGATACAACCCAGCCGAGAACGGTTTCCTGCAGTGTAGGACCGTCGCCAAACAACTTCCTTCTTCCAGCCTGCAATAGGTTAAAGAAGAACTCCGCACCAATGATCATGTCTATGGGACCCGGTTTTGTGAATGTGGGATCCGCTAGGACTATATCTGACGGTACATCCAACAGATCCATCCGCACAGGTCTGACCGGCAGAGCTTGAGTAATCCTCGGCAAAATGTGGAATTGCATGCACTCCTCGAACGATGATATCGACGCATTTCTTGGTTTGATATTGGCTTCCACAGATTTCGATGACATCTCGCTGCTGCTGCCTATTCCTTGCACCTTCAAAAAACTCTGCTTCTCCCGAAACTTCAACCTTTTGGCGAAACTACTAATCATGTAGCAGAACTCTGAACCCGAATCAAGGAGAGTTCTGGCAAATGCGACGTTACCAAAACTATCCACTACTTTCACAATTGCTGTAGACATCAATACTTGACAAGTTGTCGTGCCAATGTCTCGTTGTAATTCGGTGATGTTAAGGGAAATAGCAGGTTGTGGGTCAGTGGTGGGTTGTGAGTGAGTGTTTTGTGAGCGTGTTCCGAGGTATGATGAAGCGGGTTGTGCTTGTGTGGCTGATTGAGTGGATGGTGTTTGTGTTTGGCTTTGTGGTTTCGAACGATTTTGCTGTGACTGTTGCTGGTTTACTGCTGGAGTTGAATTAGATCGATATTGCGCTTGAGGAACGGAGGGATGGGCACTAACAGCAACCGAGGGCTTTGCTGGACGACCGCCGTTCGATGAATTTTCGAAATGTAGCATGGTGTGATGTTTTCGCCCACACCGGGAACATGAGCCTCTAAAGCAATTCTCGGCGAAATGACCACTGGCTAAACAGTTTCTGCACAGTCTCTTTCTGTTGATTTCCTCCGCACGTTGAGCTACAGTCATGCTCTGCATTTTGCTGCACTTGAACGGTATATGATACGAGTCTCCGCAAAACAAGCATCGCCTCTGAGATTGGGACGACGTGTGTACCGCTGATGATCGTCGTGGCTTGTCGACGTCGTGAGGTTTTGCTGGAGTAATTGATTGCAGCACTGCATATTGATCCCTCAAGAACTGCATCAGCTCGTTGAACTTGGGGACATCTTTGCAATTGTGGTGAGTCTCCCAGTGGCGAAGAGTTGTTGTATCGAGGCGAGAACAAACCATGTACGCCAATATGGTCGACCAGTTAGCTGTTTGCTCCCCAATCTTATTCAACATCAACAGATTTTTATCGAACTCACTGATGATGTGGTTTAAACTCTCTGCACTTTCCTTCCTAATTGGTTCGACAGCAAACAACGCATCTAGATGGGCCTTCACAATAAGCTTCTTGTTTTCATATTTCTTCTCCAGCTGCCTCCAGGCCACCTCATAGTTGTCTCCCGTCAGTTCCACAGAGTTCAGTTCCTGCAATGCTTCGCCACTTGTTGACGACCGCAAATAGGTGAATTTGTCAACTGCAGCTAGCTGTTGATTGTTGTGGATGAGGCTTCGAAAAGTATCCCGAAAGCTGGTCCAATCTTGTATCCTTCCACTGAAGCTCGGCAACTTGATATCGGGCAGCTTAACTCGGGAAACTGGCTGCAATTCTGCTGCTACCTGACTCTCCGGGGGGTTTGGATTGTCCTTTTTCGGACGCAACTGGAGGAGCGCGGATTTAATTTCAAAGTATTGCTCCTGAATTTGGTAGAGAAGCTCTTCAAACTTCTTTTCTCGTCGCTCTTTTTCCGCCCGAGTGTTTTCCGAGACTTTCACTTCTCCAGCACCATCATCGTCGTCATAATGCATCTCAATTTTCCGGCGAACACTGTAGAACTTCTTCATCGCCTCTTCAAGGGTCTCCAAACGTACATCAATTTGGGGTTCATGCTTCCCCTTTTGGAAACCTTGGACGAATCGTGCAAGTCCATTGATGAGCCCGATCAACTGCTTCTCCTGCCTTTTCAGCTCATTGAGCTCTTCTCTCACCATATTCACGCCTTTCAGAAATCACTCGCAAATTTACAGTACTGCTGGATGGTAAAACACTTTCAATTTGTGGCAATTCACTGTTCACGGGACAAGTCCAAGTTCAAGCTCATATCACTTCACTAGTACTCCGCAGCTGTACTGTAAAATTGCCAATTAAGTTTTTGCACTATCACTAAACCACTGGTATCTGCAACGACCGCACGACCTCGATAACTGCTAATGGAATTACTCACCTCAACGTTCTGCGCGACCGAAACCCAGCGAATTGACAGGGATAATTGCAGCGAAGGAATGACAGCGAGTATCGAAACCAACATAAGCCAAGAAAATTTAATGCCAGGGCAATCCAACTCAATCCAGGCCACAATACCCAGAAGAAAACGCACAATCATAAATTTGAATTTTTATTGTACTTGCTCATCATCGAATCTCGACCCATCACATGCAACCCAACCACCACAAAAATGCCACACAAACCATGCAAATTACTTCCCTGATGGCAATCGGGATGATTCCGTTCTGCTACCAGCTACTCGCATGCAAATTTGCTCCGCTGCTTACTGCCGGCCAATCTCCAAACTGCTCCGTCAGAAAACCATCCAACATTCAACAACGGCAGCACAATGCCGACAATATCACTCACTGCACACACAATCGTTCTATTATTCCACCCGTGGGGACGCTTCTTCTCGATCACCAGCAGCGTGGTTTTCGGCACACAATAGAAACACGTGAACGTTTGTTTGTTGCCACCACGGGGACACAGTTTTTGCAAATCGAATCGCCAAAAGCACTACTATCACCTTTCTTCTTGGTCAAGATCCGGTTCGAAGGACCATGTTCTGGCACGGACTAATTAGCGGACTGTAAAAGGTTTTTTTGTCCGTCCAGACGCGGGTCTTCAGAGGTCCACGACCTCTGCCTTCGATCACTGACCTTTCTTTTACGACGGATAAACGAAAAGTCCGAATTGGATATTGCGAGCTTTACTGTCTGATAATTAATATCGAACTGACTTTATTTGGACACGATCGTATAGATATATAAACCTAATGAGAGATTCTCGGGAAGCGAGAGATTGATGTTATCTCTTATCATGAGAGTGAAGAAACGATCGAATCTGATCTAAAGAGATCAGAATCAGGGGTTCTTAATTTGTATTGGACGGAACAATTACTTTAATAAGCATGCATGCACCTCAAAACCTTGCGATGAACTGGCTGGCTTGTCGTGCCGCAAGGGCTCAGTAGGGATTCTTGGTCAAGACCCGAAGCTAAGAGTCACTTCTATTGTGGAAATATGATATCAAGTAGTTTTTCCACCTGATACAGAGGATCGTGTGCCTGGAGGTCACATTGAAAATTTTACTATTCACACTATTCACCTTAGATCCATCCTAGTAACATGGAAGGACATTACGGGAAATAGAGACAAAATAATTTTTTTATCTCTTTTGCTGTTGACGACTTTCACGCCAACTCATCCAGTGTTTGGCAGCATCCTCTCAGAATCCAATGAAACTTTGTGGGTGTGTAGACTATGTTTTTTCAAGCAACTTTGTTTTTTCAAAATTTATCTAGACTGCCACTTGAAAAGGGCTTAGGTTTTTTGATCGATTTTTTTTAAATCTACATAACTCAAAGAGGAAAAGACTTACAAAAAAGTGATGTATGAGTGACTTTTAGACAATCGTATAAACTTTTATGAAAAAAATATACTTCAAAGTTTTGGTAATGAACAGGATCAACCACCTGATTTAATTGTATTATCACTAAAGTTAAAAAAAAATAACTTATAAATAAGCCCTTTCCAAATGGTAGCCTTGATTTTTAAAACATTCAAAGACACTTAAAAATCCAAATTGTCATTATAATTAAACATAATTGGCATTTGTGAGGTTTTAAGACCAAATTATAAGACGAGTTGACGCGATACACGGTAAGAATAGGACTTGAAAAATTTGTTGTTAGAAAAACTTTTTTTCCTTAAAAGTGCCCATCTTAGTATGGCGAACTTTTAGACAATTATATTGCCTTTATTAAAAAAAAATTTCGTCCAATTCTAAGAAAGCAATTTTCTGCAATTTGACTTTAAATTTTAAAATATAATTTTTAGCGTGCATGGATCGATTTTGAAATTTTTACATTTGTTTTCATAAAATTTCAGACGATTTTCTAAAAGTCACTCATACATCACCTTTTTGTGACTCTTTTCCTTTTTAAGTGATATTGATATGAAAAATTTGAGGTTAGAAAATTTGTTTTTCCTTAGAAGTGCCCATCTTGCAATGTATGGCAAACTTTTTGACAATTATATTGCCTTTATTGAGAAAAAAATTCGTCCAATTCTAAGATAGCCATTTTTTGCAAATGGACTTTAAATTTTGAAATATTTTTTTTAGCGTGTAAGAATGGATTTTACAATTTTTACATCTTTTTTGATAAAATTTCAAACGATTTTCTAGTAGTCACTTATACGTCCCTTTTTTTGTAAGTCTTTTCCTTTTTGAGTTACGTTGATTTAAAAAAAATCGATCAAAAAACTTAAGCCCTTTTCAAGTGGCAGTCTAGATAAATTTTGAAAAAACAAAGTATGCAAAGTTGCTTGAAAAGACATAGTCCACACACCCACAAAGTTTCATTGGATACTTTGAGGGTGCTGCCAATCACGAAGACGAGTTGGCGTGAAATTCGTCATATCCGCAATATGCGCAATAGTCTATGTTCCAATTCTAACTGGGCCACACCTTAGATTGTAGTTTGACTAGCCTATGTGTTTAGTTTTAATAATTTTTGTTTAGTTTTAATTATTTATGTTTTTTTTATCGAAAATAAAAGTTGCATAGTTTTAAGTAGACGATTTAGAATTGAAATATGTGTGTTATGTAAACCATACTTCAAAATCCCGCCCATTTTCCCATCCGGTAAATTGTTCTATTAACCTCGAGAAGACCGCGAGTAATCGGTTCTACCCCACTAACATTAGTTTTAGAATAAATGATGTATATAAAAATGAAAACTTAGCTCTGTATAGTTGATTCAATTGAGCCTGTACCAATAAATGAAATTGTAAAAAAAAATCCTCTTAGGTCGAAGGGTCTTGACACCACAAGCCCAACGGCCAACGTTACACGGAGTCAGCAGTTCATCAAAACATCGTCACAGTGAGTAGCAGCATCGAGTCACCGCCAAGTCAGCAAAACGTGGCCTGACAACCGATACGTAGATTCAGCACTTTCAATCTGGTCAGGTAGGAACAGTTTATTATTGTTATTGTTATTGTTAGGTGCATAAATCATTCCTTCAACTAAGGCGTATCCGGAGACTACTCCCCGCCGGGTCTATGCAACCTATTAATCTTTCCCGTTGCACGTGTCAGCTTGTGCGATACTCTAGACACACAGTGGATGGTCGTATCCGGGTCCTCCACTGGATAGGATCAGGTGTCCGTCCAGTTTCTGGAACATCAATTCATCTTTATGCCTAACTGAAATATTATTACTTAAAAAGTTTTGAGAAAACCCGTGTGTAAAACGGCTAGTCTGTAGTAATTTGTATTGCACTCAATTGGCCATAACAATATGAAAACTCCATTCCGAATTCTTCAAAATATTATAAACTTTCCAGATTGGGACCGATTAACATGTCCACATTTATACCGTTTGAATTTTGAGTATTAGTAACATTCCATAAACCCATTTTATTAAATACTTATTATAACAACCAAATGAAAACGTAGAAGGTGCCCTGCATTGGCGAACAAGAAATTCTCTCTCAAGCATTCCCCTTAACCATCCAAACCCAATACTATACTCATACCCAAACGTTTATGCTGAAAAGAAAATAAGATAGGTAATATTTTTGCAAGAGTACGTTTTTGTGATAGGCGGCATGTGCCCTTTTCTGTGGATATCCTGCAAATAGAGATAAGAAAAGTTGGGCCGCCCCTCCAATTTGTGGCCCATCATAGCGTTAGTAACAGAATTGATTCTACTGATTCCTACGCTCATTGATTTGGTACCAACCGGGGGATACTTGGTCAAATACCCAATGCTTTCCTCCAATCCGTTCAACTACTCGCAATATTTTGTGATATAGTGGGCGGCATATTACAATTTGCGATAATGCTAAGCAGTCGGTTTATCAAGATTTGGCGGATCGACAGGTAATCGGTGGGTGAGTGATCTTTAGATACTTCATAACAAGATGCCAGGAAGCGGACCGGAAGGTTTAATGAGCAAACTCCCCCTTTAATGTCTTTCGGTCAGGTAGGAACAGTTTATCGATACGAAATATAAAAATATTCTTGTATAAACCGTCACCTAGTGTAGTTCGTGTTTTGTATTTTTTTAAAACCCCCGAAACTTCTAATGAGTTATGAACTTTTATATACTTAAGTTATCTTAAAACTAAAGATAGGGGGATAGAACAGTTTACTCGCGGCCATCTCGAGGTTAATAGGAATAACAATTTAACGGATGGGAAGATGGGCCGGAATATTAAGTATGGTTTACAAAACACATTTATTCTAAATTCTAAATTGTCTAATAATAACTTATAACTAAATACTAAGTAATTATCAGTCGTTGTGAACAAAAACAAACCCAAAAAGGAGAGAGTTTCCTCTCCCATGTACGCATCAAAACAGAGTGTGTACAAACTACCGCTAGAAACTATCACAAGCAATCAGTGGTACATGAGCGAGATCCAACGAGTTATTATTGCCAGTTGAGGTGGCAGATGTATCTGTGCCTCAACCTACCCCGCAGTGGGATGTTTGGCAATAATAACGTCCTTGGTTCGAGTACTACTTTACCCATGCCCTTTCGCTCAATTTTCAATACTTCTATTCCATTTCCAACCTACCGTACACTGACGGAACTTTCAACTTTCAACTTTTTCTCTTCATATCTTTCATTCTAGCAAACATGACTGTCTACTCTTGGTGCCTCATGGCGATGAGCGAAAAACATCTCTTTCTACATGATTAAACAAGTTCAACAAGCGCCTCTTAGCGACACTTGGAAGGTTTTTAAGTAAGTTGAACTTGATTCTATCAGCCCCTGAAGCCGTATATCCACACGAAAGGATTGCGAGAGAGAGTTCTACCATTGAGAAAGGTTGGCTGATCTCATCTATCGAATTCGTGGATTCGCGAGGAATGATCCGTGCAGGCACAGAATCTGGAAAAACTTTTCGCGCGAACTTGAAGATCCATTGGTAAATTTTGAACGAGAGCCATGTTTCACAAAGAGCGAATGCATCACAACGGTATTGTGAGCTAAAAATTTGAATGATTCCAATTTAGAAATAAGACTTCGACAATTCCAACGCAGGACAGTGATCAAATCCCCGTGGAAAATTATCCATCGAAGGGAGTGAAATGATGGCTGCAAAGAAGGCCACTTTATTGTCGATTGCTTCAAACAAGTTTTCATTGTGGAAGCATTGCCAGAACAATGCTTTTGAGAGGTCAGAAATTTCAAGGAACTTGGAGATACCTTCGACTATGCCATCAAATGAGAACAGCTAATATGGAGAAGAGCCTTCTGCTTTATAAATAGGGGCATCAGGGGTTTTGGATGTCCCCGGAAGAGATGGAAAGTCGTGGGTGTAGTTAGTACTACGAAAACCAGGTGGAACTGAATTTTCCTTTCTTCCACCTTTTCCTTAAAATGGGCAGGCCGATTTGGGGCTCCGGTTCAGTAACTTTCCGTGGGCGGACGAGTGTTTGCTTCCATGGAGCACCTTCCGGAAAACTGACCCTCTTCAGCCAAATCTGACTTTGACTCGTCATCTGACAGAGGAGCAAAGGGGTTCGTAATCACTTTGGGTGACGAGAAGGCTTTTTTCACCATTTCGGCGAAAGATTGCCTGGAACACTGTTTCAGGGAGCGTTCTAATTTTTCCCCGCATTGTTTGTACGCCAGATACGACAAGAGAGCATGAGGAGGAGTTCCCTTGCAGAAAGCACATTTTGGTGTGCTGTCTACACAGGCGCCATCCTCATGTTTCTCCCCGCAATTGGAACAGCGTGCCTTATTGCCGCAATGGGAGGTCGTATGTCCCATCTGCTTGCATTTTTGGCAGATGTACGAAAAACCGCACAGATATTCGAAGTTTTCCCAACTCGACGTATTGAGGGAAGGCTGCATCAGAGAAGGTCACACGAAGCGAGTCTGGCAGTTTAAACTTCTTTTCATCCTTAGTGAACCCTTTCCCCCCCTTCTCCCCCCAAAAAAAAGGGTAACCACCCCCCCCCCCCACCACCCCAGCAACCCTTTTCGGTGCCCCCCCCCCAATTTCAATATCCTGAGCTGAGATATACACCCTATACTCGAGAGTAACGAGCTGAGAGACAGATTGCTGATTAGCATGTGTTGGGTTACCGGACCCTAACCAACACCGATTGGGGGGGTAATTTAGTTGCACTGCCAGTGGGGTGGAGTATTTTGGGCTTCTCCGTAAGTGGACTGTATTTTACTTGACTTGGGGGCTTCTTTTTGGTAGTTCCATTCAACCACTTTCACTCAACACATTACAAATTCTTACGCAACATACATAGTTCGTCCAACAGACATTTTATTTACATATTTACATTCTACAAACTACTACATCACAAACAATTAACACAGAACATTATTCCATTGTGGCTCTGCTCCCATCCCTCCTTCTCGAGAGTCAGAGCCGACACGACTATATTGTTGCACACCAGATCGTCCACTATCCTACAACCAGATGATTCCAAGCGGTGACGTCACCGATAACGATCGCCCGTGATCGCTGTCGCTATCGGTCGAAGTGATAGGGAGAATACCGTCTCGATTCGGTGGAATGATCGTTGGAGAGAACCCTCTCGTTCGGCAGTGGCGTAGCGAGGGTAGGGTGATGTTACTCCCGAACATACTCACCCACCCTGAAATGTCCTTCATTTCTGAATAAACCTTTCCTAGTTATTTTCATCGACGTACAGCCTTCTTTCATCTCCTTGTTTAAGCGTACAATAGTTAGTATTGGTGGTGAATTGGTTGCTCGCCCACCCTAAAAGACCTGCGGCTGCCGCTGATGGTGAAAATATCCGTCTCTTTGCTCTTCGTTCTCCAATCTTCAATCAAACGAATGTAAACACGATGTACGCATCCTTCAAAACTTGCGCTCCTGTTCTATGTGTTTTGGTTTTGGGTATATCCGAAGATGTCCTTGGGATGATCCTTCCGAAGTTCGTCCGTTGTTTGGAGTTGAAATGCTTGTCATATTATATTATATAATATTATCATATTATATTGATGCCGCAGATACTGTTTAAGATGATACGCTGTGTACCTCTCGTGGTAGGTTACTTCAATCAGGTAGTGTCAGGAATCGTCGCGATTTAGACCTCATTCCAAAGTCGAGTACATGTGGGAAAATATTACATGTAGAATCCGAAAGTCCCCTCGGCTGGTACATATACTGTTTTACTAACCTGGTAAAACTACCGATGTTGCCTTCAGCCAGAGTGTGATGTCGTCCATGATTAATTTGCTCCATCTCGAAAATAAATGCCAAAAATTAAAGCGATTTGCTTCGATATCCTCTCAATTCTTATGCCTTTGGTTCCTGTATCCAAATCCATACTTTAGACACCCCTCGTGCCTACATTTTGGTAATCCAGCTGTTAGCAATCGGCGTTTAATTACCGGTGTGGTTTTCCACGAGCACCCCATGTGCCCAAGCCTCGGTTGAATCCTTGGGTACCCATGTAGCCATACCTTGGATAGGTCTGTACACTCTTGTGCACAGACCGTGGAAAGGCTAGAGGACACCCTTGTGTCCAAGCCTTGGCCTTAGTCTTGAGCACACTTTGTACTCAAGACCTAGAAATGGTACCTAGAGGACACCCTTGTATCCTCTCGATGGCATGGCATTCCTAGGACACCCTTGTGTCCTTGCCATGGATAGGTTTAAACACCCTATGTGCATAAACCGATGAGTATAGAACACCCTTGTGTTCTGTCCTAGGATTGGTTTGCGCACCCTTGGTACACAAACCAAGGAACCGATACAGGACACTCTTGTGTCCTGCCCGGGGATTTAGATCGATCACCCTGTGTGATCAAACTTCCGATATCCATTTCAAGCACCCTGTGTGCTGAATTTAGATTGGGTTGATATAGGATTCGGTAATGAGCACCAATTTACTCAAATCGTGGAAAAAACCGCAGACATCCTTGCACCTGCTTTGACGATCATTGAGCAACACATCGTACTCAACTTATGAGTACGTAAGAGAGAAGCCCTCTCGTTCGGCAGTGGCGTAGCAAGGGTAGGGTGATGTTACTCCCGAACAGCCTGCTTAAGGTTTGACACAACGGCCCGAAGTTTATTGGGCCTCACTTTGATTACCTCGGTCACGGCCACGAATCGCTTCGTCAGATCATCAGAAATCTGCCAAACATAGAGAGGTTTTGATTTGGGCTGAAAATAGACAACCCATGGACCAGCAAAATGCTCTGGTCAGGGTCGCGGTCGGGTGACTTTTTGAGTTAACTCTTTTTTAGGAGCAAAGGTGATTTATCTTTCGCTAAATCATCCATGATGCAGCTGCAAACGCTCAACCACAAACGCAATTATTAAACAAAAATACATACAAACAAACTTAAGCTAATCTCTCTCTCTCCCTCTCTCTCTTTCTCTCTCTCTCTCTCTCTCTCTCTCTCTCTCTCTCTCTCTCTCTCTCTCTTTCTCTCCCTCTTTTTCTTACACACACACACACACACACACACACACACACACACACACACACACACACACACACACACACACAC
The DNA here is from genome assembly GCA_024533555.2 of Aedes koreicus. Taxonomy (NCBI): domain Eukaryota; kingdom Metazoa; phylum Arthropoda; class Insecta; order Diptera; family Culicidae; genus Aedes; species Aedes koreicus. The sequence continues at coordinate 178,789 of JAHHFK020000728.1, read as the reverse complement.
ACACACACACACACACACACACATACACACACACCCACACACAGTCACTTCCAGTGGAATCCGGGGGATACAGGCAACGTCAGACTCTTCGTGGAGTTTAGAGGAGTACGGTTCAGAGTCATCTTCTCTGTTCAGAGTCCCTCACTCCGGCACACGATGGACGAATTCGGTAGCTGGAGTCGGGCTACCGAACGTGTGCTGGGTCGGCGTAAAAGCTTTCCCACCAAGTAACCCCCCCCCCCCCTCCACACACACATATATATATATATGGCAGCTGGGACAGGAGTCCAGGGGCTTGATGATCCCCCCCCCTTCTGTGAGTCGGGTGGAAGCTTGGGAATCACTCCTAAGCGAAAACCGTTCGAACACCCGTGTGGATTATCACCTTTGGCTCTTCCTTCGGGGAGTGACCGAGCTTCTAGGCTCCAGACAGCTCAAGCAGAGGCTGCCTAAGATGTGGTGGGGATTCAACAGTAGGCTCTGCTGGATCCCTATAAAAAAAACCACATATCTGTAAGCATCTCCGTTCAAGCGACCTGGTACCGCTTCCAAAGGGCCTTAGCCCAACACCTGGAGTGCCAACCGGCACATCAAGATCGATGCCAGTAACATCTTGATTATGGCATACTGGCCAACGCAAACGACAACGGACTACGGAATACGAAAAGGATGGCAACGATGGGCTGACATTCATGCTATTTTGCTCCCTGAGTAAAGAAGAATGACACCAACTTGAAACGGCGAGTGGGCTAATGGTACGTTTGCCTCCGTCCCGGTAAAACCTTGGCAGGCCTCCGGATACGTTCATCATCTGTCCATCAAGTAGATGGGTACTAGGCTCGTATGTAACATTCCCGGTATACGCTGGTCTGGATCTGGAAACGCACCCCATGAAGGAACGTGTTCAACCCTCGCTTGGCCTCCCTGTTTCATAGACAACCAAGAGATCACGAAAGCGACTAGGTACAATGGATGGTGATAGCGGTGTGGAGGGGGGACCCAATAGAATGGAGACACCAATCAATAAAGACGTAGTTGGAGAAAACGCAGACGCGTTCCGAAGAGATGGAATGATGCACCGATCACCAGTTACACCGCTGGAAACCGCTGCTATACGGAACGAGCCCCAAGGAAGCCAGCGAGAGCTAGCGTTCCTGCATCAGCGAGTGCTCACACCGAGCTCGAGCAGCAGCACTGCTCAAGAGTCGAGGTGAGGCAAAAAGTGAACGAGCTCTACGAGTTTGCCAAAGACAAACGCAACGTGCACCTGAAGATTAAGCAACTGGTGACGAGCATCAAGTATGCCGTTTCAGTTGCGGAACGTGAGCATAAGGCGCTCAAGTTGAGAGCGGAAACGCAAATTAATCTGAATCATTGCGACACCGCACAGCAACTGTTGTGGCAGTCGACAACAGAGACGAAGTGTGATGTTGAGATCATTGCAGAGCTATATCGGGTTCCACTCGAAAACGGCAATTGGGTGGTGGACAGAGCCCAGATAGCGACAATACATGGTAGATTCCGTATCCAAGAAGTGGTCGAAAGCTCATATGACGGTTTCGTGGTTGCCAAAATCAATGCTTATGCATTGTTATGCACCTCCAAGGTGGATGGACGAAGAGTACAACAGAATGTTGGATGCACTGACTGACACGCTGGTCGGACGAGAGCCGGTAGTCATCGGAGGTGATTTCAACGCTTGGGCCCTGGAGTGGGGTAGCAGACTTACCAATGCAAGAGGATACAGCTTATTGGATGCTCTTGCGAAGCTTGCTTTGCAATGAAGGCATGGTCAGCACATTCCGCAGAGACGGTCGTGAATCGATAATCGATGTCACGTTCTGCAGTCCTTCGCTAACGGAGGACACGAACTGGAGAGTCAGTGAGAAGTACTCCCACAGCGATCACCAAGCGATAACCTACAGCGCCAGCCGGCGGGCCTATACGGTAACGAGGCGAACGAGGACCCGCGAGCGGAGGTGGATACAGGATTTCGACAAGGAGACCTTTATCGAGGCGCTTTGAACATACAGCAGTGCCAATCTCGACGCAGAGGAGTTGACAGAAGCGATTGTAATGGCTTGTGACGCATCAATGCCAAGCAAATTGGAGTCCAGGTACCGACGGCGCCCAGCTTACTGGTGGAATGGAACACTCAGTACCCTTCGTGCTACATGCCTCCGAGCGAGAAGAAGTGCCCAGAGAGCAAGAACTGCTGCCGAGAGGGAACAACGGAGACTCGATTTTCGCGAAGCTCGCGTGGCGCTCAAAAGGGATATCAGGCTGAGCAAGTCGAACTGCGTCAAAGAGGATTGCCGAGAAGCTGATGCCAACCCATGGGGTAACGCCTATCGAATCGTGATGGCAAAGTTGAAGGGCCCGGCGACTCCCGTTTAAATGTGTGCGGACAAGTTGAAGACGATCGTGGAAAGTCTTTTCCCGCACCATGACTCAACGTTGTGGCCGCCTACGCCATATGAAGACGAAGAAGCTGAATCCAATGGCTCACGGCTCTCCAACGAAGAGCTCGTAATAGTTGTGAAGGGTCTGAAGGTGAAGTAAGCCGCTGGCCCGGATGCAATCCCCAATGTAGTGCTAAAAACCGCTGTACAAGCGTTCCCTGAAATGTTCAAGATGGTGCAACAGAAATGTTTGGATGAAGGCTATTTTCCAGACTGATGGAAGGTCCAGAAACTGGGGCCTCATTGCGCATTTCGAATCGAGCTTCTCGAAACGATTGTTTTGAAAGTCGACTCGAAAATGTTTCGGCATTATGTATGCATTTCGACCGGTCGATAAATTATCTTTCTTTGTAGTAGTAGATTTCGACTAATCGTAGTAGATTTTCGAGCACCTGCTGTCAAACAAGACGTAAAAAAAATTTTTCACCCGCCACCAAAAAAAATTTTTTTTTTATCAGTGAAAAATAAAGTTATCCTTTTAAGGCTGTGAACCATTTGGCGAAATTTTTTAACTTTTGGTTAAAATTTGACAGTTCTTTGGTTGTTTCCCTTCAAATAGATAAAATTTAACTATGAATACGACCCATTTGAAATTTTGACAGATGCATAGTTATTTGGAATTCGACATGGAGTTTTCATAAGGGCCAATGTCGCAAACCTGAACAATGGTTTCTTCCACAAATTTCTTGCTCACTCGAGTAAACTACCACTTCTATTGTAAAGGGGAAAGGGTCACCCACAATAGATACGTTTGCGTTCCGTTGACGTAAGTTTGACAGAAAACCTATGGGAAAACTGTCAAATTCACGCAAACGCATCCGCAACGTATCAATTGTGGGCCAGCCAGAACTCCTCTTCTGTATCATCATCATGATACTACACGCAGAGAAAATTGACTTCTTTGATTTAAAAAATAAAATTATTGAACTGTTTTGTAACTTCAAATATTTTTATTTTTAAATTCAATACTTTATTTTTGTTGCTTCAACAATTCTGATTGTTGTTTCAAAACCAAATGCTAAGATAAAAAAATGAGTTTCAACAAGCTATATTTTTGTGCTCAAAAATAATTTCAATCAATTAAAAAAAAATTGCAGATTTAAAAACCAACAACTCCCTAACAGTTACTGTTTTACAGTTGTCAATGTATGAGTAGGTTTTCAATATTTCCGAATGCGCCAGTTTCGTAGCCTCAATTTCTACGCTTCAATGAAAAAGCAAAGCGGACCCGCCGGAGGAAATATTATTTGAAGAGGTCGAGGAAGTTAACGTCGCGCTTGTCGGTTTATGGCTTGGTTTTGGACTTTCTTAGCAATCTGTGAGTTGCTTTCCTGGTAAGAAATTGAAAATTTGTAATGAAATGCGAATTTTAATGTCTATTTTCTATTTGCAGAAAATCAGTACACCATTTAAATATTTAAGGTTGTCGAACGGAACGAAAAAGAAATGCCTTTCTTCGCCGAATATATGAAAAAGGCCATTGTGCCAAATGTTGTTAACAAGCCCAGATTATATGTGATTTAAATTTGAATTACCTTATTCTATTAGCACACCTCATGAAATGTGATTGAACCCAGGTTAAAATCCATTGCATGTAAATAAATTTATTCACAATTGTAAAAACATCTGATGTTTTCATCTTTACATTTTTGCACAAACGTCCTTTTAACATGTTCGACTAGAAATAGAGCTCGCTGTCAAATCACTTTGGGATCTACAAATAACTATCGAGCTTTCAAAATTAACCATGCTCCAGAGCTGGGTTATTTTCAACCGGAGGGGAAATTACTATCGAACTGTCAAATTTTAACCAAAAGTTAAAAAATTTCGCCAAATGGTTCACAGCCTAAGTAAGTATCAAATGAATGTGTTTTGCTTTATACGGGAACTAATGGTGTGATTCTTTTAGCGCACAGCAGGTGATGCCTTTCGATACAGATAGTGATGATGATGAGGAGGAGGAAGCAAGCAACCTTAAAATTTCAAGGCGCCAGCTTCGAGATCATAATAACCCATTATGCTTGAATGAATTGGAGTAAGTAAACATTTAGTAAACATTAAATTTTTTTATTGTTGTTGCAGTAACATACTCTTGAGGATGTATTCGAATAGTTTATGGTATCTTTGAATCGGCATGTTGAAGTGAAAAACCAATCGGCAATTTGGAAGACGAAAAGTTTAATTGGATTTTCATTCGATTTCTGTATTTCTGTTCACCTGGTAACGAATACACCGAATATGGAACGCACAAAGGTTTGTTGTCCCGATAGTTATTGAGCAGATAGTTTGCTGTTATGCTGATAGTTTGCAGTTATACATTTTCTTAGATAAACTCAATAAGATGACAAATGTTTTGAACCACGAAAAGTTAAAACACTTATAGCGGATACGTTTTTGATCTACTTCTTGAAGACGAGAACATCCGACGGATATGGATGGAATGTCGGGCTATTAGAACCGTATTGGGTCTATTTGTGGATGCAACCTTCTCTCATCATTGAAGTTTCTTGTTAAACAAATCATCCTTATGTGTGTTATTATTATTTTTCCAGACATTTTATTTAAAGCTATGTTCGCTTTACTAAAATCTTCAAAACATTTTAAAACTAAACTTCTTTAAAACACTTCAACAGTTTGACATATCCACATTGAAAACAATATAACTCTTACTGTATGGATTTTGTTGCTTCACACTTGGCAGTATGGACCAACTAAGGTTCCGCCACCAATAGAAGAAGAAGAAGAAGATTTTGTTGCTTAAGTTTGGCTTGGTTATGCCAGATCAAAAATGTACAACTAAATTTCCATACATTTACATTGAAAATAATATCAATGTCAAATTGTTACTGTGTAATAAATACATTAGACCATGGTTGGGAACATAGAAAATCATAATCATTTCATAATCATAATCATTTAAATGTAAAAAATTTGACTAATTATGTATGCACATTTTAAGTTTATGCATCACAATTACATATTATTATGTTCCCTTGCGCTTGTCGTGCCGCAAGGGCTCAGTAGGGATTCTTGGTCAAGACCCGAAGCTAAGAGTCAGTTCCATTGTGGGAATATCACATCAAGTAGTTTTTCCACCTGCTACAGAGCATTGTGTGCCTGGAGCTCACATTGAGAATTTTACTATTGACATTAGGTTCGTAGTTGCAGCGCGCTTAGGGATCATCCTTGCCTTAGAACATGGAAAGACTGGAAATAGAGGCAAAATACATTTTTTATCTTTTTTTGTTGTTATGATATGATAGTATATTATTGCATAGAAATTGGTTTCAGGTTATCGAAATTTGGGATGTACCGTAAAGGTACCATATTCTGCGCACAGTGTGCTGCTCCATAAAACTACACAACGCCTCTACTTGCTGTGGATTGATGCCTAATGAGTTTTTGGAATTCACAGAGGTCCTACGAATAAAAAACACATGTTTTTGTAATTACGACCAAGAAATATGTTACAAAAAATAAAATACTTACATGACAATAGTTAATTACCGCCAATTTATTAAAAACAATATAACACTAATAATAAAACTTAAATCACTCGATTCAAACACGTCACGATACGAATGGCGGTCGATAGGATACTAGTATTCGTCTGTTTTGTTTCATTTCGACCGCCTATTTTGTTTCGAGTGTATGGTTACATAATGTCAATAAAGGTCGAAAATCTAGTACCTCGTCGAATTTAAATCGTTCTCGAGCTCGATTCGAAATCCATAATGCCAAACAAGCTCGAGTCGACAGAACTTTATTCGTTTCGACTTGCGAAATGTGGCTCCTGGTTTCGCTGCCGAAACCAAGGAAGCCGCCAGGGGACCCAGCATCGTATAGACCCATATGTTTGTTGGATATCCTCGGAAAGCTACTGGAAAGGATCATCCTTAACAGGCTCACACAGTGAACGGAGAGCGAGAGTGGTCTATCAAGGAGGCAATTCGGATTCCGAAAGGGAGTCTCAGCGGCGGATGCAATCCGGACAGTCGTGTATAGTGTAGAGAAGGCATCCACACAGAAGAGGAGAGGAAATCGATTTTGCGCCGTAATAACAATCGACGTGAAAAACGCTTTCAATAGTGTTAGCTGGGAGGCAATCGCCGTAGCACTGCATATGATGCGTGTTCCCAGCTACTAGTGCAGGATGCTAAAAAGTTAGTTCAAGAACAGAGTCCTGGTGTACGAAACGGAATTGGGCCAAAAATCAATCACGATTACGGCGAAGGTGCCAAAAGGTTCCATTCTAGGTCCAACGCTCTGGAACGCGATGTACGACATAGTACTAACGCTGCAGCTGCCCAGTGGAGTTGAAATCGTTGGATTCGCTGACGATGCGTGGTCACTATAACTGGCGAGACGTTAGAGGAGGTCAAGATGTCGACGGCAGAGGCGCTGGATACCATTGAAGCGTAGGTGACAGGAGCAGAACTGCAGCTGGCCTATCATAAGAAGGAGATAGTGCTAGTGAGCAACCGGAAAGCCGTTCAACTAGTAAACATCAACGTCGGAGAACACGAAATCGCATCGAAGCGCGCGCTGAAGCACCTGGGGGTGATGGTTGACGACTGTTTAAATTTCAACGCACATGTCGATTTCGCCTGTGAAAAGGCGTAAAAGGCTGTCAACGCGATAGCAAGGATCATGCCAAACGTCGGCGGGCCGAGGAGCAGCAAGAGACGCCTTCTGGCAAGCGTTGCAACCTCAACTCTGAGGTATGGAGCTCTGGCCTGGGCCGCAGCGCTCAAAACAAAGCGTCATCGGAAAAAACTGAACAGAGTATTCCGACTCATGGCCATGCGGGTCGCAAGCGCCTACCGAACGATCACTGGGATGATGCCCATTGGCATCACCCTGGTCGAGGACGTGGAATGCTATCAAGGAACGTGGGGGGTATCGTCAGAACGGACTCGTTGGCTAAGTGGCAGCAAGAGTGGGACAATGCGGGAAATGGAAGGTGGACCCACCGGCTCATCCCGAATGTGTCTGCATGGGTGAATAGGAAGCATGGAGAAATGAACTTCTATCTGACGCAGTTCCTGTCCGGGCACGGCTGCTTCCGGAAATATCTGCATCGGTTTGGTCACGCACCTTCGCCTCTCTGTTCAGCTCTGTCCAGAGTGCGGAAACGTAGAAAATACACCGGAGCACGTCGTCTTCGAATGTCCTAGATTCGAAGAAGCGCGCGGGGATATGCCTGGTATGAACACCGACAATGTCGTACGCGAAATGTGACGCAAAGAAGAGAAATGGAACGCTGGAACGCGAATACTGTCCGAACTGCAGAGGAAGTGACGTAATGATCAACGTTCCAGCGCCACTGGCTAGATCGGTTTCGGGAGAAATTCTTTCGCAGGGAAACTCTCCGCCTGAGTAGGCTAGATCCACTGCCAGGGACTAGTTGAGTAGATTTCGAAGCAGCACCGGACTGGGTCGTCGGGGCACCAGTGAACCAGACGCCTGGCTCCACCGGCATCGCTGGATGAGTAACAGAAGAATCGGTTACGGAAGAATGTCCCCCGCTGGGCACTCTTCGTCGGTTTAGGCTAGGTCCACCGCCGGGGACTGGCTTTGGATCGTTGGGGCGCCAGCGAACCGGAAGTCAGTATCCACCCAAAATTGCCGGACCAACCTTGGTATCCTACCAGTTCGTCCATTGATGTGGGAGGACAATAATGTGCGAGGTTCGTCCCTTGATGCGGGAGGACAATTGACATTTAACCGACTACTTATAGGAGCCAAAGGGCTCAGCATGACGCATGTCGATCGCTGATTGGCGAAAATGATGCTAACAAAATAACAACAGGAGCCGAAGGGCTCGGCATGATGGGAGCCAAAGGGCTCGACACGAACGGAGCCAAAGGGCTCAGCTAAACTAAAATAATAAATGGGATGAGGTGAACTCAGGTGAGGATGAACTAGGAGAGTGTTTTTTAATGGGTAGGCACACAGGTGAATCCCACACAGCGCCAAAAACGAACACTGGCATCTGCATGAACAATTACAGGACAGTCTTTAGAAGATTTTTTGAACTCCTAGCTACATGATGGTCTGCTGGTTGCCAGATGAACGGTGAGATCAGACACAGACACATCGGGAATCGAATTCTACACCTGCCCGGTCATTTTACACTATGCGCCCACCGCCCAGCTTAAGCATGATGCAGCAATCAGCTGTTTCAATGCATCCACCTATGCTCACCGAACAACCATCATCAGCCGGAATTGAACATCCACCACTTTTGGACCCAATGCGGCCGCCTATAGTCAGACTGACGGAACAATCAGCATCTGGTGACCAACGCTTTCTGAAGGCGTGACTACGGGACCCTTAAATTATTGACTTAGTGCGGACCTAGCTATGATTCCTGCATGACCAACCACCTTTCGTATGCATTCGCGGAATCACAAAAATTAATATACACATTAATTACACATTATACACATTAAAATATACATTAATGCTGGCAGCCGAAGGACTACCAAAAGACATAAAAAAAATTTCTGGACGTCCATGCAGAACTAGGAATCTCACGTAATGACACCTTGGCAGACCTTCAATCACATCGAGCGTTCCTGTCTAGTGAACGTACAGAACGACTGCAGCGTAGTAGGGAAGCCGCCCTGAAATTTTATAACCCTCACAATTTTCGGAATTACTAACGCGCCCTTTGGAAGAAGTATCATTCAATAGTATTGTAAGTATGACGAATTCTCCAAAAATGTCTCCGCCTTCTCAAAAGAATGCGACTGAAATTTTGGTGTATTGCCAAAATTTCAATCGCATGAAAAGCAGAGCCAAAATGAAAGCAATTCAACGAAAACTTATAGCATCTTTTTTTAACGTTATTCTTGCAACCAAAACAAGCTGGGATGAGAGCGTCAAAAGCGAAGAAATTTTTGGAAATAATTTTAATGTATTCCGGCATGACCGTAATTTGCAACATAGCAATAAAAAGTCGGGAGGAGGAGTTCTCATTGCCATGAATGCAGACTTCACTTCGCAAGAACTAAAAACTGTCAAGCACAAAGAATTTGAGCATGTCTGCGTTAAAGCACTCATTGCTGATGAAACACACATTTTTGCATCTGTATATTTCCCACCCGAACATGCCAATAAACAATCTTTCGAATTATGTTTTCAAAATGTCGAAATTATCATGTCAAATATGGAACCGGAAGTAAAAGTACATATATATGGTGACTTTAATAAACGAAATGCGAACTTCATCCCTGACATCGAAAATGAATCAATTCTACACCCAGTCGTAAGCGAAGACGAAACCTAACAATTTCTATTCGACCAAATTTCGGAACATTTCCATCATTTGGAAATCCTCTAATTTGGTTCTGATTTTCAAATCAGGCACGAAATCAGACATCCGCAACTATCGCAGAATTGCCATTATCTCTTGCATCCCAAAACTTTTTGAATCTCTCGTAAATGAAAATATTTTTCAGCGAATAAAAAATCAAATTACAAGCAAACAATACGGCTTTTTCAAAGGTCGCTCAACTACTTCTAATCTTCTTGAATTTGTAACTTTTATTTTGAATGCAAATGACAATGGCAAGCACGTAGAAGCCCTTAACACTGACTTCAGTAAAGCATTTGACCGAATCGACATACCATTGTTACCCTTCAAATTGCAAAAAAAAATGGAATGGCACCTGGACTGTTGAATTGGCTGCAGTTATATTTAACGCATCGCAAACAAATTGTTCGTTTTCAAAATAAACTTTCAGATCCCATCTCTGTTACCTCGGGGGTACCCCAAGGTTCACATTTAGGCCCACTACTTTTTATTTTGTACAAAAACGACATTTTCTACATACTTAAAAAAAATCCAAATACTCATATATGCAGATGACATGAAGCTCTTCATGGAAGTAAATAATTCCAGAAATCACTTATTCAACACATGGTGTAGCAAAAGCTTACTTCAACTTAACGTGAAAATATGTAACTCAATAGCATTTTGCAGAAAAATTAAAACACATCGTACGGAAATATTTTTAGGAAACTAAAAAAGTAGAAACATGCAAAATAGTAAGGGACTTAGGCATTATCCTTGACTCTAAACTCACTTTTGTAGAACATTACAACACTATTATAAGTAAAGCAAATAGCATGCTGGGCTTCATTATGAGGTTCAGCCACAATTTTCAACATCCATGCACCATTAAATTATTATACATTACATATGTAAGGCCAATTTTGGAATATTGCAACCTAGTATGGAATCCGTACTGTGCCATACATGAAGAACGCATAGAATCCGCCCAAAAAAAATTTTTTTTTTATGCCCTAAGGAAATTGAATTGGACTGTATTTCCACTGACATCTTATGAAGCACGCTGCATGCTTATCAATTTACAGACGCTTAAGGAACGCCGCGAATTTACAATGCTTTTCTACATGAATGACATTATTTCACAACGTATAAAATCAGAAGTACTACTCTCGCAATTAAACTGTTATACTCCCAGCCGGCATCTTAGAACACGGAAATTATTCTTAGGAAAATCATACAGTACAAATTATGCAAGAAATGGCCCCATGAATCGAATGATGCGCCAGTATAACTTACAATGCGAAATCATGCGCATCACTATGTCGAAAGAACAAGTAAAATCTCGTCTAAAAGACAACAGAAATAGTGTATAGCATGTAAGTAAAACATTGTAACCATTGTATGTAGTCTACATTGCTTGATGAAATAAATATATAAAACAAAAAAAAACTGGTTCCGGTAACGTCTACCGGGAATCAAAGGGAACAAAGGGAAGGAAGTTTTAGTCTGGCTGTGTTAACAGAAATGCATATAAAACATTCCAGACTCATCGCAGAGAGGTGTGGTGTAGTTCACCTCCACGCGGTGCACCTTGGAAACGTCAAGTTCCCCCTTAACGGATAAAGGAACCTAACGGCTAAACGAACTATAGAGGACGCGCCACATGGCGCATTGGGGTCAATGTAAGTAAGACCCCAATTACGGAAACTGGCTGATTGACGGAATCATTTCACGGTACCACGATCTCGGGCTGGCACCTATATCGTCTCCCTGAGTACTGTCGGGTGACACCTACAGGGAATGGCGAGGTTTCATGCGGCATAGGCTGTCTCCGTCCCACTATAACCTTGGCAGGCCTTCAGTACGTTTCATCTCCACCGACCGGCTTTGCTAGCCGGGCGGGAGTAGGCTCAGATGCCCATCCTGACCTACGCCGATCTGGCTCTGAACGCGGTGTCCCTATGAAGGCCCACGTCAACCCTAGCATGGCCTCCCTGCTTACCTCCAAGGATCCATAGGCAACCATGGGATCGCTATGGCGACTACTCGACGTGGTTATAGATAGCGGCTGAAGAGGGACCCAACAGCATGGAGCAAGCTCCAAATGAATCAAGACAGAGGGAGCAGGCGAACCCGTTCGCCAAAAGAGGACTAACTTCATCCCCACCTGGTAAGAAGGCAGGATCTGGCGGCGCATGCGATACGTGCGGAAGCGCGGCAGCATCGGAAGCAGGGATCTTTGGAAAACTGGAGAGGCCATAGATGGGCCTGAGCTCATGCGGGCCATGGAGAAGAAGCACGATACACTTCCTAAAGTGTTGGTAGTCGCGGAACAGCTGAATGCGATAATCGACTTTACGTCGTCTCGCAACAACATCAGCAAGGACCTTAAACATAGCTTACTGTAGCTTCGTTGGTCCGTTCAGGGGGCATGTCATGAGAGGAAGGAATTAGAGGCTAAGCTGTTAGCCGACCAAAGTGCCAGGGAGAAAAGACCAGGAAATCCGTCTGCAAGTACACGCAGACGGAAGCGCGAGATCCCGCCCCACCTACCGTGGTTGCAGGGACGTCGAAGCGTGCAAGGCAGTCGCCGTGGGAAACCGCACTCGGTGGCGCAAAAAAGCGGCTGGTGTCTGACGGCCCCATGGGCCCAGAGACATTTGCGAGCGTGGTGTCGGGACTGGTGGGTCCAACCACACGTCCTGCGGGGCGTGAAGTGAGTGACCCCGGCACCAAGGGTAGCAAAAGAGGCAACGGCGACAAAGGTGGAAAGAGCGGCAAAGGTGCCAATAGCGCCAACACCACCTCGATGGTGCGCGAAACCCCAAGCAACAAGGCCGGTCCCAGCAACAGACGGGATGTCCAAAGAGGAACTAACGACGATTCCAGAGGCAGGGGAAACCGAAAAAAGAGAAATAGACCCCAGAAAGAAAAAGAGTATCGAAGCCTGGCACGAAAGCATAACCGCGGCGAGGCCCTCATCGTGACGACCGACGAGTCTAAGTACTCCGAGGTCCTCAAGGTGATGCGAGGAGACGCTAAGCTCGCACCGGCGAAATGATCTTCGAGTTCAAGAAGGATACCAAGCTGCAGTGCCCAGGGTATAAGAAGCTGGCCGAACAGGCCCTAGGAGCGGGAGTGGAGGTACGTGCCTTGGCCACGTTAGTGACTCTCCAATGTAAAAATTTGGATGAGATCACGGAGGCCAGCGAAATCTCCACAGCTATCATGGCCCAGTGTGGGATAGAGGTTGCCACGACAGCCATACTGCTGCGAAAGGGTCCACTTGAGACCCAAGTGGCAACAATACGACTGCCAGTTGCAGCCGCAGACTATCCTAAAAGCGGAAAAACTTAAAGTGGGGTGGTCCCAAGTGCCCGGCCTACAAGGGTAGTCCAAAAGATAAACACAGTGCGGGTAACACAACTGAACCTAAACCACTGTGAGGCGGCTCAACAACTGCTGTGTCAGGCAGTTCGCGAGTCAGGAACGGATATTGGAATAATATCCTACCCGTACCGTATCCCTACCGGTAACGGAAACTGGGCAAGTTCCCAGTCCAGGAGGTTGTGTCCACCTCAAACAAGGGCTTCGCGGTCGCAAAAGTGAACGGAGTATTCATTCGCAGCTGCTAAGCGCCAACGAGATGGTCGTTTGATCAGTTCTCACAAATGGTAGATCGAATGACAACGGAGCTAACTGGCCGAAGCCCGTTGGTAGTAGTGGGCAACTTTAACGCTTGGGCATTAGAATGGGGCAGTCGCCTTACCAATCCAAGAGGCCGGAATCTGCTGGAATCCCTGGCCAAGTTCAACGTAGACCTGACCAACGTAGGTACTAGTAGTACCTGCCATAGAAATGGAGCGGGGTCGATTATCGACGTAACGTTCTGCAGCCCTGGGCTGTTGAACAACTGGAGGGTGGAGGATGGCTACACCTATAGCGACCACCTGGCGGTTTGCTATAGCATCACCCACAGAGCTAGGTAGCGCGCAGAGGGAAGAGCACCCACTCCGTTCGTCCGCAGATGGAGGACGTCGTACTTCGATAAAGAAGAAGTATTTAAAGAGGCGCTAGAGCGGGAACAGAGATTGAGCGATACCCAAGATCCTCACAGTGATCAACTCGTAGCACTTCTTACACGAGTGTGCGACGCAACCATGCCCAGAAAGGTCAAACCTAGGGATGGAAGGTTGCCGGTTTACTGGTAGACAGAGATGATCGCAGACCTCCGGAGAACCTGCCACCGAGCTAGAAGGAGGATGCAAAGACCGCGGTCGGACCTTGAAAGATCGGAGCGCCACGCGGTGCTAGCCACCGCTAAGGCTGCACTCAAGAAAGAAATAAAGGCCAGCAGACAAACCTGCTTTGAGGGTCTGTGTTCGAAAGCCAACGCGAACCCATGGGGTGACGCCTATCGGGTGGTAATGGCTAAAACCAAGGGCACGACAGCTCCAACCCAGCAATCACCAGAGCTACTACAGGTCATTATCAGGGGACTCTTTCCGAGACACGAACAGAGTCCATGGCCCCCTATAATGGCCGAATTGCCCCAAGACAATGGAACCGTGGACGAAGGAGACGAAGCGACCGTAACAATCGAGGAAATCAATGCGATAGGCAAATCGTTGAAGGTAAACAAAGCGCCAGGACCTGACGGTATACCGAACCTGGCCATCAAGACGGCTATTTCACTGGCGCCCGGAATGTTCAGGGTGGCGATGCAAAGATGTCTTGACGAGGGCGTCTTCCAGGACGCCTGGAAAATCCAGACTCTAGTATTGCTACCAAAGGCAGGGAAGCCACCAGGGGACCCATCGGCATATAGACCTATATGCCTGTTGGATACAGCGGACAAAGTGCTCGAAAAGGTTATTCTCAACAGATTAACCAAGTACACGGAGGGCTTAGATGGTCTGTCTAATAACCAGTTCGGCTTTCGTAAAGGGAAGTCGACGGTGGACGCAATTCTGTCCGTCACCAAAACGGCCGAAGTGGCAATCCAGCGCAAGAGGCGAGGAGTCCGCTACTGTACAGTGGTCACCCTTGACGTGCGAAATGCGTAAAATAGCGCCAGTTCGGTAGCTATCGCTGGCTCGCTTTAACGACTTCACGTTCCGGGATACCTGTACAAGATTCTGGGAAGCTATTTCCAGAATCGCGTGCTGGTGTACAACACAGAGGTAAGCCAGAAACGTGTTCAGATCACTGCAGCCGTCCCGCAAGGTTCGATCTTGGGCCCGGTGCTATGGAACACGATGTATGATGAGGTACTACGAGTTGAATTTCCGAACGGGGTGACGATCGTCGGGTTTGCAGACGACATCACCCATGAGATATATGGTGAATCTATCGAAGAGGTGAAGCTAACGGCCTCGCCTCCATTGGCATTGTGGAGAGATGGATGAGCTCCAGGAAACTGGAGCTAGCGCACCACAGGCCGAGGGCACGGTTGTTAACAACCGAAAATCGGAGCAACACGCGACGATTAGTGCAGGTAACTTTGAGGTACCTAGAGATCATGATCGACGATTAAGTATTGGATTTTTTGTACTTTTCATGTAATAAAACGAAATGTGTGAATAACAGAGGTTTTATTTGTACCATCATAAAAACTTCATCCCTTTTTGAAGCTACACTGATAGGCAAAATAAAGTGCCCACCTCTTCGTTTTTTCAATTTCTCTCATTTTCTTGGTTCAAATTAAAGTAAACACACTGTATTTTTTTTATTATCTTTTTTTTATATTCTTTTTAAGTTTCACTTATGGAATACTGAAAAAAAAGGAGTTTAACTCAAAGAAAAAATAAAATCAATTTGTGTTGAAAAAAAAACAGTGACAAAATAAAGTGCCCACTTCAAAAATCGATATGTTTTCGATAAGTTTCCATTGGAAGACCCCTCGATTGTTCATGTTTTGATATTTTGACATGTTTTGAAGCAAACGGCTCAACCTGGTGCACTTGTATACGTGATCGCATTTGATTCAATTGAAAAAAATGGAGAACACAGTACTTTCGAAAGCAATTCCCTCCTCCGAAAATTGGTCGTTCGTGATGTGCAAAACGGTGAATCGCACCGGGCTGTCGCTAAGAAGTACAGTATCAGTAAGGCAGCGGTTGGCAAAATTCTTCTGAAGCTTAAAACGTTTGGATCAGTGGTGGATCGCCCTGGCAGAGGCAGGAAGCGGAAAACGGATGCGAGAACGGACACCAAGATCATGCGCGAAGTCAAGAAAAACCCGAAGGTAACTGTCCGCGAGATCCAGGAAACCCTTCAGTTATCAGTTTCCGGTCAAACTGTTCGTCGCTGTCTCGTAGCACAGGGGTCGAATAGCAAACTTGCCCGGAAGCGCCCATTTATCAGCAAGGCAAACAAAGCCAAACGGCTTAAGTTTGCTAAGGAGCATGCTGATAAGCCCCTAGAGTTCTGGAAAACGGTTCTCTGGACGGACGAATCAAAATTCGAGCTGTTTAACCGAAAGCGGCGGGTTCGTGTTTGGTGCAGATCTGGAGAGGAGCTTCAGGAGCGCCACATCCAAGGCACGATGAAGCATGGAGGAGGAAATGTGATGGTCTGGGGGTGTTTTTCGTGGGGTGGAGTGGGAAGCATTGTGAAAATCGACGGAATATTGACGGCAGATTCTTACATCAACATCCTGCGAGAAAATCTGGAGGTTTCGCTGATCCAGACGGGCCTTGAAGAGAAGTTCGTATTCCAGCAGGACAACGACCCGAAGCATACTGCCAAGAAGACCAAGTCTTTCTTCCGGTCTTGTCGGATCAAACCGCTGGAATGGCCTCCACAAAGCCCGGACCTCAATCCCATCGAGAATTTGTGGGCGATTCTCGATGCCAGGGTTGACAAAACTGGTGGTACCAATAAAAATAACTATTTTGAAGCCCTGGAGCGCGCCTGGGAAGAGCTAGATCCACAGCACCTAAAGAACCTGGTCGAGAGCATGTCGAAGCGCCTGCAGGTGGTCCTGAAGGCCAAAGGAGGACACATCAATTATTGAAATGCTTTTATTTTACTTTAATTTATGTTTTCTGTAGCCTAAATGAAGTGGGCACTTTATTTTGTCACTGTTTTTTTTTTCAACACAAATTGATATTTTTTTCTTTAAGTAAGACTCCTTTTTTTTTAGTATTCCATAAGTGAAACTTAAAAAGAATATACAAAATAAGATAATAAAAAAAACAGTTTGTTTACTTTAATTTGAACCAAGTAAATGAGAGAAATTGAAAAAACGATGAGGTGGGCACTTTATTTTGCCTATCAGTGTATCACGTTCAGCAGCTCTTCTGCGGGAATGGCAAAAATGCTCGTCAGATCTGAAATATTCACAATAAACACCGTTAACATAGCAAAGAAGAACAACTATAGTAGTTTATTACCTTCAAAAAATTCAGTGACTTCCGCTGGCAAACCAAGTACCTAAACCACCACACGGCCAACTTTACTTTGCTTCTCCATTTTGCAGTTTTTTTCTTTCTTCTAGAATGATAAAGCAGCTGATTGTTTTTCGCGCACGGTTTTTTATTTCGTTTTAAGTGCGAAGATGGATAAAATAGGGCAAAGTGAAAACACACTTGAATGACATTTCTCGCTCTATTGAAAATTATGTGCGGACCATATCAGTCTCATTGGAAAGGAACCTGTGTATTAAGTGACGGGTGTTAAAAATTATGTGCGGCAAATGAAAATCATACTGGCTCACATGATTTCAATTCGAAAAAAAAATTGACCGCTTTAAGTGCCAATTTTAATAATAACAATTACTAATTTATTTTCAGTGTATATATATGGTGATATATGACTTCTGTGACAACTTCAGTATGACAGTTCTTAACAATGGAGAAGTTACACGTTTGGTTGGTCCATCCTCACTTGGCAGTAGATAAGACCTCACACTTTGTTCGAATTCATTATCGTTGGATTGCACATGGAATGTGATTCAAGATCCCCACGGTAGTGATCACTTACTCATAAAAATTTCGGTTGCCACCGGGTTCAATCCGTCGGAATCCATCAACGTCGCGTGTGATCTAACCCGTTACATCGATTGAACAAAATTTAGGACAGCAGTAGATGAAGCCGTAACAACGGTAGAAGGGCTCTCACCGCAGGAGGAATATAACTTTCACTCCAACCTGATCTTCAGCAGCGCGCTTTAAGCTCAAACTTGACCAGTTCCAGGAGCGTCATTTCGCAGGAAACCTCCATGGTAGGATTAACAATCCACCGAGGTTCACCGTAAAAAGTCCCACGCGTTTAAAGTTTTCCGTAAACGTGGAACATCTGAGCCCTTCGAAGTATAAGGTCTGTATCCACATTAATCCGGACACCTTCAAATCATTGTAACTTTTGAAATATTGCACGTAGGAATGAAAAATTTCACGGTGGTATAGCTCAGAGTCTATGATGAAAAAGACTATGATTGATGTTTACATTTCATGTTTAGTACTCAAGATGGCAACGAAAGAAAAACAAGTGCGCGAGCGAATTTTGTACGGGCGTACGGCAAATCCTGACTTGTCAATACGGGACCTTGCAAAAACATTGGATTTGCCTAAATCCACTGTTCACGATGTGCTCAAATAATTTTCGGAACGTTTGACGGTGGAGAGGAAACCGAGAAGTGACAAAAACATTGGACGCGCTGATCCTGTCATGGACCGAAAGGAGAAAAGGATATTAACGAAAAACCCAAATCTCTCCATTCGAACGGTGGCTCGTAAAATAGGGATGTCGCCTGGTTTTGTCCAAAAATCAAAACAACGTTTGGGACTTAAGTCGTACAAAGTAAAAACAGTTCCAAATCGCAACGACAAACAGAACTTGGCAGCAAAATCACGGGCTCGACGTTTGTACTGCGAATATTTGACGAAGTTTTCATGCGTTGTTATGGACGATGAAACTTATATCCTGGAGGATTTCAAGCAGCTTCCAGGACTGGCTTTTTTTTCTGCTATGCCCAGAAATGCTACAGCTGAGCATTTCAGAACGAAGAAGGCATCGTAATTTCCCAAAAAATACCTTGTGTGGCTAACAATTTGCACGTGTGGCAAAAAGAGAAAATCTTTCGTCACTACAGGCACAATCAAAAAGGAGATCTATCAGAAAGAGTGTCTGCAGAAGCGATTGCTACCCTTCATCAAAAGTCACAAAGAAAAACCTTTGTTCTGGCCCAATTTGGCATCATACCACTATGCTAAAACTGTGATGGGGTGGTACCAAGCAAATCAAGTGAACATTGTACCAAAAACCTCGAACCCGCAAAATTGCCCAGAGCTACGACCAATCGAGAGATATTGGGCTCTGATGAAGTGGAAGCTTTCTGGAAAGAAGCAAGGAATCAAAGACATCAAACACTTCCAGCAAATTTGGACAAAGACGGCTTCTACGATTTCTGAGGAGTCTTTAGAAACCCTAATGGACGGATTTAAGAGCAAAGTTCCAAAATTTTATGTAAATACCGAATAACTATGTTTTATCTTCACGAATTGTTAAAACACATCCCCTGAATCTAAAATAAACAACTACGACGGAAATATTATGCGAAATTTATGTTTTATTAATGTTTTGAGGTGTCCGGATTATTGCGGATGCAAACCTTACACGGCTCTCGAACGCGAACTTAACCGCCTCGTCAAGGCTGAGAAACGCGGTTACTGGCGACAATTCATGAACGGGCTATCGCGTGAGACGTCAATGAACACTCTTTGGAATACGGCGCGAAGACTGCGTAACCGAACTACGAACAACGAGAGCGAGGAGTATTTGGACAAATGGATCCTCGATAATGGATTTCGACAATTCGGTTCATTTTGATTTATCCATGAAGCAGGAGCTTCATGGAATCCCAGAGCATCATCATCTTATGATTGCTCCGGTAATATTTGCTGCAAACTTTGGTTAAGTTGATTCCACTAAATCGTTCATCACTGACGGATCATTGATAGAGGAGTCAGCAGGCTTCGGTATATTTAATGAAATTTATAGCGCCAATCGTAAACTTCAAGCTCCATGTTCCGTATATGTCGCTGAATTAGCGGCAATACACTTTACGCTAGATATTGTTGTCACGGATAGTCTCAGTTGTAGAGAGGCTATTCGCTCCTTGAGGCCGGTAAAGCACTCCTCGTATTTTCTCATGAAAATACAGGAGCTTCTAAGTGCTTTATCTCTGCGTTATTTTATCATCATCTTTGTATGGGTCCCTTCTCATTGTTCAATTCTGGGCAATTAGAAAGCCGACTTGCTTGCAAAAATGGGCGCTATGGAAGGCGATATTTATGATCGACAAATCGCCTTCAATGAATTTTTTACAATTTTTCGTCAACAGTCATCGTCAGCTGGCCGTATAAATGGAGGAAAGGGCGATGGCAACATTCGATCATCCCAAAAGTGTCGAAGAAATCTTGGTTTGGGGGGATGGATGTGGGCCGAGACTTCATTCGTGTGATGTCTCACCTCATGTCCAATCATTATGCTTTGAACGCTCATTTATACCGAGTTGGGCTGAGCGACAGCAACCTCTGTGAAAGTGTTCAAGGTTACCAAGATGCAGATCACATTATTTGATTATGTGCAGGGCATCGTGGAGTCAGATCTGAGCATTATGATTCCCTTCGGGCTCGATGTAGACAACCCAATGTACCACTTC
Source organism: Aedes koreicus (assembly GCA_024533555.2). Lineage (NCBI taxonomy): Eukaryota > Metazoa > Arthropoda > Insecta > Diptera > Culicidae > Aedes > Aedes koreicus. Next base: position 158,358 of record JAHHFK020000728.1, on the reverse strand, counting down.
GAGATATTTTGGCTGTACGTTATCTGGAGTTTATGAAACTCATTTATGTGTTTTTGACTAACATTAGCCTTAGATTGTAGTTAGTTTAACCTGTATGTTTACTATACGTTTTTTTTTATCTGTGTTTGTTTATTTTTTTCTCTTTCTCAAAAATGTTAAAGTCAAAAGAAAACCAAAAGTTGTATCGTTATAAGTGTTTAGCCAATTCCGAATTTAAAATAAACGTGCTTTGAAATATATACTTCAAATTTCCACCCATTTTCCCATCCGTTAAATTGTTATTCCTATTAACTTCGAGACGGCCGCGAGTAATCGGTTCTATCCCCTAAACATTAGTTTTAAGATAAATCATGCATATAAATATGAAAACTTGGCTCAGTAAAGTTGATTCGATTAAGACTGTACAAATATATAATTCAAAAAAAAAATTTATATCATTTTCAATACAACTTCTTTCGACTCCCCCTAACAAAACAACTCACCGCCGCCACCACCACAACTTTCTCCCGGAAATTTACTTTCCAAAAACAATCCAACGCGTTCATAAACAACTTAGCTGAACCAAGAAATTAGCAATCGCGTCATCCTCTCGTTCGGATCATATTTTCCATAAACTTATTGTCCTCGCCTTTATTAAACAACAAAACGTCAACTTTGTTGGCTCCACCAGTTCCTCTAGACCTGAATCTTACAAAACGGATCTCATCTCTTCTTCCGAAGAAAAAAAAAAAAAAGAAATAAGAAACGAAATCAACAAGCAGATCATCTTCCAAATCGAAGCGACGTTGTTCCGTGGGAAAATTCCTCGGAAACTTCGCATCCCGACCGAAGATGTCCCTTGTCGTGAGCGGAGGCGGTGGGGGGTAAACCGAAAACTTTTCGCTTTCTTATTTTTAATCGCAATCTGCCGTTGTCTCGTCTCGTTCTATTTTTTTTTTCCGGGAATTTCATTTTCTATTTGTATATCTCGTGGGGTCGCAATGAGAACCCAATTTGACTTTGAGTAAATAATAATAAACGAAATCAAGTTCACAAGATTGCCACTGTCTGCTGTTGCCGCCGGAATAGGATTACCACCGACAATCCAAACCGTTTCCTTTCATTTTTTTTTCGACGTCGCCGCGACGCTCGTCCTGTGAAAGGGAGATGCACCCCTAGGGTAAAATGGTCAATGTGTGGTTTTTTGGATTTTACCCAATGATCCATTTCGGGATGTTATGAGCCAAACAATCGCCAAAATTTGAAGAACAGCACTGAACTTTTCCATCGAAAGGATGCGTTTTGGACCCTCCCCTTCCATATTGGTAGGCATAGGGCAAGTCGAGGCAATGAAATCCGATAAACTCGTGAATGTCAATATAGGCCTTCCGCTTATTTTGCGCTCCCCAAAATGGAATATGTGAATGATTTCAGGCTGCCATTTGTCATTCCACCCACGAGAAGCTGGATGCGTGCGATCCAATCGTTTGATGGCATGGAAAATTGGGAAGAAGGCAGAGTAAATATTATTTTCCAAAATCAATCTTCACGCTCGACGCACCTGCGAAAGATGGTGTTCCATTCCGATTCCGCCGCAACACGATTGATTTGTAGACGATGGTGTCTTTGAACAGCTCGCCATGGGCTTGGGATTACATTTCTTTTTTATTGAAATCAAACTCAAACTAGATTCACTTAAAATCTGGACGCATTGCTAATACCTTATTACTGCGCTCCTAAAGGCTGATTAAAAGTAAATAATTACGCACAAAAAGACCTGCAATTCGTGATTCAATAAGATTAAAAAATTCATTAATGGTTGAATTACAGCACTTTTATTGAAACATCATAGTTACAGCATTAGATGGTTACATTTCTCCGATTCGAACGAAATCTCAAACTTTCCTCTTGATGGAGCCCATCACACCCGCACAAAGGAAACGGACACGGAATCAGCGCGTTTCTTCCATTTTGCCCGCATTTGCTGGATGTCCTTGACTAACCCGCTGCTTCGTAGAAGTCACTGCTTTTACTTGCATTGCCCAGTATTTTTCGATTGATCGAACTTCCGGGCAATTTGGATGATTCATTAGATTAGGGACAAAATCGATCTTGCTGGCAGCAAATCACTCCAGAACCACCCTGGAGTACTGGCAGCTGGCCAAATCGTGCCAAAAGATGCATTATTTGATGTAAACTTGGGATGTCATCGTCGAGGATGTGACGAATGGTTCCGTTTTCAGGCCACAACTGTAAATCGATTGCCAAATCATGGCCTTCTTCACGAACTTGTAGGCAAACATGAACTTGAATCTTTCCGAAACATCCCCACATCCAGTCGCGATGTAAAGCTTATGACCGGAAAGCTGCTTAAAATCGAGTTTGGTGAATGTTTCGTCATCGATCAATGTGTTTTGCCAAAACTCGGTCGTACAAGAGCTAAAGAACGATACGGTCAAAATTTGGTCAATATCAACTTGACGTATTTCTTTCAATTTCGCATTTAAAAAACCTGAACACCCCTCATTTTTGTAGGTGTGTGTGTGTAGAATGTTGCTCCTATTTTGATTTTGGAATTCACTCTTCAGTTGTCAAATGCCGTCCAAGCAAGAAGAGCCGCGTATCAAAATTTTGCTCGCGCATCGCGAAAATCCGAGCTACTCGCACGCAAAGTTGGCAAAATCGCTAAAAGTTGCCAAATCAACCGTTACAAATGTAATTAAAGTGTTTGGGGAACGTTTGTCGACTAGCCAGGAAGTCTGGATCGGGGGCAAATCGAAAACCGGAAGCCGCTGAGACGACAAAGAGAGTTGCCGGTAGTTTCAAGCGAAACCCTAACCTATCTCTCCGAGATGCCGCAAATAAGCTGGGTGTATCGTCTACAACCGTGCATCGAGCCAAAAAACGAGCCGGACTATCGACTTACAAGAAGGTAGTGACTCCAAATCGCGATGATAAACAAAATACGACGGCCAAAGCGCGATCCCGGAGGCTGTACACGACGATATGCTGACGAAGTTTGACTGCGTGGTAATGGACGACGAAACCTACGTCAAAGCCGACTACAAGCAGCTTCCGGGACAGGAGTTTTATACGGCAAAAGGAAGGGGAAAGGTAGCAGATATTTTCAAGCACACGAAACTGTCAAAGTTCGCAAAGAAATATCTGGTTTTGGCAAGCCATCTGTACCTGTGGCTTGAAAAGCAGCATTTTCATAGCTTCAGGGACTGTCAATCAAGAAATTTACGTGAAAGAGTGTTTGAAGAAACGTCTGCTGCCTTTCCTGAAAGAAACACGGTTGTTCCGTACTGTTTTGGCCGGATTTGGCATCTTGCCATTACGGTAAAAAGGCCATGGAGTGGTACGCCGCCAACAACGTGCAGGTGGTTCCCAAGGACAAGAACCCTCCCAACACGCCAGAGCTCCGCCCAATTGAGAAATACTGGGCTATTGTCAAGCGGAACCTAAAGAAGACCAAAAAAACTGCTAAGGACGAGCAGCAGTTCAAGGCAAACTGGCTTTCTGCGGCGAAGAAGGTGGACAAGGTGGCTGTACAAAATCTGATGGCAGGGGTCAAGCGTAAGGCCCGGCAATTCGGATTTGGAAAAGCGGAAGCCTAACTGAATATTTTTCCTGAATTTTTATACTAATTGAACTTGAAAAAGGAATTTAATTTGATTTTTTAAATAAACGATTTCACCGATTTACACGCGTTTCCCTTGACCAAATTTTGACCGTATCACCCTTTACGAACTACACCGTGTCCAATATATTCTCATACACTTTTTCCTTTGGTGTCGTGCAACTACTCAACATGCTTCAAGTATGTGCTGGTGTAGTTTTGCATGTTTATACAAACGCTTTTAGGTTATGTCTGATTGTTTTCATTCGGTGTTTATCTTTTACCAGCAATGAAGGAGTTTCGTACTTACCTTACCAATCAGACTAAGGCCGGTGTGGCCTCTGCACCGTCTTGCAGTAGTTGTTTCCATTGTAATCGGTCCATGGCTGTTCCTCGCCAGCCTCGCTGTCTGCGGAGGATCCGCAGGTCGCCTTCTACTTGATCGATCCACCTTGCTCGTTGTCTTCCATCTGCACCCCACCGTAGATCGTACGCAGTTCCGTTCATAAACTTGCAATGTCCATGTTTTTGAGAACCACCGGTCTAATTAATGCGCCCGGCGAACGCGATCTTAGCGTCCTTTCAGAGGCACGATTGCCAGCCATAATGCGCCTCTGCTGGTGTCTTTATCGGCGGTCGAGTACACAAATTCGTCTACTACCTCGGTCGATTTTGTGTACCGAAAAACGTTTTTGATCCGAAGAAATTTGAAAACCTCGGAGTAAAGCGGGATTTTGTGTACCAAACCATCCCAAGCTCGTTCGTTGATGACCGGAAGAGATCCGGCCGTACTCGTACGGTGCGGACTGCTCGAGTTGTTAAAGTGGTCAGGGAACGGATGAGACGAAAATCACAGCGCTCTGTACGTAAAATGGCCGCAGATCTTAATGTTTTGAAATCAACAATGCACAATATACTGTAAAATGACCTAGAATTCCAAGCTTCCAAGAAACGTAAGGTTCACGGAGTTTCAAAACCTTCGAAGCAGAAACGACTCGAAAGAGCAAGTCTAAAAAAAACCCCCCACGATGTGGGAAGAATCGGTCTTTTCCGACGAAAAGTTACTCGTCTTGCAACAATCCCACAATGTCCAGAACGACAGATTGTGGGCTCCCTTCTTCGAGAACTGTTCCAGAGAGTGATATGAATATGCTAATGGTTCCAAAGTGCTGCGTCAGTGATGGTTTGGGAGGAATTCACAAGCGAGGTAAATTACCACTGGTTTTCCCCTCACCGAAAAAGGCGCGCAGCGAATGCCGTATATTATGTACCATAAGTTTTTGTTGAAAGTTGCAAAACCGGTATGTGCAAGAGGTGCGTTGAGATGATCAATAGTGTGTTTCAGCAGGACGGAGCGCCATCGCATACTGCAAAACTCGTTCAGGGCTGGTGCCGAGAAAATTTCGGACTGACTTTTTGGACAAGAATGAATGGCCTCCCAGTTCACCAGATCTGAATCCCTATTATTTCGTATGGTCATACATGCTGGCGAAATGACCACGGGCGTCTAATATGAACCAATTCAAAACCGTAATCAAACGAATTTGGGACGAAATGCCGATGGAAGTAGTGCGTGCCGCCTGTGACGGTTTCTAAAAACGTCTGGAGCCGGTCAAGAAGGTTAAAGGCGGTGTTATTCCAAAACATATGCTGTAGTTGATCAGTATTATATTGCAATATAATGGGTAAAGTTATCAATAAAATCTGGATTATCGATTTGAAATAAATAGAGTTTTATTTTGTATGAGAATATATTGGACACGGTGATTCCGCTTTTGTTAATAAGGTCTTTTGAATAGAATATACTCTCTGTTCTTCTACTTGAATGTTTATGCCCTACGGGGCTTTTCCTACCACTCATATGAGTCTTTTGAACACTATCACAATTCTTGATTGAGAGTTTTTTTGCCATACCAAAGCGTCATGTCGTACAGTGTGTGCAAAACACAATGATACGCTTACTATCCAGGGCAGTTTGCCGAACTTTCCATCTGAAAAGACATACAGTGACGGACAATACAATAAGACCAAAGCCCGATTTTCGCAAAATGGTCATGTTTGGAGGATTGTCTTTCTCCCTTTCTTGTGAAGTAATTGAATTGAAATTTTCGGCAATAGCCTAGAAACGACCTGAATTTTCTAATTCTAAGTAATTAGTTCATAGTTTTTCATTCAATCAACTTTCAGAAACTAATATATCACCATTCTACGACAAAACACCAAGACTTTCTTCTCATATCTACAGTTCAGTTTCTGTTGATGAATGTGAATTGATACTCTATAGTATACTGGTAATAAAATGGACCTCTTGTATCAATAATCAAAATTTAGATTCTCAACTTTGAGCATCCTTTGCGGAAAACCAAAAAGTGGTTTTGCTGTTTTTGCTTCCATGCGGTGTCTGTAACTTTCTAGGGTGGCAAATGAAAAAAAATGGACATTTAATGCAGATGAGAATAAAGGCTACTTCTGGACCATTGTCGAAGTTTCAGCTCGATTGCTTCTCGAGTCAATGAAAGGCCAGCCCCTAACATGAATCATTTTGTATGTGTCTTAGGCTCCTGTCATATTGTATTGTCTGTCACTGCATGACTGTATTTGGAATCAGATCCTTGACCCTCTAAGCTTTTCAAATCTGCGAATCTGATAAGAAGCCCAGAAAAGCCAAAAAGATAACGTTAAGAGATAACAGCTATTCAAGTATCATAAAAGGCGAGGAACACTGAAATTGTAACAAACCATTTTCATTTTTTTATTACGGATTAAGAATTTAGATACTCATTAGAAGGTCAAACCGAGCAAACCGTATCACTCAAAAATTCTTAATTAACCACCCAATAATAGCATTTAATTACGGAATCAGTAGGGCAAGAATTGGATTTATCAACCTATATTCGAAGCTTTAATCTGCTGTTCATATCAGCACCTTATACCAAACATGTGAAATACTGTTTGATCGATGGAAATGCTAATCAATTTTTCATTACTCAAAGGATAATTTTAATCAAATTTACAATGTTTGAGCAGCTTATTTTTAAAGATTCATCATTGAAAACTACGTGGTTGAGTCCAAATTCATTTTTACTATCTTGATTAGCTGAACTCACTTTGAACGCTGCTACATTTTACAACTAAATGAATGTATTCTTGTCACCAACTGTGCACATTTACGGTTGTGGCATCGAATGAAGTTTTTTATCTTGACTGTAAACTTCTATCAGAACATACATCTCTATCTGAGAAATACAGCCATTTTGCTTAGATTCCAGTTCCTAGACTAATGCTCAACATTTGATTCAAATTAGTAGTTCATCTATGTAGGAGAGCCCCACTTCAAGAGGGGCAGGGACCTAGAACCACTATACAGACATTTCTTGCATCGTCAAAAAACCCCCACATGCCAAATTAAGGTTCCATTTGCTTTGCTGGTTCTATCTGAGTTATACAGACATTTGTGTTTTCATTTGTAAGAGAGGCCTCCCCGCATTAAGAGGGGGAGGGGCCTTGAACCACCTGCTGTACAGAAAAAATTCCTGCCTCTCAAAAGAATCCCCACAAGTCATGAACTTGGTTCTCATTTCTTAGCATAAAATCTCAGGAGTTATGCAGAAATTTATGTTTAACATTTGTATGTAGAGCCCCCTTCTAGCTGAGTGGGGTATTAAACCACCATAGAAACATATCTTGCATCTCCAAAAAACCTTAACATTCTAAATTTGAATCTTCATTTGATTTATTAGATCTCGAGCTATACATGCAATGCATGTTTCACATGTATGTATAGTCCCCCCCCCACTTTCAGAAGGCGGTTGGATCTTGGAAACACTATACCACCATTTCTTGTCTTCAAAAAACCCCTGCATACAAATTAGGTTCCATTTGCGTTTTTAGTTCTAGAATTATGCAGACACTTGTGGCTCTCGAACCACTAAACAAACATTTTTTATATTCAAAAACCCCCACATACCACACATTTTGGTTCCATTTGCTTGATTAGTTCTCGAGTTGTGCCAAAATTTGTGTTTCATTTGTATGAGAGAGCCCCGCCATCTTTCAGAAGGGGGAGGGGTCTTGAACCACCATAGAAAAAAATCCTGGCTCCAACATCCCCACCCCTGCCAATTCTGGTTCCATTTCCAATAGTTCTCGAGTGATGTAAAAATTAGTGTTTCATTTGCTTCCTTCCTGAGAAAGAAGGATCTAAAGCTACCATACAAACATACAATACGTATTTTTAATCTTTAAATACTAAGGCCAGTTATCACAGATCTGGCAAATTAGGTCATTCATATGTTATCTTTCTCTTCCTCTGATACTCCTCCTTTTCAGTCATTGGTTACTGCAGAAGTAGGCCTTCAGAATGCACAGGGAGTGTTCCAGCGCCAAGCTCAAGGGAACGAGCACGAAATTATTAGTGACACCTGAAAAATGTCATGCCAATTTTCTTCTAATGTTTAAAATCAAACCTCAAAATTTCTAGGATAGATTTAAACATCATATATTTACTTCAAAAATCAAAAGAAAGTTAATCGATGGAGCCCTGAGTATAAAAATTGTACGCATTTTCGCTCCTGCTCGGGCTCTTATGCAGCATTCTTTAAATACCAAGGCCAGTTTTCAAGTAATTCGTTCCTGCTCGGGTAAGGATAAAAGCGTTACTAGGCAAGTTAGAGGATTTTGGAATTTGTTTCACAAATTCTAGTTTTTATTTTTATCCAATTAAGAAACAAAAGTAAATCCTGAAAAATTCTTGGGAACCGGATAAATGGAGTCGGTACTATCAATCATAGGTGGTAGTTGCTTGATTGTGACTTGAATGAGTCGAAAAGAAATTTCAACAAACTATTTTTAGCGTGATTTTACCACACAGAAAAAAAGCGTTCTCAATAATGAAAACAGACCATGTTTCCAGGATATTTACCTAAAACGTGATCTAGTTCCCGATTACGTGATTCGGTTCATGGTGTATTTTTGATTGTTCTCGAATTCATCACTGCAGTTCACGGATTTGGGCACAGATTTTTCTCCGAATTGGTTTGATTGGTTCGAAACAGCCAGATAGACTGTGTTTCGCAAGAAATTTACGGAAGATTGTTCACATTTGCTGGTTACGTTCTTATGAACCATTTTTGTTCAAATACCAAATACAGCTTGTAGTTGTACTACATCGAATGAAATGTTTTATTTTTCTTATCTATTTTTATTACAGGAGCTGCACTGGGGCTAAGAAATTTGGCCCTAGTCATCAAGCCACCCTGGGTTCGGCGGGGTCAAGAGGCTCAGCTGCACTGCCAGTACCATTTGGATGACAAAACTCCGCTCTACTCGGTCAAGTGGTACCGCGGAACGTTGGAGTTCTATCGATTTTCACCGTTCGAGAATCCACCGGCGAAGATCTTTCCCTTCACCGGGATAAAGGTCGATGTAAGTACGCTTTGAATTCTATAGGGCTTGAGTTCTGAACAGTGTTTGCCCATTTCGTATATCACCGAATGGTTCACATGCTTTTTGTTCCTGAATGATACTAAATGAATCATTTACTCATGTGAGACTTGTCTATTCCTATATGGTACGAATCATCGCACAAAAGGGGACAAGAAGGATTTATTTTCGCTAGTCTTCAGTGACAAATGCATCGCCAAAGTGAATTCTGCTGCTGAACTTTCTCGATTGTGATCATTTGTGTTCTCCTCTATTACGTTTTCGGTATGTATCGGATCAGTTTGTCTTCATGAAACTGTTGTGTCAATACTGTTACGTATACTGATTGGTTCATTTTCAGCTGATGTAAATGAATGTGAACACAAAGAAAAAAATGTTTCAATCTAAATCTGTTGGCGTTTGCAAATTTAAATCTATATAGCTGTAAAGCTTTTCTGCACTTTTCGGAATTATATTCAGAAATATGGTCGATGCATTAAATGCTTCCGGCTTAATTCTATGCAGATTTTTCTTCGAAGAGAAAGTTTTAGCTCCATGTACCGTATAAGAAGGGATTTCTTTCTCTTCTCACTTCTTGATGACAAATCATGAATTGTAAACTGTCTAACAGTACCAAAATATAAAAATATGAAAAATGTTTTTTAGGCTCTAACGGGCGGTAGGTCCACGGCATGTAGTTTTATGATATCTTAATGCAAAACCTCGAATTTTGAACTGCCGATACTAAAAACTGAGGTTCAAAAGTTGTCCTTGTAGTGAATCGCAACAAAATATTTTATTTTTGAGCTATATTTTTTTTTTGTTCATTTATTAAGGCCTGTTCATAAACCACGTCCTCCCTTAGCTCAGTCGGTAAAGGCGCAGCTACAAAGCAACACCATGCTGGAGGTGGCTGGGTTCGATGCCCGGTATGGTCTAGGCATTTTTCGTAAAGGAAAATATCTCGACTGCCTGAGCATAGCGTATGATTGTACTTGCCACACCATAATACTAATGCAAAAAGTGTACCTGGCATCGAAAGCTCTTAATTAATAACTGTGGAAGTGCATTTAGAACACTAAGTTGAGAGCAAGCAATAAGCTAATTGTGAAAGCAATAAGCTTGAAATGCTAAAAAAGAAGAAGAAGTCATAAACCACGTAGACTCTTTTACGAAAATCTCAGACCTCCCTCTCCCCCTCGTAAATTTTCTCCGTACTTTTTTTTTTAATTTTGTATCGAGTGTTGAGTTTGGTCAGATCACCCTGACTTATCGAGATTTACAGCCTCGAGCTGGTTCATCTCTCATTATAGTCACTTAATAGTTGTGTGTGAGAAAAAAAAAAAGCACTTTTAAAAGGCCGGTACGGAACATTTTTTCCCAGCGAACTAAAATTACCATTACTATGGAAATATCCAACCGATTTGGAATATTTTAGCAGTTTTGGATTCAGAAACTTAACCACTTTCAGAAAATTGTCATGTATAATTTTTCTCAGGAAAAACCGGATTTCCTGAACCATGTTCCGGAAACGGGATAGTTATAAAAGATTTAAATAGAAAATGATTAATAATGATATAACACGTAGAGAAAATAGACCTCTCTAAATAAAAAAAAATATATTGAAATGTTTTGTACCTTCAAATATTTTTATTATTGAATTCAATACTTTTTATTTGTAGCTTTAACAATTCTGGTTGTTGTTTCCAAAAACAAATTCTTAGTAAAATAAACTGCAGTAGCAACAAGTTTTTGTGTTCAAAAATAATTTCAATCAATTAAAAAAATGTAGATTTAAAAAAACAACTCAGTAACAAATACAATCTTACAGTTGTCTGTGAATGTGCATGTTTTCAATGTTTACCGATGTGCCGATGTTTGTACGACGAGCTAGTTGATTTATTGATTAGTTTTAGATTTTCTGAGCAATCCGTGAATTGCTCCCTTGGTACGAGATTGAAAATTAATATTGAAATGTGTATTTCAATGACGATTTTCTATTTACAGAAAATTAGTATACCATTGAAATATTAAAGAAATATTGAAATCGAAAGGAAGTAAGGAGAATAATTATTACCTACGCCATATATGGCCGAGCGAATGAAATGCATATACGGAATAAAGTCTTTAGACTTACATCGTTATTGCCAACACACTCATTGCACAAGCCAACAACTTATCCCCAGCTGGACTGTTTATTAATTCATTTTTTATTGAATAAAAATTAAACAAAAACAAAATCATTCATATTACTTCGAAGTAATACATAATCTGGTCAAATTGACAGTTGAAATATTTAAAACAAAAAAAAATCTCTTCCATTTCAAAAGATCAATTAATGCCGCAACACTTTTTTTTTAGTTTCAAAGAAATTATTTTTTGGCAGCAACTATTTTTTGTTTCGTTTAACAAAGATTCTGTATTTGTAAATACTAACAAAAAAAAATTCAACAAAATATTTGTTTTTTTTTTGTTTTTTGACAGATATTGAAAAGGAGCGTGTCTGATTGTCATATGACTTGATACTGGCACTTGATCCTGGAATGATCACTCCGGAGCAGGTTCCAATGGGGTCATGAATGGTCAGAAAATAATTTGAATTGAACCCTAGCAATATGGGAATCAAAATTGTTGGAATCGTTCCATATGAAACTTCCATTCCGATAACTTAGCTTCGGTGTGGCCAGTCCAGAGTAATAAACGCAAGCCCAGTGTTCTTTTATTCTTTTCCAAAGCCAAGTGACCGAATGGTCAAATAATTATGACAAACTTTCTTCTGGGACGATTCCAAGAATTTTGACACCCATATTGCTAGAGTTCAAATCAAATAATGTTCTGGCCATTCGTGACCCCATGGGAACCTTCTCTGAACTGGCCACTCCAAAGTCAAGTGACCGGATGGTCTAATAAATATGGCAAACTTTCTTCTGGAACGATAGCAGTAATTTTGACACCCATATTGCTAGGGTTCAATACAACTTGTTTTCGGGTCATTTGTAACCCCATGTCACCCCCCAAATCCTGTTTTCCTGGAGACGGATGTCCATTGATCATATTTTGAGAAAGTGGTTGAGTTTCTGAATCCAACACTGTTAGAATTTTCCAAATCGGTTGGATATTTCCATAATAAAGATCATTTAAGTAATGGTTTTGTTGGTAAAACGGGGGCTTCATTCACTCGCTGTTACACAACTGAATACTCGTATTCGGTATAGGTAGCTGATCCTTTGTATCATTTAAAAAATATGCTCTTGAATTATCAGCAGCCTGACACATGATGGTTCAGCAGTATGGTGATAGATGTTCAAGCACTGACACAATCATTCCTCGTGCTTCTCGGTGCTATGGTCGGATCGTCTGTATATTGTATAGCTTTTGTTCTCCCTTTTCCTCTATTCATTCGTTGTTACAAAACTGAATACTCTTATTCGGCTGAGGTAGCTGATCCTTTGTATCATTTGAAAAAGATGTTCGTGAACTATCAGTAGCCTGACACATGATGGTTCAGCAGTATCATGATAGATTTCCAAACACTGCTTCTGAACAATTGAAATCTTTGGTCTCGTTCAATCTCCATCAGTCCAGCGTCGCCCTAACAATTCAATACCACTTTTGTAGAGCGATTTATATGTTGCCTCAAAGTAGGCCTCAGTTTTAGCGATAACCTCTTTATTCGAGCAAAATTTGAATGACTTTTGACACGATCTTGATGAAACACATTCTTTTTCACATGGGGCGGTTTTTCCGCGAGTGCGTCCTTCACGCTATTTAATTTTCGCTCTTGATGGTATTTTTCTCTTAAGCTCGTCGATGAATATTATACCATGCGCATTCCAAACTACCCGAGGTCATAACCTTTCCAGCTGATTGTTGTGCTTTCGGGCGCTTTGAACGAGGTTCATCACTTGCTGTCTACTAAGATGACGATCGATTTGATTGCGGAGTGAAGTGACGGATCCATGTTTCATCCATTGACACATATCAATGCGGAAATTCCGGTTGGTTAGGCCGTTTTCAGCGGTTTCAGTTTTATTATTTTGGTATAGTTTTATAACAGTTCCAAAAATAAACGCGCTTAGAAATTATTAACTTTACATGAGACGCAATTCATCTTTGTAAATAGTCTGGAAACGTAAACAAAGATTTCTTTTAAAATTATGTCTCCTGAAACTGACACACACGCAAGTCGACCCTTCCCTTCAACTCATTTTGATGTGCTGAAGGACGCTTGCATGTGTCGGTCTCAGGAGACAGAAATTTACATGACATTTTGGTAGTGTGTACACAAAAAAAAAAAAATACACTCCCCCCCCCCCACCCCCCCCCCATTAAATTAAAAAATAAAAAATCCCCGTCATTTTTTTTTTAATTTCGTTTGTTTTGTTTCGATTTGCTTGGAATTAATTAAGATCGTTCGACCTTCCGTAAACCCTACACACTTAAATTCGATTTCGCTGTTCGGTAAATCAATTGACGAAATATTTCGGTAAACATAAAATATTACCGATTTTTCGGTAAACATAAATAATGTTACCGTAATTTTGTAACACTTTACCGAACGATCGGTTATTGTGTATTTTATTTACCGTATTCGGTAGAGAAAAAATACAATTCATACGGTAAAAACAAACAATTTCTGAATACGGTAAGCACTTTACCGATCAAAACGTAAAATGAACTCTGAATTACCGAAGCCCGGTAAAGCATTATTAACTGTCAAAATGTTGGCCATTTTCTATGAAGTTTTCTGGTTTCTGTGATCGGTTGTGTTCCAGAAGGTGGTTTGGAAAGTCTTTATTAAAAAGTTTTCATCTCGTGGCCGAAACCCGAAATCAACGGTGATGGAGCAGGTATACCAGCAGCTGCAGGAGCAGGATACTCGACTCATCGAGATTTTCCGTAAGATTTCATCCAACTATTGTTACCCCTAATTATTTACAGGTTTCTCCGGTGTTGATATGTTTTTACTGCCGGTAACATGTTTCCGGATTGCACCGCCATATCAACCATCAGTATTAATTATCATAATTATCATATTAATCATAGTACGTAATTTGAAGTAAAGTTCATGTATCCGATTTATGTTTGAATAAAAAAGAAAATAAACAAATAACAACAAATAAAGTATTGTTTGATAAAATAATAACATCCGAATATTTTGGGGTTTAACGATAAAAACAAAAAAAAAAATACCGAAACGGTTCGGTACCAGACTACACAAATTACCGAACTGTACGGTAGTTTTTGTCAGATAATCAAATCTCTCGTTACCGAACTGTACGGTATTTTATGACAGTTCGTAAAAAAAATCGAGTACCGAACGTTCGGTAATTGATTTTATTACCGAACAGATTACCGAACGTTCAGCTGTTGAAAGTTCGGTAAAAAATTACCGAATACTGTAAAATTTTCTAAGTGTGTATTTTATTTTCTTCCAAACACATACGTTTTTGTTAAAAAAAAAAAAAAGAAAAAAGAAAAAAACAAAAAATTTATACACCCCCACCACTTTCCACCAAACAACCACCACCACCCAAAAAAAAAAATTTTCTCTAACATGATGGTGAGGCTACCCCCCGTGGGGGTGGGAGAGGTGGGAGAAATTTACGTTTTCCCCCTTTTTTTTACCAAAAACCAAATCGTGTTTTAAAAAAGTCCCGAGAATTGTGGATCCTATGTTTTGAACTCCAGGACTGTTAAGATTATAAGAAATATTATTCAACTTTTTTTTATGATTTCTGTGTTTATTTTAGCCAAAACAATTAGAATAACATAGAGGCAAGTTGAAATGTTATTTTAAAATTTAAGAACTTTGTGTGTGTTTTTAAAAATAATAAATTTACATAATTCCGATGTTTTTGCATCAGTTTTGATACAGAGTTTTCAAACATGAGCAAATAAAAAAATATGCATAAAATTGGGACACTTAAAAGTTCATATATTACATCAGTTTTAATGCGACTAAAATCGTCTATTTCCGTTAAATATGTTTATTCATGAATATAATACACTTTTGTTGACTTCTCAACACCTGACCAGAATACATGGAAGGATACTTACCCCACAGTTCTCCTCAAACCCTCGGATTGAAGATGTAAGGAATGTCCTCTTGTGTTCTAGAAAACAGGACATATATGTGAACTTCTGCATAAACTTCAGCATTAAATTCGGCCAAGATTTCGCAGAGTGACAAGTCAATGAAATTACAGATTACCCGTACAAGAAGGATCAGGAACTGACATTGACTGCATTGATTGTTTGTACACTTCCAGAGTATTACGTGCGTCATTTCAACTTACTCTTCTGTATTTAATTCAATTTACCCAAAGGTATGCGAGAATGTGTCGCAAGTTGGTACAATAAATGCAACAAATACTTCGAAAAAAAAACCTATTTGTGACTGGGACTTACTATAGCATCTCTCTAAATAGCCTTTATATGCTTCCCTAATGCACAAAACTGGGTGACATATTGTTGTAGACTGTTCCAGAAAGTATAAGCACACTTTCAAAATAACAAAAAAGTCATATTTTTTTTAGTTTTAATAATTTTATTTGGCAAATCATATTTGTATTTGTGTTTTATATGATATTTTACTCTCGTTTAATCAAAATATTTAATCATAGCCAAGACTCTTAACTTTTCCTCGAACATGACCCATTAGCTTCTGCACAGTCGTACTTCCCACAATTTTGACTACTTTTGTCCAATCTTAAATTTTTGGATGTCGTCCGCTGGTTTTATGAATTTTCGAAGCTTTGCTTTGGTTAAAGCCCAAAAAGTCTCGATTGGCCGTGCCTCCGGGCAGTTCGGCGGATTCGTGTCTTTCGGCACGAAACATACATTTTGACTTTTGTACCATTCTAAAGTGTCCTTTGCGTAATGACATGACGCCAAATCAGGCCAAAACACTACTTGACCTTCGTGCTGGCTGATCATCGGCAATAATCGCTTCTGGAGACTTTCATTAACGTATTTCTGAGTGTTCATCGTCTCCGTTGTGATGTACGGACTAGATGTTTTACCACACTCGCATATTGCCTGCCAAACCATAACCTTCTTACCGAATTTTTCGGTAAAAATTGCCTTCTCCGATTCGGGGATGTCGTTGTCTTCGCTTACAGTATAGAATTGTGGTCCGGGAAGCTTTTTGTAATCTAGTTTCACATACGTTTCATCGTCCATTATTATACACCCAGAATTTCTACACAATAACGAATCGTAGAGTTTGCGGGCCCGTGGTTTCACGGACGCGGCCTGTTTTGGGTTCCTTTTGGGTTTTTTCTGCTTCCGGTATGTTTTTAGCCCAAGTCTTTCTTTGGCACGCATGACGTTACTCGACGAGGTCCCTTGTTTTTTCGCAACATTTCGAACGGAAGTCGCTGGTTTTCGCTTGAAGGCATCCCTGATCTTTTTATCGATATCCGGACTAACAGGACCGGATTTCCGACCACTCTTCGGCGCATCTTCAAACGAACACTGTTCTCTATATTTTTGAATCGCAGATCGTACCGCTCCGACGCTTACACCCTCTTCCTTGGCCAATTTTCTCAAGGAGAGTCCGCTCACAGTGCACCATTTGTGCACGATACTTTTTCGTTGTTGCGGAGTAAGACCGCGCATTTTGATAGGTAACACAAAACTGAAAAACTTTTTTGAGGCTATGTCATTCAGAAATGTGCAAACAAAAGGACGCAGCAAAAACATGTTGAAATATTTCATTATATTCAAAGTGACCGTTAAAATAAGGTGTGCTTATACTTTCTGGAACAGTCATTCATACAACTTTTTGGAGAAGATCCTTTTCAACTTACCCTTCATGTTCGTAAGACTTCGGTAGAGTTCAAAGAACTTCATAACATAGTTCGCAGAAATTCTTCAAACTTCATAGATCTGCTTACAAATTGTTCATAACTTCAGTACAATTCGGCAGAACTCCACCAATGCAAGCAAAACTTCAGCAAAGTATTAAAAAAAAAAAACTATGATAAAGTTCATAGAGCATCAGCACAAAAAAGTTGAACTTGAGCAAAGTCAGTAATACTCTAACAACGTTCGCAGAGAATGTTATCCCTTCTAATAAGAGTTCAAAGAGCTTCAGAAAAATTTGTTCACAGAACTTTACAAAATTTTGTTGATTTCGGTTGGCTTACACGCTATTTCTAAACAACCCAAAATTGAGTACGGTTGACTCAAATTCGTCGGAAGAATGGCTACTCAAAAGTGAGCCAAGATAAGTGGGAGTAACACGTTGACAAATAATAAACATCGATCGGATTCAAGTCGATGTTGACTGTTTGCCATCTTTCCACTTCGAACTTTCTTTACCCACTTTTGAGTAGCCAAAGAATTTGAGTCAATCTTACTCAATTTTGGGTTGTTTAGAAATAGCGTGTTGACACTGATTAATGACCCTAGTATTGTTCATGCTGTGTTCAATTTACGCTCTTATGACTACAAAGTATGCTCTTTCGAGGGTAACTGGGACTACGCCAAAATGGAGTGTATTACCTTTACTCTCTTTAGCGTGAACTGAATGTACGTCAAAATGTGCATACTTTTTACTCCTTTTGAAAAGTTTAAAATGCATACTATTTACTCCTTTTCAAAAATAAAAAATGCATACTTTCTACTCCTTTTGAAAAGTAAAACATACATACTTTTTACTCATTTTGATAACTTAAGAGATGTGTGCTTTTAACGCATTTCGGAAAAATCAGTATTGCTCGACTTTTGCTGAAAATGGCTCAATTCGGTGATTCAAATTCGAAAGTGAAAAAGACATCAATAGATTACACAGCTATGTTTATTAATTGAAAATAACAAAATAACAAAAACATGTCTAGAGGTTTTGCGCAGAAATTGAGTGATTTTTTAGTCAAGAAAAAAATTGATAAAGTTTTTGGCTAAGGAAGACCAGCACATCGGTCCCAAGCTTGGTCCCAAGCTTGATGATTCGTCCCTAAAAATGTATCCCGATTAGCTGCATTCGGCCTCAGGGCATGGGAGACCTGTTTTGTCTCATACAGTGTTAAGCATTTGTAATCACTGAAAATAGCAAATATTCACGCTCATTCAGATTTACCCAATATTGAGTATCTTTTACCCATTTTCATAAAACAGGCTGAAACGTCAAACCATGGGTAAGGCGATTTATGAAGATGGGTAAATCTCACTCTATTACTCATAAATCGGGTATATGTCTACTGTTTGTACAATGGACACATATTCATAGTTTTACAGGAAAAACAATGATCACAGTGAACAGCATCGAAGCTTCCGAAGGCTTCCGGAAAGTTAATGTAAAGATTTTCGCTTTGATCCGGACTCAAACCGTTCGAAACCACATCGAAAAGATCGTTTGTGAATGCATCCACTCTGTGCAGTCGTCGTCGGTAAGTACCCGGGAGTGCGTATTGGCCACGGTCATAATCCAGGACCTATTCGTTTACAGGTGCCAGGATGAAAATTTTGACATGTCGCAGCTGATGGGCGACATGGTTAGGTTGTTAGATCAAGCTAACCAACCGCTTCCAACAGAGAACTGATCAGACTGATGGCTAAAGAATTCCCAGAATGTGTAGGCGTTGCGCACCAGCACCGGGTTCTGGAAACCGTGATGAGTGTTCCCAAGAATGAACTACTGAAGGAGAGCTACCCAGGTAACCAATAAGCAGACTCAAAGCGTCTTTACGGCAGCCTATCAAGCAATTAAGTCGCCTTAAATGCAACATAAATGCCACTTTTGGCCCAATATACGGCTGTTTTACTGCAATGCTATGATAATGCTTCATTAATGCTATTTTGGATTCGAAATGCTTATTACAAAAGCATTTAAACAGCATTTGGAATGCAACTTTACAACAGATAGCATTCAAGATGCTGTTATAATGCTAATATAATGCTTGCAGCATCTGAAATGCAGATTTCGGGTTGATTTACTGCATATGCTAATGCTTATTGGTTACCTGGGTACTCTTCATTGATCTCGTGGTCGGTGCCGTGCAAGGATGAGCTCCTATCTGGCCAATTCGCTCGCTGTATGTATGAATATCATGTATAGTAGTCGATTTATATGAAAGGAATAAAAATGACAAATCTTATCAATTTATTATATTTCTTCATTTTAATATTTTACTCAATTTCCATAAAAACCAAATTTTATAATATTGAGTAGAACTAACCCAAAATCAAATAAATAGTGGGTTTACCCAAATTTGGGTATGTACCAGGTTACCCAATTTTGAGTAGTTCTTATTATTATGCTTTTGGGTTAGCTTTACTCAAATTTGGGTAAATCCGAATGAGCGTGTTTAAGTATTCTTTCAATTTAGCGAATGCGTCTTTATCCAGCGTATTGCATAATTGCTCCATTTTTTAAACTGTGACAGCCTAAAACAATTTCGGAACTTAAACACTGCACTTATCAAATAAATGCTTATATGAAAATAGTGTCGGCATCAAGTCACGGGCAGAGTCAATTTTACGTGCCTTCTTTTTACGCATTTTTTCTGTCGTCGTTGGCATAAGGTTTGGCACAGTTAGAATTGGAACATAGACTATTGCGCATATTTCGGATGTACACTAACAAAATAGTATTCTGTTTTAACTTAAATGTTCGACTTAATGTGAACTTTAGAGGGAAAATACAAAAAAAAAATAATCATCTCGATTCCGAAGAAATTTGCTGATTTAGCCGCATTTTTTCCCGCAATATGTTTCATCAACCGGCGCACATTATTCTCATCCATCGTTTTGACAATCTTATTCCACTTGGTTCTCAATTCATTGATGCTTTTGAGGACACTGCCATTCACCTTCAGCTTCCTCTTCATAATAGCCCAAAATCTCTCCATCGGTCTGAGCTGAGGACAGTTTGGTGGGTTGAGTTCTTCCGGTATAAACTGAATCCCGTTGGTTTCATACCACTGTAGCACTGTTTTACTGTAATGACAGCTTGCAAGATCTGACCAAAATCGGCCTTTACATAAGTTTCATCATCCATGAGGAGACATCCATTGAATTTTGTCAACACCTGATCATACAGTTTTCTGGCACGGATTCTGGCCACATATTATTTTTTTTATTCTCCTATTGATCCCTATTTGGTTGTCTAAAGGCACGGTATGACTTGAAGCCTTCCCGGAGACGAATCCGTTTCACGGTACTGCGTGCGGCGCGAAACTTTTTGGCCAAATCGCGGTCTGAGATGTTGGAGTTTTCCTTAATGTTTTTGATGACTTTGTTCCGCAGTTGACGGTTGACAGAAACCGCCATACGCTTGCTTTGAGGCTTGCGATCCGTCGACACAGTTTCTCTGTAGTTTATCTACTCTGTACTACTCAAAACACCCCTCACGGTATTTCGGGGAAAACCTAACACTTTTGCAAGTCTTGGCCCAGACCACGAAGGGTTTTCCTAATGATTGCGCACAATTATTTTTATTCTTTCTTCTTCCATTTTGTATTTCTCTGAAACACGTTCGAACTGCATCGCGAAAAAAGACTTCTGATGTTGTTATTGTTATAGGAAACACATAAAATATCATAGTTTACAAATCCGACCACTAGGGTCGCTGTAAGAATCAAAAATGTTTGTTCCAATACTAAATGGGCCACACCTTACTTGGAATGGCGTAAAACAGTGGTGCTCATCCTGAGGCCCGCGGGCCGCATGCGACCCGCCGAGGCGGCAGATGCGGCCCGCGATAGCATTTGAGAAATATGAGAACTTCATTGAATATGTAGCTATTTGCTGTTCGATTTGAGTTGCATTTCTTACTGTGCAATAATTGTGATTCTCATAGTTTTATGTGAACAATTTTTACCGTGCTTGTTACACAGATGATGAATGACCAAAAAGGCGGGATAGAAAGAAAGAGACAATGCAGTCATATTTTCGCTCCCGCAACCACAGGTTCATTCACTTTCACCATTCAGTGTCTGTTGCCAATTGGTTCCGTTCTGTAGTCGCGTGCGTAGTTCTGAGAAGTTTCGAGCAATTATTCAGTGAAAATGGAAGCCAGCACTAGCAAAAAACGGAAAGTGGCTGATGAAGGACGTGTTTTCCAGGAGGAGTGGTCTGAAATGTTTTTCTTTACGTGCATTAATCAAAAACCGGTGTGTATGATTTGCAACGAAGCTGTTGCAGTTATGAAGGAATTTAATGTGCAGCGTCACTACGAGTCGAAACATGCGTCAAAAATGGATAAATATGTCGGTGTGGCGCGGGCTGAAAAATGTGCTGAGTTCAGGGGAAATTTGAGTAGCCAGCAAAACTTTTTTGTGAGAAGAAAGTAAGAAAACGAGTTGTGCACAAATGCAAGTTTCATTATCGCAGAAAAACTCGCTTCCCATTCGAAGCCATTTTCTGATGGCGAGTTTGTTAAGGAATGTATGGAAGCTGTGGTTCAAATTATTTGTCCCGAAAAAAGTCGCATCTTTGCGCAAGTGAGTTTGTCGCGGGCGACCATCACCAGGCGGGTTGAAGACATTGCTGAAAATCGTGTGTTGAGTTTGAAGGAAAAAGTTGCCAGCTTTGAATTTTATTCAGTGGCGCTGGATGAGAGCACGGATATATCTGACACAGCTCAATTGGCAGTTTTTATCCGCGGCATATCTAAGAAATTTGAGGTGACTGAGGAATTGGCAAGCCTTTTCCCCATGAAAGGAACGACGAAAGGCATTGATATCTTTAATGTTCTGTGCGCTGTTCTAGAAAAGTTTGATCTACTGCTGAAGTAAATGTCCGGAGTTGTTACCGATGGAGCTCCCGCTATGTATTTTGTTTTCCATCTTATTTAAATTATTCAAGCTTATACCGCAGTGTAAAGACGTGCAAGCTCCTTAAAATTCTTGCCTAAAATGTTGTGCTATTTTGAACGTCGCCTTTTGACAGTACTGGCATTATCACATTTATTATGGACATTTGATGTATTTGGCGCTGGCATCAGGCCGTAAGTTTATTTACTTCTTACTTGAAGGGTTGCATACAAATTGATGCAAAATATTCAGCTTTATCAGATTTACGGCCTTGGAAAATTTAGTACCAAGGATGGTGTTAAATTTTAGGTATTTTTCTTCCTACATTTATGTATGTTTAAATTTATTTATTTATTTATGAATTATGTTTGAGCTTGTTTGTCTGTTCTCTGTGCTTAATCATTTTATTATTGAAAAAAAAAAAGTTTATTCGTAGGAAAACATGAAGGTGCAATTGCCCATCTTCGGAAATTACCAGAAGTGTCAGAGCAATTCTCCCAGTACCATTGCATCGTGCACCAGGAGAACCTCTGCACCAAAAGCGTGGGATTCAAAGATGTCATGAAAGATGTCATCAAAATAGTTAATTTTATCCGATCGCACGCATTGAACCATCGCGAATTTCAGGCTCTTCTAGTAGACACGGATGCAAAATATGGTGACGTACCATATTATACTGAGGTACGTTGGCTGAGCAGGGGAAAGGTGCTGCGACGCGTATTTGATCTTCGGAAAAAAATCGTCGAATTCATGGAGAGCAAAGGTAAATCAGTGAAGTTTTTCGATAATGCGGAGTGGGTGACAGATCTGGCTTTCCTGACTGACATTACAACGCACCTGAACGATTTGAATTTAAGTCTCCAGGGTAAAGGCAAATTGGTGCACAGCATGTTTAATCAAATCAGTACATTTGAAAACAAACTCGTGTTGTGGGAGAAACAGATGAAAATTCTAAATTTTGCCCATTTCCCTACTCTCGGAAAATGCAATGTGACGTTGACTAAAAAATACGTTGACGCACTCCAAACAATGAAAAATGATTTTTCTCGTAGATTTGGAGATTTCAAAGCGCATGACAAAATTCTAAAACTTTTTTCTGCTCCATTCAGTGTTGATGCTGAACAAGCCCCAGATAATATCCAAATGGAACTAATTGAGTTACAGTGCGACACGGAACTGCGAGAAAAATTTGATCGACATGATTTGTTGGAGTTCTATGCCAAATTTGTTCCGGAAGAGCGCTTCCCAGAGCTGCGAAATCATGCTCTTTTCGTAGCTTCTTTGTTTGGATCCACATACATTTGTGAACAACTGTTTTCCGTGATGAAGCAAGTAAAGTCAAAAGCAAGAAATAAGATAAGTGATGAACATTTGGACAATTCATTGCGTATTTCGACCTCTAGCATGAAGGCTGATCTCGATAAGCTTGCTCAAGAAAAGTGTAAGTGAATTATGTATTAAAATGCGAAAAGTTTTTTTTTATTGATTTTCAAATAAATTGAATGTGATATAAATCTACATTTTGTTGTTTGTAATTTTTTTTATTTTGGAAGAAAGAGTATTGCTTTACATTTCAGGTACATCTACTGGTAACGTGTCCTCAAAATAAGCTGTTTTTTATTAATTATTTTAAGCCATTAAAAATAACTCATTGCGGCCCGTGGCATTGGCGCAAAATTTCATTTTGGCCCGCTGCAATCATCTACCTGAGCACCACTGGCGTAAAAAGTACTTTTCATACGTGTATAAAAACTAGTCAATTTTACGTATCTATATATATAAAAATGGATTTCTATCTGTCTGTCTGTCTGTCTGTCTGTCTGTCTGACCCTAATAGGCTCGGAGACTACAGAACCAATCGGCGTGAAAATTTGTATGCAGGGTTTTTAAGGGCCGCGGAAGGTTCTTAAGATAGTAAGAGACCCCTCCCTCATCTGAAAGGGGGGGCTCCCATACAAATGAAACACATATTTCTGCATAACTCGAGAACTAATCAAGCAAAGGAACCCAAATTTAGCATGCGGAAGTTTTTGGAGGCAAGAAATGTTTTTATGGTAGTTTGAGACCCCTCCCCTCTCTAGAAAGGGAGGCTCCCATACAAATGAAACAGAAGTTTCTGCATATCTCAAGAACTAATCAAGCAAATTAAACCAAATTTGGTATGTGGGGTTTTCGGGAGGCGAACAATGTTTCTATGGTGGTTTGAGACCCCTCCCCTCTCCTAGAAGGGGTGCTGTCATACAAATGAAACTGAAATTTCTTCATAACTCTAGATCTAATAAAGCAAATAGAACCAAATTTGGCTTGCGGGGATTTTTAAGACAATAAATGTTTCTACGGTGGTTCGAGACCCCTCCTCTCTCTCTGGTAGGGGGGAGGGGCTCCCATACAAATGAAACACAAGTTTCTGCATAACTCGAGAACCAATCAAGTAAATGGAACCAAATTTGGCAGGTAGAGGTTTTTGAAGGCAAAAAATGTTTCTATGGTGGTTTGAGACCCCTCCGCCCCCTGTAAGAGGGGGGCTCCCATACAAATGAAACACTAATTTTTGTCGAGAACTAACCAAGCATATGGAACCAAATTTGGCAAGTGGAGGTTTTTGGAGGAGAGAAATGTTTCTATGGTAGTTTGAGACTCCTCTACCCTCTGGAAGGGGGGTGGGGTAGGGGGGGGGGGTTTCCAAACAAATGCAACACAAATTTCTGCATAACTCGAGAACTAATCAAGTTAATGGAACCACATTTGGCAGATAGAGGTTTTTGAAGGCAAGAAATGTTTCTAAGGTGACTCGAGACCCCTCCCTTTTCTGAAAGGAGGGCTCATATACAAAAAAAACAAATTTCTGAATAAGTCGAGAATTTATCAAGTTACTGGAACCAATTTTGGCATGTAGAGGTTGTTGTAGGCAAGAAATGTTTTTATGGTAGTTTGAGACTCCTCCGCTCACTGAAAGAGGGGTCTCTCATACAAATGAAACACGAATTTCTGCATAACTCGAGAGCTAATGAAGCAAATGAAACCAAATTTGGCATGTTGAGGTTTTTGGAGGCAAGAAATATTTCTATGGCAGTTCAATACCCCTCCCCATTTTGAAGAGGGGGGGGGGCTCCCATACAAATAAAAAGCAAATTTCTGCATAACTCGAGAACTAATTAAGTAAATGAAACCACTTTTAGCATAACCCCCAACCATATTTGGAGGCTAGATTTCTGCATACATAAAAATGAATTTCTGTCTGTCAGACCCTTATAGACTCGGAAAGTTCTGAACCGACCAACGTGAAAATTTATATGAAGGAGTTTTTGGGGCTGGGGAAGGTTCTTATGATTGTTTGAGACCCCTACTCTCTTAGGAAGGGGCGCTCTCATACAAATGAGACACAAATTTTATCATAACCCGAGAACTAATCAAGCAAATGGAACCAAATTTGGCATGTGGGGGGTTTTGAAGGCAATGATTGTATGGTGGTTTGAGAAACCACCCCCCTCTGGAAGGGAGGGATCCCATACAAATGAAACACAAATTTCTACCAAAAATGAGAATTATGCAGGTTACTTAAACACAAATTTTCCTTCATATAGTTGCAAGCGTAGCAGCGCACGCACCGGGTTCAGCTCAAAAATTCCCAACACAATTTGATTTTTATTTATTATATTATTTAAATTTTATATAATTTATTCATTTTTTTTTTACCCCCCCCCCCCACACCCCTCCCCCCACAAGAAAAAGCTCAAACAACAACAAAAACAACAAACAAAAAATTATTATTTTTATAATATTAAAATATATATAAAAAAGGATTTTTTTTTGTCTGTCTGACCCTAATAGGCTCGGAGACTACAGAACCGATCGGCGTGAAAATTTGTATGCAGGGGTTTTTGGGGCCGGGGAAGGTTCTTAAGATAGTGAGAGACCCCTCCCTCCTCTGAAAGGGGGGCTCCCATACAAATGAAACACATATTTCTGCATAACTCGAGAACTGATCAAGCAAAGGAATCCAAATTTAGCCTGCGGAAGTTTTTGGAGGCAAGAAATGTTTCTATGGTAGTTTGAGACCCCTCCCCTCTCTAGAAAGGGAGGCTCCCATATAAACGAAACAGAAGTTTCTGCATATCTCAAGAACTAATCAAGCAAATGGAACCAAATTTGGCATGTGGGGTTTTCTGGTGGTGAAAACTGTTTCTATGGTGGTTTGAGACCCCTCCCCTCTCCTAGAAGGGGTGCTGTCATACATATGAAACTGAAATTTCTTCATAACTCTAGGTCTAATAAAGCAAATGGAATCAAATTTGGCTTGCGAGGATTTTAAAGGCAATAAATGTTTCTACGGTGGTTCGAGACCCCTCCTCTCTCTCTCTCTGGTGGGGGGAGGGGAGGCGGTGCTCCCATACAAATGAAACACAAGTTTCTGCATAACTCGAGAACTAATCAAGTAAATGGAACAAATTTGGCAGGTAGAGGTTTTTGAAGGCAAGAAATGTTTCTAAGGTAGACCCCTCCGCCCTCTGTAAGAGGGGGGCTCTCATACTAATGAAACACACATTTGTGCATAACTCGAAAACTAATCAAGCATATGGAACCAAACTTGACATGTGGAGGTTTTTGGAGGAGAGAAATGTTTCTATGGAAGTTTGAGACTCCTCCGCCATCTGGAAGGGGGAAAGAGGGGAGTTTCCAAACAAATCCAACACAAATTTCTGCATAACTCGAGAACTAATCAAGTAAATGGAACCACATTTGGCAGGTGAAGATTTTTGAAGGCAAAACATGTTTCTAAGTTGACTCGAGCCCCTCCCTTCTCTGAAAGGAGGGCTCATATACAAATGAAACACAAATTTCTGAATAACTCGAGAACTTATCAAGTTAATGGAACCCAATTTGGCATGTGGAGGTTTTCGAAGGCAAAAAATGATTCTATTGTGGTTTGAGACTCCTCCGCTCACTGAAAGAGGGGTCTCTCATACAAATGAAACACGAATTTCTGCATAACTCGATAAAAATTAAAGCAAAGGGAACCAAATTTGGCATGTGGAGGTTTTTGAGAGAAATAAATGTTTCTAATGTGGTTTCAGACCCCTCCGCCTTCTGGAAGGGGAGACTCCCATAAAAATGAAACATAATTTTTAGCATAATTCGAGAGCCAATGAAGCAAATGAAACCAAATTTGGCATTTGGCATTGGAGGCAAGAAATGTTTCTATGGAGGTTTTTGGAGGCAAGAAATGTTTCTATGGCAGTTCAATACCCCTCCCCACACAAATTTCTACCAAAAATGAGAATTATCCAGGTTACTTAAACACAAAATGTGTATTTCTCGGGTAAGAAGCATGTTTTGATAGAAGTTTGAACCCCTGCTTATTCAAAAAAAACAATTCATTTCGGAAAGAAAACCCTAAACGTGCCAGTTATATTAAATTTTCCTTCATTTAGTTGCAAGCGTAGCAGCGCACGCACCGGATTCAGCTAGTAAACATTAAAGATAGTATAAAGATACTTACCAATGGCCATGATTTTTTCCGCCGTGATGGTAATTTACGAATACGCGATTTTTTTTCAACATCCACTGGCCACTATTTTTTTACGGTCGCTTTTTGAAACTAAATGACGTTGTGTCGGTTGCGTCGGTTGCGTCGGACCGGGTTGCCATTTACCTTTTTGTAATTACAACAAAGTGAATAGATCAGCGGTACAAAATTCTTCATTCTTATCCAAAATTAGAAGATCTAAATTTTTTAAGCCCATCAATTTTAGATCAAAATATCCATCAGGATTGGAGGTGCCGTTATATTTTTATAGTGTCCATGAAACGTTAAATCAACTGGTATGAGTGGTATATTTGCTGCCATATGATCATCACAGTATGCTCTGGTTACTTGAAGAAAAAACAACAACACTTCATTTTGTGATTTTTTCCATTTTATTCTGTGATAATCTCATCAAAAAAACACTATTACTACTTACACCTTTGAATTGTTTGATGCATTTCCACAATCTGATGGAATAAAATGTTCGAAGCCCACGAATATACGGTTGCTATCGTGAACACTCGAACCAATAAACTACAACCAATTCTGCCTGTTTTCAAATCCCCTAGAAGTAAGAGTTTTGTAATGAATTATTCTAAATACATTTATAATTCACGTACCTCTTAGCCAGTTCAAAAAAAAGAAACCAGTTGGGAAAACAATTCGTGTGCAATATAGAGAACGGTGAATTAATGTCAATAGATCTCTATCTCGTACTGTACAGAACCACGATTCGCAAAGTAGCAAAAGCTGCTATTATTTTTATGTATCTTCATTTCAATCTTAAATTTTGCTATACTTTGTTCAAGCTTGAATGTTTGTCTGCGCTTTCAAATTAATTTTTCAACCTTTTTTTTCGTCGGCAAAAAATAAAACGTTGTATGGAACATTTGTAGATCATTTAAGGTACGACCATGTGAAAATATCAAATCTATACAAGTTCAATACACCACTTGCTGATCAAGAAAGTTAGAGTCAAATAAACATTCGTGAATTTCAAACCCATTTTGAACAAAACCATTACCTTTGCCAAACAGTTGGTTTAATTTCCGAGAACATACCTCTCATTTTGAAGGCTTGCCCATAATAGATACGTTGCGTTTGCGTTTGCATGTATTTGACAGTTTTTCCATAAGTTTTCTGTTTCCACGTCGTTTACGTTTCCTATCACGGAGATAACTTAGTGCTCAGACACCACTGTTACTAGGAACTGGGAAGGACTGCAAATAGTAGACGAAACACGCATGTACTTCAAAGAATAAGCAATTATGGCGTAACTAAAATGAAATAACTTAACTCACTTAAAAGATTTTTATGAGGAGATTACGTTAAAAGGTTCGATCAAATTAAAAGAGGTATTGCAGTTTTCCGATAGTTCTAAATAATCCATGCCAAGGCTAAGGGACTACGCAACTGATTTTTTTTTCTATTTATGTAGGCTTCTGCATGCCTTATCGTCATGGGGGGTACTAAAGTCCTTAAGTTCTGAGATTTTGCGTAAGGGTACTTCATGTTCCAGATACTTGCTTCGCAAAGAAAAAAAAATTCACGGTTAAAACAAACGATAAGACATGCCAATGCTGATATTTCTTCTAATGTTTTCAAGTTTTTTTTATACAAAAAAATGAAGAGAATAAAAGAGGTTTCGAGTTACTTAAAATTTAGTGTTATCAAATTTTTTGCACAAAAAAAAATGTTTTCCCTCGTTGTTGTTTTTTTTTCAATTAGGTTAATTTTTCACTACAGTTCAACAGTTAAACAGTTTTTCTATGCAACATAATTTTCCCGAGCTACGTTTTTTAAATTAAACTTAATGCTGAAATGCATACGTCGGTTGCAGAAATAAGGTTGCTTAATAAATAAATAAATGTCGATTTTTATAATCCGTTAAATAAAATTTATTTTGCGAGCATAAAATCATTTCTAGCAATCACATAGACGACTCATCACCATTTTCAAATAAAATAAAATAATCGTTACTCCACGTTCGGAGAATACAAATATAACAATTAGAGCAAATAAAATAAGTTTATCAAATGACACTAAAAAGATTAAGTGATAGTTAACTCCTATACAAAGTACCATAGAGAAGTGTATGAATACTGTTTTTTTTTTTGAAATGCGATCGCGCAAATATCTCCTGTGCATTAAAATTCATACCATTTCGAAATACTCAAGCTTCTTAGTCAAATGCATGTTGAGAATTTAAAATCGATTAAAATGTTACACATTATCAGGCCATTCTGACTGGAAATGGTCCTGATTGATTTCACACCGCAAGTTATCACTACTACAAACGTGGCTGGCTAAGTGGTTGAATTAAACAGGGGTTTGTTAAAAGAAACATTAAAGTCTGAATATCTCCAAATGCTTAAGTGTGAGGTGATGGGGTGTGATGTATCTATATATATAAAAAATGAATGTTTGTTTGTTAGTAACGCTAAAACTCGAGACCGGTTGGACCAATCTTGACGATGTCCTCGGATGATGCCCAACAAGTAACCCTGAGTAAAGAAAAATTGGAAAATTCCCAAGAAAAAGCCAAAAAATTTCAAAATTTGAAAAAACGGAATTTTGCTTTACAAAAAAAAATCAAATTTTCAATTTTATCATACGAATGTTATCCGACTAACACTACCAACATCACTAAAAACACCACCATCTATTTTTTTTTTTTTTTTAAATTTCCCAATTAAATTCTGTTCCAAACGTAATTAAACATTGAAAATCATGACAAATCACGAGTAAATTTAAACAAAATCTCAACTTAAAATGTTGTCTATAGGTGGCATTGTAGGCGCACATTTAGTGTCATATTTCTGACTGATACTCCTATAACTCAACAGATGACGCTGTAGACGCTTATTTCTTCTGACAACTGCGCACATTGTTTGGCTAAAATTATCGTAACTACGATTGGATGAGTGCACTCGCAATTTTAGCTGCCAAAAATACCGATGTTAATGACTTAAACTGGACGATTCATGACCAAATTCCGGGAGATGCGCTCATACAAATTGATCGATCGTATTGAAAATGAAGACAAAGCCGTGAATTATCCAGTGAAATTTATAAATTACTAGCTGAACCCGGTGCGTGCGCTGCTACGCTTGCAACTAAATGAAGGAAAATTTAATATAACTGGCACGTTTATGGTTTTTTTTTCGAAATGAGTTTTTTTTAAGCAGGGGTTCAAACTTCTATCAAAACATGCTTCTTACCAGAGAAATACATGTTTTGTGTTTAAGTAACCTGGATAATTCTCATATTTGGTAGAAATTTGTGTTTCATTTGTATGGGAGCCCTCCCTTCCAGAGGGGGGTGGTTTCTCAAACCACCATACAATCATTGCTTTCACCCCCCACATGCCAAATTTGATTCAATTTGCTTGATTAGTTCTCGGGTTATGATGAAATTTGTGTCTCATTTGTATGAGAGCGCCCCTTCCTGAGATAGAAGGGGTTTCAAACAATCATAAAAACCTTTCCCAGCCCCAAAAACCCCTTCATATAAATTTTCACGTTGGTCGGTTCAGAACTTTCCGATTCTATAAGGGTCTGACAGGAAGACAGACAGAAATTCATTTTTATGTATATAGAAATCTAGCCTCCAAAAACCCCCATATGCTAAAAGTGGTTTCATTTACTTGATTAGTTCTCGAGTTATGCAGAAATTTGCTTTTTATTTGTATGGGAGCCACCCCCCCCCCTTCAAAATGGGGAGGGGTATTGAACTGCCATAGAAACATTTCTTGCCTCCAAAAACCTCAATATGCCAAATGCCAAATTTGGTTTCATTTGCTTCATTGGCTCTCGAATTATGCTAAAAATTATGTTTCATTTTTATGGGAGTCTCCCCTTCCAGAAGGCGGAGGGGTCTGAAACCACATTAGAAACATTTATTTCTCTCAAAAACCTCCACATGCCAAATTTGGTTCCATTTGCTTTAATTTTTATCGAGTTATGCAGAAATTCGTGTTTCATTTGTATGAGAGACCCCTCTTTCATTGAGCCGAGTAGTCTTAAACCACAATAGAATCATTTTTTGCCTTCGAAAACCTCCACATGCCAAATTGGGTTCCATTAACTTGATAAGTTCTCGAGTTATTCAGAAATTTGTGTTTCATTTATATATGAGCCCTCCTTTCAGAGAAGGGAGGGGCTCGAGTCAACTTAGAACCATTTCTTGCCTTCAAAAACCTCCACTTACCAAATGTGGTTCCATTTACTTGATTAGTTCTAGAGTTATGCAGAAATTTGTGTCGGATTTGTTTGGAAACTCCCCTCCCCCCCCCCCCCCTTCCAGATGGCGGAGGAGTCTCAAACTTCCATAGAAACATTTCTCTCCTCCAAAAACCTCCACATGCCAAATTTGGTTCCATATGCTTGATTAATTCTCGAGTTATGCACAAATTTGTGTTTCATTAGTATGAGAGCGCTCCTTTTACAGAGGGCGGAGGGGTCTACCTTAGAAACATTTCTTGCCTTCAAAAACCTCTACCTGCCAAATTTGTTCCATTTACTTGATTAGTTCTCGAGTTATGCAGAAACTTCTGTTTCATTCGTATGAGAGCACCGCCCCCCTATAAGAGAGAAAGGAGGGGTCTGGAACCACCGTAGAAACATTTATTACCTTTAAAATCCACGCAAGCCAAATTTGATTCCATTTGCTTTATTAGATCTAGAGTTATGAAGAAATTTCAGTTTCATTTGTATGACAGCACCCCTTCTAGGAAAGGGGAGGGGTCTCAAACTACCATAGAAACATTTTTCGCCCCCAGAAAACCCCACATGCCAAATTTGGTTCCATTTGCTTGATTAGTTCTTGAGATATGCAGAAACTTCTGTTTCATTTGTATGGGAGCCTTCCTTCTTAGAGAGGGGAGGGGTCTCAAACTACCATAGAAACATTTCTTGCCTCCAAAAACTTCCGCATGCTAAATTTGGATTCATTTGCTTGATCAGTTGTCGAGTTATGCAGAAATATGTGTTTCATTTGTATGGGAGCCCCCCCTTTCAGAGGAGGGAGGGGTCCCTTACTATCTTAAGAACCTTCCCCGGCCCCAAAAACCCCTGCATACAAATTTTCACGCCGATCGGTTCAGTAGTCTCCGAGCCTATTAGGGTCAGACAGACAGACAGACAGACAGACAGAAATCCATTTTTATAAATATAGATTTGGATTTGCCTGGCAACCTTTATGCGCCGAAACCGTGTAATGGAACCCGACTGATTGTGACGCAGCTATACAACAATGTGATAGAATTTTGAAAGGAGCTTATAAGGGGGCAGTATTTTTAATTTAATTACCTTGAGTTCCAACGATTTGCCATTTTAAATCAAACGTTTTCAGTTTCCGGTAAAACTTACATTTGCGATAACAGTCAACAAGTCACAAGGACAGTCGCTGGAAGTGTGTGTGTCATAAATTTTTAAATGCCATATTTTTCACAAGGCCAGCGTGGCGTGTTCACGAGTTGGAAAACCATCTTCTCTGTACATTTACGCACCGGAACAGAAAACGAAAAATGTTGTTTATCAAGCTGCGTTACATTGAAAAAAAAAAGTAGAAAAATACAGATAAATGATTTTCAACACAATGAATTCAAATTCCTTTTCTTTTAAATAAGTAAACTTAAAAAAAAAACCAATTTCCCACAATCAGTCAATAGAACATCTTTAATTCAAATGCCAGCGCTAAATTGTCGCAATGAAAATGCACAAAACGTTGTTGTATAGGAAAGTTTCTTTAAGATATCAGCACCGTAATCAACAAAAGTCGGTCTGGCAAGCAAAATACAGAATTCAAACTATTTTCATGCGTTGAAACTGCCAAAAAAACGACTTCAGTATTCCAACATAATACACCAATTAAAATGGCCAATTGATCACAAATAATCAACCATTTGAAATGACTGCCAATTTTCATACTTTTTGGAGGCAAAATTGAAATATCCAAGTTCTCCAGTGTGACAATTGACAGTCCATTTCAGATTAACTACAACAATGAAGGACGTTCACGTGATTCAAAAAAAAAACGATGTTACTATCGAAAACCGATTTATTGTGTGAATCGATTTTGAAGCAATTGTATGCGATAAATAAATATTGGACGGGACGAAGTCCGTCGGGTCAGCTTGTATGGTATGAAAAAAAAAACGATTTACGTACATATCGCATTTCTTATTCACACAATAGAAAAGTCAGAGAAGTCTATTTTACATCGAATCATTAAAAATAACTATTTATTTATATTTATATATTCGTTCGACGAGGAACAAACCTTCATGAAAGTATCTTGCTACTCTCTACTAGCAGGTCTAAAAATGTTGTCTAAGCTTGGAGCAGATTAAATTATTTTCCGTGTAAAATGTGTGACTTCAATCGCAAGTTGTCGCGACTAAGAGCACTCAAAATTCATCATTATTTGTCATACAAGATACACTTCCGTTCCGTGATGCTACCTAAAATTCAGGCAGGCGGTAGTTTGGTCCAACATTTGAACAAAACAGATTATAAACTGTAGAGGACCCATAGCGGTGACGTTGATGGCAAAATATCTTTTCCTGGTTTTAGTAGGCCAGGGACATAACTTTCAACGTGAAAAGTATGCGATTTGACAGTTATGTACCCGGCATGTTCGCGTGTGAGAACAAGACGAACAGTTGCGCTATGCATCCTCTATAGTTTACAATCTGTATTATTTGAACCGTTCATTCAATCATCTTGCGGTCAAAGAGAGAGTAGCGTAAAATTTATTATACATTTCGAAAAACCAACTCTTATCCGAGCTCTATCGGACCTGCCTGATTTGGTTAGATATATGGTAAGAAATACAATAAGTGTCCTCCGAAGACAAAGTTTTGCAAAATCATGAAGTTTGATATGTCGAAAGCCAGCTTTTGGTTACGATTTGAATGTGACCACATTTCCGGAGAAACTCGGATGCCACAGGGCCTCTCTAAGTGGCCGGTATGGTCAGACACCCTCAGAATGTCCTCCGAAAACAATGTTTTGCAAAATCATGAAGTTTGATATGTCGCAAGCCAGGTTTTGGTAACGATTTCTATTGCAAAAAACCGCATCAAAATCCGATGACTAACGATGGAGTATCATTAGTTTTAAATTTGATTTTTTTCTTTTTCAGAGGGGTTGGGGACGTACGGTGTTAACACACATATTTTTAATTGTTGTTGTTCGGTGTGTCATTTTATACAGGCATTTTTCTTCTGGTGGAAGTCTATACGCAACAAATAGGGGAACTGCCCCCATATTAATCTCATTGTTCCTATATTCATCCTACGATGAATCAAACAATTGGGCAGTTGAAGGATTTGTTAGTAATGTTTGTTGTAGTTATTTAACGTAAGCAAACATTATTAGAAAACGAAACCGATCCTTCAACTGCCCAATTGTTTGATTCATCGTAGGATGAATATAGGAACAATGAGATTAATATGGGGGCAGTTTCCCTATTATAATTACTTAGATCAGTTATTTGTTTGATAGCAACAACCGATTGTCGCTTTAGCTCAAGTTGCTGATAAAGCAATGTTGCTATCGATAGTGTGTTGCAATTATAATAAAACGTTTTTTAGTCGCTGTTACAAAACAAGGTCGTTGCAACATGTGTGCGAATCACAACATTATCTCACAGCAACTGGTCTATTTCCCAGCATCAATACAACATTTTATTGTTTTCCTTCCTGTTTTGTTGTAATACATTTCAAGTTACAACATATCATTGTTGCAGATTGAGAGAATAACGAGTAGTGATACACCCGTTAGTCATTCACTCTGCAACAATGATATCAACGTTATCTTATGTTTTTAGGAACAAAAAGTGATTATTAAGTGTTAAACGGTGAATATTAAGTGAATATAGTGACAATACATACCGTAAGCAACGGCCAGCAGACTAGCCACCGTGCTAACCGCCGCCATCCCGACGTACGTCGCAAATCCGGTGGAAAACTTCACGCACCCGTAGGTGATCCCGATGAAAAGGTACGAGTCGAATATCGCCTTCGGCACGGTCAGCAGCGCCTTGTGCGCATAATATGCCGACAATCGGTACATCTGCTCGCCCACCTCCCGTCGCAGCAGGGGCATCTCCAAGGGAAATACGTAGAACACCGCATAGCTGATGGTGTACAGCAGCTCGCAGACTATGAGGAACAGAGCTCCTCGAATGTCTTGGATCGCCGTTTGACTGCCGGGCGTGACGTGAAAGTAAAGCGCCGAGATGGTAATGCTAGTGGTCTAGATAGGCCCATTAAGACGGCCACGCGTCCAAATTGAACGATTTTGGAAAAGATGCGGTTGATGGAAATGGAAAGGAAGAAAATATCACAATTTGAATGGGATCAGATTGATCTTCGGACAACTTACCAAAAACAAAAGCGTCACAATGACGTATTGTCGAATGTTTCGGACACTGTCGATGATTCCGCGGTGCAGGAGTAGGTAAAGCTGCGACGGCCAGCACGCGTGGTGATTATCACTGGAAGAGAGAGAAAAAACATTTTTTTGGTGGCAAAGACGCGTATGTCGAGATAAGCGATAGGAAAATGAGCGTTAAAACTTTTAATAGCGAAAATGGATCCCCTTACCGACAAAGCTTATCAATCACATCACTTTGGTGGTACGGTCCCATCAGGCACTTTTTGCCAACGTTTTTCATGTGGCACTTGCGCACAATCTCGTGCCTCGTTTTGTACTCCGCTTCTTGCTCTGTTTGCCGAAAATGATGCTGCTGCTGCTGCTGATGATGATGATCGTTTTCCACATGATCGTTTTGGCTGTAATCGCAGACCAATTTGAAGTAGTGATCGGCGGGATTGCAATTAATCGGCAGCGGGAAATTTATGCTGAAAGTGGAAATGCGGAGAGGATCATTAGCCGGCTTTTAGGGTCATCATACTAAAATTTGTGAGGAGAAAATGCTCGTTGGAATACGGGCGAAATTGAAACTCATGTTGCACTAATTGAACCATCGTGGAGCGAGTACCAACAATTATTCACTTCAGAATTCCTGTTAATCGGAAAAAACAAATAATCTGTTAGGAAAACAGAAGGTGCAACGGAATGGAGTGCACTGCAGCGAACACTGATTAGCGGTTTTGTAAACGAAGTCACTGCAATTTTTCGCAATTCGAGTTGATGGACACTTGCAGGCTCTACGTCGCATAGCATCTAGCCACTAAAAATAATGTACGCATTTGAGAAATAGTCAGTTGGGGCGTTCAAAACAGTAATTAATACTTCGCCATTCGTAACAACTTAAATGTCAAGCTGGTTCGAGAATACAGCGGTTGTGAATTAGGATTATGGGTTCAATTATAGAAGTCGAGTCGACCGTCACTTTGCTCGACAGGTCTATTTTGCTATTACAGATGTCGAGATCGAAGAATTTTTTTTGCGAGTTGGTCGACTCAATCACCCCCTCGGAAACTAGTGAATGATCTGTCACATTTTGTCGAGTAAGAGTTTGTTTAGATACGCGTTTTTTATCGCCAAGGGCTAATTGGCTGATCATGGTAAGATATACACCAAACCATTATTTGTTTATAGGTAAAGTGACCAGAGATTTCTCGGACGAACGCGGAACGTTTTGTGCATGAAATTTTATATTATTGAAACAATCGGTTTACTTAGGAATACATAACATTTTTATTGACATATAACGAGCTTAATATAAAATATTCCCTTATATTATCATTTAAAGGGTGTCCACGATGAAATTGCCACACTATGAAATTGCTCTAACTTTTTAACCGTTGGGTAGAATTTAATGAAAATTTGGGTGGATTTAGTTCATAGTGCATTATTTACATCCTGCAAGTTTTAAAGTCCTGTGATCAAAACTCGCGGAAATGAAGTCGAAAGAACAGCTCGTGCGTGATAAAATCTTGCGCATTCATCACGAGAACAAGGATCTCTCGCATCGTTCCATCGCTAAAACGTTGGGAATCGCGAATTCCACGGTGTTGCGAGTGATTAAGCGGTTCGAGGAACGGTTGACCACCGATCGGAAGCCCAGAAGTGAAGGAAAAAGTATTCCGCACAACACCAAAAATCACAACCGCGTAGTTAGGGCCTTCAACCTAAGCCGAAGTTTTGTCCAGAAGGCCAAAACTAAGGCTGAGCTTCGAACGTTCAAGGTACAAAAGGCCCCTAATCGCGACGAGAAGCAGAACAAGTCCGCCAAAACCCGTGCCAGGAAGTTGTACCTCAACATGCTGACGAAAGTTGAGTGCTGCATCATGGACGACGAAACATATGTGAAGGCCGACTTCAAACAGATCCCCGGCAACCTGTTTTTCACGGCCAAGGATAAGTTCAGCGTTCCGGAGCATGTCCGCACTCAGAAGATGTCCAAATTTGCGAAGAAATTCCTGGTTTGGCAAGCCATCTGCACGTGCGGGAAGCGGAGTGCACCTTTCGTGACCCAGGACACGATGAACGGACAGGTGTACATAAAAGAGTGCCTCCAGAAGCGGCTGCTTCCTCTCCTGAAGGCCCACAACGTCCCAACAATCTTCTGGCCGGATTTGGCCTCATGCCACTACTCCAAGGACGTGCTGAAGTGGTATGCGGACAATAAGGTCAATTTCGTGCCGAAAATGTTCAACCCTCCCAACACTCCGGAGCTCCGCCCCATCGAGAAGTACTGGGCGATTATGAAGCAGCACCTTCTTAAACGACCTAAGGTAGTGAAGACAGTCGAGGAACTGAAGAAAGTATGGGTTTACATGCAAAAAACGGTTGATTCACAGGTTGTGCAGAATCTTATGGCCGGGGTTAAGGCCAAGGTGCGGGCATTTGCGTATGGACTGTAAATAAAATACGATTAAAATGGTAAAATGAAGTTTAATAGTTATTTCTCAATCCCTGAAAATTTGATGGCAATCGGATGAAAACTCGAATTTTGCGAATCAATTTTGTGTGTTGCAATTTCATCGTGGACACCCTTTACAAATATTAAACACTATAAAAAAGAACAACAAAAAATCTCATCACTTATACACTGCTTTTCACAAAAAAAACCAAACATCCCCACACACACCAAAAAAAAAATTTTTAAACCCAAAAAAAAAATTCTCCAAAAAAACAAATACCTCCCCCCCCCCCCCCACCCCCCTCCCCCCCACCCCCAATTTCCTCCCCATTCCTACCAAGGAACTCCCCCAATTAGATCGTTTTTGTCAGCCTCAAGTAAATCAATATTTACGGTGAATTCAGAAACATACTCGTAATACTTTCGAATGCTTTCGAGCATTTAGAGCCAGAAACGCTAAAAATGTATTGATTTTGCCTCGACAGTTTCCGGTTTTAATGAAATTTTGTCCATATGTAAGTTTATACCCAAGATAACATTTTTCATTAAAAAATCCTTAAATTTCCTGGACTCATTTCTGGCATACGTAAAATATGATTTTACATTGTAGTTTTACAGAGTTAACGATTACTCTGATCAAAATGTCATCTGAAAAAAAGTTGTAGGTCATTAGGTGTTCTTTAAGAAAAAAAAAAATAAACTGAAACTAAAATTATGTAAATTCCTGCTAAAAAAACCTAAAACATTGAAATTTTTGGAGGGGGGCCGAATTTTTTAAATTATTTTTTTTTAATTTTGAAGCTATATCCAAAAATCTGATGAAAAGTTTAAGACGGTCACTTCTTAAATTTATTAAATTTTTGTTTTTAAATTTTTATAGATTTTTTGAATGTTGTGAAATTGCGTAATTGATAATATAATTTTACCAAAAATAGACTCTACGTATCCATTTTGATAAAAAAAAGAACTTAAAAACTTTTTTCGTAAACCCAGCCGTTCCCAGTTATTGCGAATTTTATTAAAAGGAAATTTTGTTGCCACAATATTTTCAGCCATTTTCAAATGTTAGTTACGATGTCCACAACAAAATGTATGTTACATGATGGATGCAAAAGGATGCTATCTGAAGTAGAGGATCAAACTCAAACTTCTTTTTTTTTTCTTAAAACGGTTAATACCTTTATCGGGATTTCTTAAGCCTCTCGTTGAGAAGACAACAGACAGGTAAATTTTTATTTATACCCGTGTCTGGAACAAACTTCTTATAGGTGGATTTCAATACAATGGAGTCTGCCGTACATTTGAAATGAAGATAGGTACTAAGTCAACAAAGTGCTATATATTGGAAAGTTCTTCACCTTTTCAGTTTAGTTTATCCTTCATAGCTTTTCAAGTTAAACAAGCAAGTATATTTTCAAACATGGATAATACTTTCAAGTGTTGTAAACCTCTACCCAAATCGAAGAAGTGTGGTTTAGAGACTAGAAACTTGACAGATGGTGTTATTGAAAAATTGAGATCTTTAGGTTGTAAGATACCATTGGATAATTCGATGCAAATCTGCAATAAGTGTCGTCCCCTAGTTTATCGTTCCCAACAAAAACCACCACCTTCAAATGATGAGAAAGTGCCTTCTACCAGTGGTGTGCAATCAACGCGACCTATAGATATGGAAAGTGAATCCATAGTTACTACCATCCCATCCGTTACGTCTCTAGCGTTACGAAGACGTTACGAAGACAATGAGAAGTGCTTCCTACCCCCAGCAGAAAAACAAGGAAATTATGGATGGAGTTAAGCGTCATATATTTGACGTTTCGGAAGAGGAGGACCAAACAAATCTCAACGGCTAAGGACTACGAGGTAATAATGAACCAGATAAAGGAAAAGTTTGCCGATCCTGAATGTACTCGCGATCAACAATTTCAAATTTTGTCCATATTGCCAAAGTCTTGGGCTGCGCAAAGAATCGTGGATGAATTCAAAGTCAGCAGATGCACTGCAACACAGGTAAGGTTTATGAACATCTTTGAATATTATTTCATGTCATGTTGGAAAAAATAATCAAAAAACTCATTTATTATTTCTTTCCTTGCAGGTAAAGGATTTAGTCGCCGAAGATGGAATATTATGTAAACCCCGTTTCAAATTAGGACATGGACTGAATGCAGATTTATTACGTAAATTTGTCAATTCTACGAAGATGACGATATCAGCAGAATTATGCCGGGCCAAAGAGATTATGTCTCTGTAGTGACGAGTGGTGTATGCCAGATAACACAAAAACGTCTCTTGACGATGTCACTCAAAGAGTCATAGTTGCATTTTAATGAAACCCATAAAGGTGTTGAACTAAGCTTTAGCTCATTTGCAGCCTTACGGCCAAAACATTGTAGACTTCTCATCAGGATCCCATATCGTTTGTGTTTGTACGATTCACGAAAATGTAAATTACACAAAACCATTTTATGTGATCGCACTATCTACACTACCAGTCATAAGTACGGACTCGCTTGGAAAAGTATTGCAACACTCAGTTGAATATTGCATCACCCCCCAAAAAGTTTAGCATCACCTAAATACAGGTACATTCATGATGCTATATCTCGAGACCCTTAATATCTGCAAAGGTGCGGTCTTGAGCAAAGTTGTTCAGAAAGTCAATGGCATTCAAAAGGTGGACCGTTTTGTTTGGAATTTCACCGCTACGTGGCGCTAGTGAGCATGGAACATTGAGCATTTTCAATTTGTTCTATCTCGTGATTCTGATAAGATGGAAAGTTCTAGTCTTCGGCAAAGTTGTTCAGAAGAGTCAAGATGTTGACATCCGGATGGTGAAGAAGGTGAGTGACAAAATAATGAGTTTACTCAAGTTTTGGTCTATGAGAAGTTGTTTATTTCAAAAATCAAAGGAAAATAACAAGCTTAAAGGTAAGACATTTTATGTAGCAAAATGTGCTGTAGGAAAATTTGAGTTATGTAGTTATCAATTAAATTTTCGATTCCTCGAAATACCCGCCGTTTGCTCTAATAACAGCCGTACAAATTCTCGGCATTCGTTCAATGAGTTTCCGCAATGTATCGTCCGTGATTTCCTTCCAAGCTGTTTGTAGGCACTCCCACAAGTGTTTATGGTTCTGAGGGCGCTTTTTTCTCGTGTTCCGGTCCAGCTCATCCCATAGCAGTTCGATTGGATTAAGATCCGGTGATTGCGCCGGCCAAACCATGTCGGATAACGTTCCGTTTTGGTCCAAGTCTTGAACGAACCCTCGGCATAGTTTGGCGGAGTGCTTCGGATCATTGTCCTGTTGAAGGACAAAACCTTTACCAATTAATTGCAATCCATTTGGAACAGCGTTTTGCTTTAGAATGTCTAAATAGCCTTCTTTTTTAAGAATTCCGTCTATACGGATCAGATCCCCAACACCAGATCTAGCAAACGAACCCCAAACTAGCACCGACCCTCCTCCGTGTTTGACGGTGGGTACGACACAGCCCGGGTTCATGCGCTCACCGGGAAGACGGCGGACGAAGACTCTCCTTTTACTGCTGAATAGGTCGAATTTTGATTCATCGGTAAAGAGCACCTTCGACCACTGGCTCATGTTCCAATGTTCGTGGGCTTTTGCCCATTGAAGCCTTTTTATCTTGTTGTTTTCACGGAGTAGCGGTTTTTTTTTTGCAGCAACACGACCTTTTAATCCTACCTCGAGAAGCCGTCGACGCACTGTTGGCACGGAAAGAGGGGAGCTTCTTACAGCATTCAACTCTTCGCGAATGTCCGGTGCGGTACGCGTTCTCTCTCTTTTGCTTAGAACCGTTATGTAC
The DNA here is from genome assembly GCA_024533555.2 of Aedes koreicus. Taxonomy (NCBI): domain Eukaryota; kingdom Metazoa; phylum Arthropoda; class Insecta; order Diptera; family Culicidae; genus Aedes; species Aedes koreicus. The sequence continues at coordinate 116,381 of JAHHFK020000728.1, read as the reverse complement.
TTGTCCTCCCTTTTAGTTGTAATCCGAGGCCTTCCACATCGGACGCGATTCTTATTAGAACGGTTTTCCTTGAATCGTTTTATGCATCTCACAACCAAGGTTTGACTAACGCACATTCTCATTGCAATGCGACGTGTCGAAATTCCTTCGTTGTGCAGTGCCACAATCGCTGCACGCTGCTCAAGGCTGGATTCCTTTGAATTGACTCCTGAACGACGATTCATAGTGGTGGACTTGATCGAAAATGCTCCTTGTTGTTCGGAGGCCGTCCGACTTGCCCGTGGTCTGCCTAGACGGTCTGAGGATTTTCCTCCAACGGTTCCGCGACGAATGATTCTTGACACTGTGGAGACGTTGAGCATCATTAGAGAGGCAATTTGGCGCATGGATTGTCCTGTGGTAGCCATTTGCAAGATTTGCGTTTGCTTGTTAGGCTCAACTCGCTTCCATTTTACACTTCCCTTTTTCGAAGTAGAACGAATTGTAGCACCACGATTTGGAGTTTGTGTTTCACGTCTATAACGGTTCAAACTGTGAAATGTGAAAATAAGTTGAGATACAAAAATATAAGAAAAAAGAGAGAAACTTCACACAACATCATATTTTACCTCTTATACGGGCGATCGAAAATAGACCCTGTCGCTTCGAACCGTTTGACAATTCGAAAAACGGTGCTCTGGCTCAATTTAAGCTGAGCTGCTATCTTTCTCGTCGATAAACCTGTCTCATGTAATGTGACTACGGCTGATCGCTTTTCGGTGGAGATCCTTTCCCATTTCCGAGCTGTTTGTCTTTTCTTCAAAAGTGGACGTTTCTTGAATGCACGAACATTTCTTTTTCCAGCGGCAGGCCGTCCCGAACGAACTCTGGTTACATGAGTTCCGGTTTGCCTATGGCGCTGAATCGCTCGCACTACAGCAGACTGGCTGATGTTTAACGAACGTGCAATATTTCGAGTTGATAATCCTTTGAAATGTAACGCAACTACAGTGGATCGCGTCATGAGCTCTGTTTCAGCTTGCGCACCCATCATGAAACCTGCCAGGCAAAAATGTGTAAATAAATTTTAATATTCACGCACAAAAAATTAACAAAATACCACAGATTTCAAAGCTTCAATATTCTTCGAATGCTTACGGGTTGTGATGTCCTTAATAAAGAAGCGGATTTTGATTTACTTCTGTTTTCTTTGAAGATCACTTAATAACTAATTTCCTAATCGCTGCATTTGACAAGCGATTGCTGCGATTACTGTTTGCCACCTGAGCAACCGTTGTTAGGCACTGATGACAGTGGTGTCGATACACCACAACTATAAATCCCAGAAGGCAAACGTTCTACTCGATTTGACTCAGCCACTAATTTTACTCCACTTCACTAAAAACAACCAAACCTAAATTGGGTTTCCCTCTCAATCACTTGAATATGAAGTGAATCAAACCTGAAAGACTTGAATGAGAAGTCCGTCAGTCCTTAATTACTAGTATTTGAGGTGAGTCAGTCCTGTATCACTTGAATATTAAGCGAATCAGGCCTGAATCATTTGAATGTGAAGTAAACCAGACCTAAATCACTTGTATGTGATGTGAGTCAGTCCTGAATTACTTGAATATTATGTTAATAATGACTAGAATACGAAATGAATCCGACCTAAAGCAGGTATAATCACTTGAATGAGAAGTCAGTCAGTCCTAAATCACTTGAATTGAGGTGAGTTAGTCATGAATCACGTGGATACGAAGTAAATCCGGCCCAAATAGCCCCTTCTGTAAAGACTCGAACTTTCCATCTTATCAGAATCACGAGATAGAACAAGTTGAAAATGCTCAATGTTCCATGCTCACTAGCGCCACGTAGCGGTGCAATTCCAAACAAAACGGTCCACCTTTTGAATGCCATTGACTTTCTGAACAACTTTACTGAAGACCGCACCTTTGCAGATATTAAGGGTCTCGAGATATAGCATCATGAATGTACCTGTATTTAGGTGATGCTAAACTTTTCGAGGTGATGCAATATTTACACTCTTGGCTTTGGAGCCTGGATACAAGTAGCAAACGCCTATGTTCCAGCCCAGAAAAGTGGACTACAAAGGAGTGCATTAACTTTCTTAGCTTCATCACTCCCAACGACCTATATATGTATGCTTTCTCGCCAAGGAAAGCCTCCCGCACAATCCCATCCAACTTCCAACTCCAGATGTCTATGAAGGTAGCATGAGTTCTCAGCATCTTCTTAAGTAGACATCTAATCAACATTTCCCTCCCATCCCTTGCTGATCATAAGGACCTGGCCAGGTGTTGTACAAAGAGATCGATGGATGAAGAGCCTGTCACACCCAAGGCAGCTCTTCTGGCGCTTCCATTGTCTCTACAACAGCCAATCCAGGAGAATGTATGGTCGGATAATGCTATGCTATGCTATGCTATGCTAATGTACAATACATTCATTTGTAGCATATTACAAATAAAACGGTACACTAAAACACAAAAGTTTTATGATCATTGCTGATGCTATAAAGCATGACACAGTAGCAGTTCAGTTGTTTATCTCAAAATTAATGGAATATTTAAAATCACAAATTACAATTAAAAAGATTATTTTTATGTCAGACGGAGCAGCGTCGGAATATAAAAATAAATAAAATTTTGCTAGCCTCTGTGGATTTAAAGATAGACATAATATTGAAATTGAATGGCATTGTTTTGCAACTTCACACGGCAAGAGTCCTTGTGATGCGATCGGAGGTACTCTTAAGAGAATGGCAACTAGAGCAAGTATAGCTAAGCAACGCGAACATCCTATAACGAATGCCAGACAACTTTATGACTGGGCAAATAATCGCAAAGAGGATCATGAATCAAAAATGACATTTTGCTATGTTTCCAAAACCAATGCCTGGAACTCAAAAATATCATTCTAACATTCCAGTTTCAAATAATCAAATTGCAGTTAAGGTATTTTCTAATTCTAATGATTTAATGTATTCAAATGATCTGAAATGTAATAAAATTAATGAAAATTGAAAAAAAAAACAACATTGTATGCAATACTGCTTCTTCTCTCCTTAAACAAAACTATCCGAAACACACACATATCCAAAAGCATCAACTTGATTCTTTTCCATCGCGTCTAAACAGATAAGGGTGAGTCTGATTGCCACCGTTTCAGAACAAAATTGCCTGTTTTTCAATAATCTATTATGAAAAATACATTTTGATGTAGACATCACGACTAACAATCAAAAAGGGCCAAACAATTGAAAAAACATAAATTTCTGATATTAAAATTCGCTATAACTTGAGAACGGCTAGGCTTACGAACAAAATTGATTTGTTTTTTAGTTAAAAATAATGCATAAAATTTTTTTTTGATACATTTTGATAAAAAAATTATCATTTTCAACATTTTCAAAAAATTGATAAATATTTAAAAACAAAAATTTTAAAAATTAAAACTTAATTGATATAATTTCCTGCTCAACTCGTATATACAAATCTTTGGTGGTACGGTCCTCCCTGGCTTTAGCAAACCTCTACATTCTGGCCGTCGCATATTCGTACCTCCGATAACGAATTCCTCATCAAAGATCTTGAGGAACGATCGATTGCTCTTTCAGTACAAAGTGAACCACCAAACACAATCGTCCATCTACGATTAACATTTCCAGCCCTAGTTCGTCTTGTTGCACTTTTTCGGAGATTTATCAACAACTGAAAGTGTACTAACCGACAGGATCGAATCACAGGATTTATCGAAGCACCAGAACTACGTCAAGCAACCAACAGTCTCGTCCGGATATGACAATCCGAGTCATTCCAACAAGATCTCCGAGCGCACCGTACAGACAAACAGGTCAAACCAAATTCAAAATTGAAATCATTGCATCCGATCATCGTCCATGGTATCCTGTGCATCGGTGGCCGGCTTCAAAACGCTCCTGTTTCTGAAGACCGGAAGCATCCGAATTCTGGCCATTACGAGTCCGTTACTTGGCACAAAAAGTAGTACACGATTGTCTTAAGTGCTTCCGCTGCCAACCCACTGTAACCGAGTAAATTATGGGAGACCTACCAGCTGAACGCGTAACCCTAGCATTTCCGTTTCTCAATACTGGTTTCGATTTATGGGGCCCGCTCTTCTATCGACACGCTATTCGAAAATCAGCTACTGTGGAGTGCTATGTAGCAATATTTGTATGCCCATCGCTGCACTGAAAGGTTTTGTAGCCCGGCGTGGCCGACCAGCAGTGATCGAATGTGATAACGCCAAGAACTTCCAAGGAACATCAAGGGCATTAGCGGAACTCTACAAACAATTCCAGTCACAACGACATAAACATAATGTTACTACTCACTGTGCTGAAGAAGGGATCTTCTTCAAATTCATTCCCCTGCGCTCTCCCAATTTTGGCGGCCTTTGGGAGGCCACAGTTAAGTCTTTTAAAAGGCACTTTATAGCAACAATCGGAAACACCATTCTACTGAAGGACGATCTTGAAACAGTTCTGACACAAATAGAAAGCTGTTTATACTCCCGGCCGCTGACGCCACTGACTTCCGAACCAGAGGACCTGGAAATTCTCACTCCCGGGCATGTTTTGGTGCATCGCCCACTGATATCCATCACAGAGCCTTCGTATGCAGAACTGCCAACAAATCGTCTGGATCGTTTCCAAAACTATCAAGAACTCGTCCGACGCATCTGGAAGCGTTGAAGTACCAACTACTGGACTCGTTTGCGGGATAACATCAGCATCGAGACAATGGCTCTGTTGAAGGATGAGAATCTTCCACCACTTAAGTGGCGGTATGGCCGGGTAACTCAAATCTTTCGTGGTGACGATGGCAACGTTCGGGTGCTTTCTGTTGGAACCAACGAAGGAGAATATCGGCGTGCAGTTGAGAAAGTGTGCGTTCTTCCGGTACAACAATCAGCACCTGGTGGTGAATGATGCCGTTGTCGAAATGTTCAGCATGCTCAGTGTTCCGGCGCTTTTGTGTTGTGACGTATATGAACTAATATTACCCAACTAATGCTTCTGTTTATTCTCAAACCTCTACCACTGCGACACCAACGATATCCTGAGACTCGCTGCACTGACACAATGGCTATATTACGGCATCCGTATCTGTAAACCGGGCGCCCATCTCAATGCACATCCGACAACCGTGTAAACACTCTGTTTCCAATTCGAACATCAATGCATCAATTCATCTGCTACGTCTGAGGTGCCACGCTCAATCGTCAACAAACCGTCGAGTGCTGCTGCAAGTGGATGATACCATTCCCGTATCCAATGAAACGAAGCAACCAATCGGCAACCGCCGAACGAAAGATATCAGTGTCCTTCGTGATAAGCACCAAGGTTACCAGCATCCCGACAATCTACTTGGGTATACTTGCGAACGAAGCAATATAAACAGTGTTACGAAAATATCTTAAGTCAGAATTGTATACTAAGATCAACCGGTCCATCCCGTAGTAAAGAGAATAGGGCTATCTTTTATCTCGTTTGAAATAGTATACTTTTCAACGGTGGCCGGCTGTGTTGAATTATATTCCAATTAAATTGAACTACCCTATTGTAGTACTAGAACAAATCACTCTCGTTTTCCTCATCTCCGTATCGAACGATCGCCCTAGCGATCGTAGGTAGTTCGTTATCATAGACCATGTGCATCTCATATAAAGAATATACAAGAGCCAGACCAGAATAAGTCGCAAATAAACAACCGTCTTGAAAGCATTCTAATTCTATACGTGTCGGAATATCGAAGAAAAGAATTCAAACGTAGTCTTACCAACAATCAATGTGCAACTAGCGATTTGAAAGTGGTTCACTGTTGTAGAGCCCCTAGTTCCGAAATACACCTTGCAGTCTGCACCTTGCCATGCACTCTTGCGCTTGTCAGTACCTTTTGGTACCAGTATCTTTGTTTTTGTTTTGATTCGCTATGTTATTTTGACAGAATATTTTAGAGTGTATTGGTGTAAGTTACGGTCTTAGGGGCGAATCATTAAGATTGGGACCGAGCTTGGGACCGGTGTGCTAGTACTTCCTGAGCCAACAAAAATATTCGTTTTCTTCATGACGATCCACCCGCTGGTCTTACGTCGAAACCAGACCAAATTCGTTCTATAGTTTCAAACAACGGGGTCACTGACAGCAATATAGATCTTGTAAAGTTAATTTTATTCGCATTTCACAGCAAGCTAAAATCTAATAGACTTAAATTTATTCATTGAGTTCATTTTTGTTTTCGACGCATATTCATGGAAAAATTTAAATGCCATGTTGGAAGAAGCTTACAATAGTTTAGTGGTGAAAAAATATTTCATCGACCAAAGATTACAATCTTCTTAATAAAGATGAAAATAAAATGATTATAAATTTGTTATATCTTACTATGTACGATTTTTTCTGTCACTTGAAGTCCCAAATCTGCATGTTTGGATTATTTTGTTATAAATTGAATCAAACAATAAACCAATATATTCTCTCCTCCAATATCTCTCTCTCTCTCTCTCTTTCTCTCACCCTCCCTCTCACCCTATCCCCCCCCCCCTCTCTCTCTCTCTCTCTCGTGAAAAATAAACTTTGATGTAATAATACCTAAACGAGGTGGTCATTTGTTCAGGTCATGTAAAATTCAATGGAGCAAATATTACAAGCTTTGTTGATCAAGACGTGTAAATTTGAAAACACAAGTAATTTGTATGCTCTTTTTATGTGCATGAAAATAAACTGAAAATTACAAAATAATTTTAACTGTGGATGCTTGAATAATACGGTTCTTTAGTTTAAAACTGTGAACATCAAATAATCAATCAGGCAGCACAATAGCAGTTGCTCTCTCTAGAATTACTTATTATTATATTTATAAATTCTTTATTCGCTTATGAAAATAATAAAAATCTATAAAAATATACGCTGTGCCTGACATTTACGTCATGACATGTAAAATTGCGAGGGCAGGTTTTGGTTCATGTATATTTCAAAGATTACGTATATTTAAGTCTTATTGCCGCTGCATTTGGACTACCTGCTACAAAAATTATCAATCAGGCTGCATGTAGCATGCAACTTGTTGCTGCCAGTCAAGTTTTGCTGTCATTACCATTGTCATGAGCAATCACATTCTACGGAGCAATTTAGCATCTAAATATTTTTCGAAAATATCTCCACTGAATTAATTTCTGTTTTTAAAATTAATTACATTGGTCAGTGTTGCCAGTTTTACTTTCTATACTTTTAAACTTGAATTCTCACTCTACTTAAACTAATGTTTGATTAAAAAGTTTATCCGCCACAAAACAAAACAACAACAACAACGCATCTTTAAAAAATCAATCTAAAAATTAAACAAATTGAACTTACCAACTAAAGAACGAACTAGCTTTTGCAGTTGGACCCTGGTAATAGATTTCACCCTTTTGTACCAACACGATATCACTAAAACAATGGAATGCCTCTGACGTCGGATGATGAATGGTACAAATCACAGCTTTCCTTCTTTTGATTGCTAGCTTTCTCAGAGTAGTCAAAACTGCGAGCGCACTGAAGCTGTCCAATCCCGTGGTCGGTTCGTCACAAAACAAAATATCCGGCTCTGTCAGCAGCTCACCCGCCAAATTTACCTTCTTCCGTTCTCCGCCGGACAGGTTCGAAATTTTCGTATGTTCACACTGTTCCAAGTTCAATTCTCTGATAACTTCGCCCATTTGTAGTCGGCTTACTCCCTTCAGCTGTGACTAAAAACAAATTCAAAACATTAACGTCATATATAATTCAAATCAAATTCAAACAAAACTGGCCTACCACAAACCAAAGATGCTCCCTCACCGTCAGCGATCTGATAGCGATCTCGAACTGTGGCACAAATCCCGACAACCGCTTCATCTGCGTCTGGCTCACATACAACCCATTGATAAGCACATGCCCGTGCACTTCGGCTGTGAGCCGCATGGACACCGCCGCCAGGAGAGTCGTTTTTCCGGAACCACTAAAGTAAAATAAATTCAAATTGCTTCTGCACACTGAGAAATGCGCGAAAAATTCAACACACTAACCTTGAACCCATTACGGCTACCAGATCGCCGGATCGAACCGCTCCCGTCGCTGTAGAAGCAATTACAATCAATCAACAAACAAAATTTGCGCATGCCACTGATAAGATGCTAATTGGCTCATTGAGAACAATCCATAGCTACCATTTTTCAAGATGAAGTTCGGCTCGTCCGATTTGCTTTTGAATTTCCAAAAACTGCGGCTTCCCACCTGAACGGAGAGTGATTTCCATTCCAGCAGCACGTTCGATTCGGCACCTTTTATCCTGGTAGGACGATCGTGAAGTTCCATCGATGCAAGGTCTCACCACAAACGGCACTTGAGAGGTTTCACTTCGTCTGTCGCCGGGATGACTAACTGTGTCGAACTGAAAGTATGATGGTGATATTGGTATGAAATCAGACAAACCTTTCCGAGCTCAAGCTAGATTATGCTTTGTTGACGCGCGCATGAAGGCTTAGTGTGTGATAAGGACGAGCATGCCGTTGGTTTCGGACGCATATGTGCTGTGCTCGAGACAATCGAACATGAGAAACCTGACTTACCTAGTGCACGGTGGGAAATGGGGTTCGGATTTCTTCTTAAATGGTAGGTTAACTAGAGATAACGTATGCGGAATTAAAATTTGGACAACGTTCAAACCGGTAAATGTTAGTAAAGCATTGTTTATTTTTTATCGCTTTGTATGGGAACATTAATCTGTTGATTCATTATCATTTAATGTAAAAACTAAGGACCCATTCCTTACCAATCCGACCAAGGCCTGAGTACCCTACACTGAGCGAACAAATCGAGAGAAATTCATAGGAATATCATATGGAAATTTGCCAGAAGATAATATCTAGGGTTTTTTTTTTTTCATTAGGGCGAATCTACAATTGAGAGATTCTCTCCGGGCTCGCTCTCTTTCATTCATATTTCAATCACCTTTACGTTTTTCATTCTACTATTTGTAGAGTATGCTAGCCAGTACTGTTGTGTTTCGATCTGTACTAAAGAATCTCTCGAAAGTTTTATAATGGCGCTGTAATGAATGAAAGAGAGCGAGCCCGGAGAGAATCTCTCAATTGTAGATTAACCCAAATGAAAAAAAAAAAACCCTAGATAAAGACTGTATTCGATGAAATTTGGTCACACAAAATAGGTCACCAAAAATTTTCCTTGAGCCCGATTCTTTTCAAACTTTCTGGAAATAAAGTACTACTAAATGGTTAAGTTTTGACATCATTGGTTTATTGAACCTCTTCTCCCAACCCAAATGCCCGCACCTTTGCCTTGACCCCTTTCATCAAATTTTGGGCAATGATAGGACCGACATGCTTACTTACTTTTAACCACACTTTCTTTAGTTCATGTTCATTTTCTATCAGTTTTGGAGTTTTAACGAGCTTTGCCTTCATGATTGCCCAACATTTTTCAATTGGGCGAAGTTCCGGAGTGTTTGGAGGGTTGACGTCTTTTGGTACAAAAACCACATTATTATCTTTGTACCAGTCTAAGACGGGCCGGGCATAGTGGCAAGATGCCAAATCCGGCCAAAACAGTGTCGGGCCATCGTGAGATCTCAAGAAGGGCAGAAGTCGTTTTTGGAGGCATTCGTCCTTGTAGATTTGTCCGTTGACGGTCCCAGGGGTGATGAAGGGCTGACTAATTTTGCCACATCTGCAGATCGCTTGCCAGACAAGGAATTTTTTGGCGAATTTCGACAGTTTCTTCTTCCGTACACTCTCCGGAATGGCCAACTTAGAGGTGGCGACGTAGTGTTCCTGTCCTGGCATTTGTTTGGTGTCGGCTTTAATGTAGGTCTCATCGTCCATCACAATGCAGTACGGTTTTGTGAGCCACTCCCTGTACAGTTTTCTTGCACGAGTTTTGGCCACCGAGTTCTGTTTATCGCTCCGGTTCGGTGCCTTCTGGACCTTGTACACATGTAATCCAGAACGTTTCATTGTTTTCTGCACAAAACAAACTGAAACTTTCGCCTTTTTCGCAACATCCCTGATCGAAATGTTGGGATAACGCTTAAATTGGTTCAATACCATCCTGGCCTTCTCCGGATTTGATGTGCCACGTTTTTTGCCACTACCATTTTTCCGCTTGGTTGTCTTACGGTCCTTGAACGTTTTGATCACATGAGATACGGTTGAATGTGCGATTCCGAGCTGTTTTCCGATCCATCGATGAGAAGCGTTTGGGTTTTCGAAGTGAGTGCCCAAAATTTGTTGGCGCACTATTTCTTCATTCGAAGCCATCACTGAAATCACTCGATCGATTTTCACGAAACTCATTACACAATTGACACAACACAATGAAATACATTCAGTTAAAATTTCAATAATTTTTACCCACACGCTAAAAAGTTACGAATAATTGCGTGTGTCCAAATTTCATCGAATACAGTCTTTATTGCAAATTTCATACGATTCTCTAATGGAAAAAAAAGTTCATTGGACGATCGTATGAAAATTTTCCTCATAGAAAAAAAGAGTTGCAGTCGGGATTCGAACCATGAACCGCGGGATCCAGAGACAATCCACAATCTCACGAGACTATACACGCTTGATAAGTAGTGCCAGTTGAAATTGTATAAGATTGTATAATTGCTTTGTGGTTCATAGTTCCGATCGTATGAAAATCGTACGGATAATTTCTTGAGTGAACCTATGCTTTATACAGAAAATGTTTCCTTTCTTTTCGGTCCATGGCTACATTTCGCCAGATTCGCAGTCTACGAAGGGTCCGCCGGTGATCGATCCACCTTGCTCGTTGCGCGCCTCTTCTTCTTGTGCCTGTCAGTTCGTATTCGAGAATAATTTTAACTGAACGGTACATCTGGAAAACTCATTTTATGACTAAATTTTTCACATTATCAAGATTATAGTTGATACGTCAAAAAGTGACTAGTTTTTATACCCGAATGAAGAGTACTTTTTACGCCTTTTCAAGTATGTCAACGGCGACAAAAAAAGGGGTAAAAAACAGGCACCGCTGAGAAAAGAAAATTAACTCTGCTCGTGACTTGATGGTGACGCCATTTTCAAATAAGCATTTATTTGTAAGCAGTTTATGTTCCGGAACTGTTTTAGGCTGTCGCAGCATAGGCGTAGCCAGAGGGGGGCAGGGTGGGGCCGTCCCCCCCCCTAACTTTTGATTTTATTTTTAGAGTTTTTTGTTTCTTTTTTTGTCTGGATTATCGAGATTTTCAGCCTCGGGCTGGTTCATATCCCGTCGTAGTCACTCCAATACCTCTTTTGGGTATTTTCGTAACTTGTCCGGAGGTGAGATTCGAACTCGTGACTTTGGCGTGAGAGGTATGGATGTTAACCACTACGCCGGGGTCGCCCCCATTCTTAGAGTTTTAATGTTTGTTTCAATTTATTATTATTTATTTTTAATGTTTGTGAGATTGTCCCTTTACCTCAATGAAAAAGCGCGAAGTCGCCTCGATTTTGTCATAAGTTGTAGCAAAAAAACGCAAAAAGCGGACATCCATGAGATTTTTTTTTAAATAGTAAACCCAACCTAGCTAACCTAGCGTATCTAACAATATCTCTAGTAATGTTAACTATGATTCAAGCATTGATTGGATTTTTCTCGCTAGCTGAAAGTGGAAAAAGCTATGCTCAGTTCAATTTTCAGTTCTTGGCAATAAAAAAACGTAATATTATAACCATTGTTATAGCTTTCGGAAGTCAAATAACACCAGATTGAGAAACATAATTCAAAATCTATAGTTAGAAAGTGTATCAACGTAAAATGTATATTTGAACTATTCATGATATGGGCCAAACTGATCAATGTTACCCCGCTGATCAATAATATCCCGTTTTACGGTACTGTAGTTTCGTATTATTGAGAATATATGTTAATCATATCTTAAAGTTTGATTCAGTATTTTGAAATATTGTTTCTGTATCCAAAAGATATTAATGGAGCACATGCTACGAAATAATCCAGGTGAAACGAGACGAATCGTATCCGATTTTCAGACCAGTAATTTGATAAGTGTGTGAGAAAGCAAGACAGCATGCTAATCAGTGCAAGAAGTTGCCGTGGTCTTATCATATTCAAAGATTTTATCCCTTTCTATGAGCATGAGCAAGATAATGAGCATAATTGACCACCCAAGGTTGCTACTCCGTTGCTGCCAGATCAGCTGTTATAACATAGAGAACCAACAGATGATGGTTGAGACTAGCATACATCCTCAATGTGTAAAAACTGGTCGTCCCAAACTAAGGCAATACTGGGTAGGAATGTGTCGACGTGATACTCGTTTTATTGGAAGCCGAGACCGCCTCTGCACTTTCACTGGGATGTTAGATAACAGGATTGGGTGGCAGCAGGATTCTTTTTGGTAAACGATAAGCTGAATTCACGCGGCGTTTAGTGAAATATTTAAATATTAGTACCAATTTCTGATTTGAACCTATTTAAACCAACAGTGAGGATGCTATTGGGACCACTCCAAAGTGTGGTGGTGGTTTTTCATTGGAAAAACAAAAAGATTCTCTATAATGCTGGAAATCCGATTTGAACCGATATAAACCAATAGTAAGGATGGTATTGGAACCACTCACAAAAAGGTATAGTGGCTTTCTTTCTCCAAGTGACACGGCAAGTATGGCAAACCAATATTATGGATGAAAATTAATTGTGATCCTCACCACCGGTCTACCAGCCCGGTAAACCACCACATCTCTCCATGAAGCATTTTTGTAGTTTTTTTTCTATGCTCACTCGATCGCTCGCATCGCTGAATTATGGATAACCGAAACAATACGAAACGCGCCATGCCCGATAGCAATGTAAAGCGTAATTAAGCATCGACACAACCTTTCACAGCCGATGCTCGAAGCATACTATTTTTCATAAACTTACAATTTTTACAACTGTATAAATCAAGTAGAGGCTTCTTAAGAACTATTATAATCCATTTAAATTTGCGATTGAGGGATTTGGTAAAAATAAGAGTGCGTAGATGCATTTCGTGCCTTCTGGAAACTTTATGCTTCTATTTCCAGGCTCATCCGTTTAGCACCAACCGGGAGAGACTGGTTCCTATACCCATTGATTTCATTATCTTCAATCTGCTCAACCAATCCCAATATATTGTGATATAGTGGATGGATTATTATAATTTGAGATAACTCAATGTAGACGTCTTCCAAATTTGGCAGATCGACAGGCAGTCCACCAGTGGAGACCCACCTGGTACCTCATAGCAAGATGCTTGGAGGCGGACCGGAAGCTTCGAGAGCTAACACCCCCCTCCCCCCCCCCCCCCCAACACTTCAAAGATTTTATCCGTTTCTATGGGAAAAAACGCGCTGAATTTATGTGCGATGCTTCGGCGCGTGTTCATAAATAGAAGAATGTTTGTAAAAAAACGGATCACCGGATAGAATACATACATAAGCACTCGGTTAGCACTCGGTTTTGTATGACAATGGCATATAACAATACTAAGTTGAATAAGTTCATTTGCAAGAAATTCATCAATCAAATACATACCTTAAGTCGAGAACACTCGCATGAACCAAGAAGAAAGCTACTATTAATGTCGATGTTCATTACTTCTCATTCTAAATTTGATTTCGAAAAAGTGCTCTGCTGTTCAGTCATGATTTTTGTAAATTATTAGCAGTTCTTTGATTTATTTTTATCTAGTAGTGCCATAAATGTAATGAAAAGAAACAAACGAACAAAATAAAAATGATGGTTTTTCTCGAATTTGAACAACAATTTTAATATAATTCAATAATACACCGATTTTGTTTTATACTACTCAGATACACTCCACTTGATACGACGACACTATACCATGATTGCTACATACACCGTGCTAAATACGACGTTTCGAAAGATGTTTCACTTGGATCATATCAGATAAATTGGTTCAAATTTCAAAACGCACCAGTAAATCTGAACTCCTTTTAAAACACGAAGAATAGCAGATTGAACACATATGAGTTTCTTTACATCATTGATGAATAAAACTTCCTAAATTAAGAAGTGTATCGAATATAAGCTATCCACATACATTTGCGTTGTACGCATGTATTTGTGATGGTTTTTTATGCTCTGAACACTGCATGCTGTGCGTTTGCCTGTCAGCTTTCTTTTGTTTACTTGTTTGTGCGGTTCAAATTCTGCGTTTTCAAAATGTCGCGTATTGAAAAGGAAGTGAAAATTATGGTTCTGGACACATGGCTAAGTGAGAAGGGTATTACTATGCGAAAATTGGCGAAGCGGTTTGGAATTCATCATGCGAGTGTTAAAACCATCATTAATAAGTTTGGGGAACACTATTCTTTGGATGAGCTACCAGGAAGAGGCAGAAAACCCGGTTCTTCCAATCCGAGACTGGAGCAGAAAGTGGTATCTCTAATCATGAAGAACAAATCAATGTCAATACGTGATTTGGCCAAAAAAGCAGACCTACAAGAAGCAGAAAATCTCGAAACAAAGTGCAGAACAGAAGAAGCGAGCAGCAACAAGGGCCCGGAAATTGTATTCGCGTCTTTTGCAGCGTCCGGATGCCTGCGTTTTGATGGACGATGAGACCTATGTAAAGGAGGACTCAAAAACCCTTCCAGGTCCACAATACTTTACTGCCGTCGTTGGGGAGGATGTGAGCGATGCGGACAGGTCGATTCAAGTGGAGAAATTCGGTCGAAAGGTACTGGTATGGCAAGCAATATGTTCCTGTGGTTTGAAGTCAACCATTTTTTACACTACCGGAACTATAAATGCGGAAATCTATCGATCTGAGTGTCTTCAGAAGAGATTGTTGCCTTTATATAAGAAGCATAGTACACCTCCACTGTTTTGGCCGGATTTAGCGTCGGCTCACTGTGCCAAAACCACTCTCAATTGGCTTGCGGAAAAGGGTATAGATTTCGTTGAGAAAAATATCAATCCACCAAATTGCCCTCAGCTTCGACCCATCGAACGTTACTGGGCAATCGTGAAGAGAGTCTTCAAGAAGACTGGTAAGGCAGCTGGAGTTCAAAAAAAATTGGGCTCAAGCGTCCAAAAAATGCGATGCAACACTTGTCCGGAACTTGATGAAGAGCATTCGATCCAAAGTTCGAAAATTCGTGAAGGAATAACTTAAATTTCATCCGGTCTTCATTATGTTCAAGTTTAACCTCGTACAATAAAGGATCAATTTTTTGTTTGAATAAAATATCGGTTTTTAACATAATTTGAAAGAAAGTTTGTGGATAGCTTATTTTCGATACACTCCTTATGTCTTATTACTCGTGTATTAAGAATGCAAGTAGCAAAAATTTATCACAAACAGCTGGCTTACAATTGCAACTTACGTCGGTTTGTAAAGTTATGCTTGATTTTCCTGTATGGATAAAACAGAGAAAATAACTAAACTGAAGGCAATTTAAGAGGACACAAACCAGAAGCTATACACCACCAAAACTCAAAATGTATGTTAAAAGCTAACCACTTATTATTTGAACAACCATTAAAAAAAATTCTATTGAAACGGTGTGAGCACGGTGAGTAAAAAAAACGATGTTTTTGCGGTGTTGCTTTGTCAGTATATGCACTGAAAATTTATTTTCGTGAATTAGCTTTCCCTTGTTTCGTAAACATGGATTTTGTTCGAAGAATAAATTCCTCGTTATTTGTATGAAACATTCCTTATGCTTGTCATCTGGTGAAATGCTGTCATTACACCTTTTTGTACAATGCACGAAATGAATTTTGTGAAGACCAACCTATCACTGCTTTTCTTCAATCGTACTCATACATGTTGGTTATGCTGCTTGGGTGGGCTGGAATCATTGATTTATCCCTAAATAAAAATTAAAGCGCTATCGAGAGTTAAAAGTTCATACTCATTAATCATGTAGCTTCTAACGAGTCACCATGGCTTAGTGAGATCAACCAAGGATTCGATAACAACTCTTCCCGAAAATACAGGTCCCAAAAAAAAAAAAAAAAAAAAAAAAAACAAGTCTGCGTTTTTTTTTTTTCCCCCTCACACATACAGAATTCTATAAATATATAACCACAATCTATAAAACAAAAAAATCGTAGTATTTTTTTTTTTTTTGTACAAGACTAGTGTTTTTTTCGTGTCACTAGCTTTCTGTTTTTAAAAAGAAAAAGATGAAACAAGAAGGCAAGTAAAAAAAAAAAAAAAAAAAAAACAAATCCAATAAAAAAAAAAAAAAAAAAATTTTATTTTTACACTCCCCACTACAAAAAAAAAAAATTTAAATTTTAGTGGGGCAAGGGGGGCCCGGGGGAAAAGTTCATTTTCAGTAAAAACTTTTAGATTTCAGCATGGTTCCTTTTTAATGGTTTATTATTATAAAAGTGGGAAAAAAGGGATTTTTAAAAATTTTTTTTTTATATTTCCAAATAAAGAATAAAATATTTTTTTTTTTTCCCAAAAACCGGGGGGGTATAAAAAATTTTTTGGGTGAGAGGAGAAAAGTTAACCCCCCCGTCCTCCCGGTGAATAGAAAAGGTTAAAAAAAAAAGAAAATTTTTTTTTTTTGCGAGGAGTAAAGAGTATGCACATATTGACGTATATTCGGTTTACGCAAAAGAGAGTAAAAGTAAAAGTACACGCTATTCTGAAGCAACTCATTTTTGAGTCAAAATTCACTCAGTCTGGTCAAAAGGGCACTTACCCAGAAATATGTAAGCACAACTTTACTCAAATATGAGTAAACTTGCCTGTGGGAGAATCTGAGTAAAGTTTACTCAGAGGTTGACAATTATTGAATGTGTAAACTTTACTCATTTTGATTGAACGGAATACGGTAGTGTTCGTTAATGCTCCAATAATTTTTTTTTTAAGATGAATTTGAAAAAACATGACAAAATCAGTTTTGCATATACTTAATTATTTGAGTATACAAAGCATAAAGTTGTTTCAATATTTTCAGCTTGAACAGCTTACTTAAAACTGAAACAAACATCATTCATCCACTTTAAAACTCCTTCAAAATAAATCCAGCAAATTATCTATAATGTTGAACACGAGGTTGAACAAATGTATCCATGGATAAATCCAAATTTCTGGAATTCAAATTCCCGAGATGCGGTGCTGTATACTGGAATAATTTTTCATTAATTCACTGAAATGAAATATATAAACATATAAAAAACCACTTACCAAAATGTTGCTGATACCTTCCGAAACCCAGATAGTCTACGTTGGTGTGTATTCGCAAATGAGGCTGCATAATTCTTCGAGCAAAATTGGCACAGGAACGGTCAAAATGATGTTTGATTTTATGTCGCACGAGAGGGACATTTTTTATCGCACTCGTCGCATGGGAGATTGAAGTGGACGGTGATGTGGCTAAGCGACTCCATTTTCACTAATTTGATTTTAATTGCGCAAAAATCGCCCGCTGATAGCTGTCCGCCATTTTCAACTAGGAAAAAAAAATGCTGTCATACTCATTTACTCAGAATCTGGGTGGATTTCACTCATCGAAGGAAAACCAGATTACCCATTTTTTGACAACTCCAAACCGCTAGCAAAAATGAGCGCAATCTACTCAGCCACTGGGTAAATTCGAAATAGCGTGTACTCCTTTTTTATTCGGCGTTCCCATTTCCCTCCAAAGCATCTTTTTACAACCTCATTAATACCCTGTGGCTTCATCCGACATTCTTACAGGATGGCCAGCCCACCGTAGTGGGCTGATTTTAGCGGTGTGTACGATGGAAGGTTCTCCCAGCAACTGATGCAATTCGTGGTTCATTCGCCTCCTCCACGTTCTGTCTTCCATCTGCACCCTAGATCGTACGCAAAGACGCCAAACACGCATTGGTCTTCCACGAGTAATTTCCATGTTTCGTGGCCGTAAAGCACAACTGTAGTTAATGTCTTATAGAGGGTCAACCTTGTAGTTCAGCAATCTTTGTTCGATCTAAGCATCTTTCGGAATTCAAAGTAGGGGGTGGCCCCGGCGTAGTCGTAAGCATCCATTCCTCTCACGCCAAAGTCACAAGTTCGAATTTCACCTCCGGAAAAAGTTACGAAAATGCCCAAAAGCGGTGTTTCAGTGACTACGACGGGAGATGAACCAGCCCGAGGCTGAAAATCTCAACAATCAAGAAACAAAAAAAATAAAAATAGGCACGATTGCCAGCTATAATGCGCCTTTTTATCTCTCTGCTGGTGTCGTTAAAGGCGACCACCAATGAACCCAGATACAAGAATTCGTCCACCGCCTCGATTTCACCACCGTCGATCTGAAATCCTGGTGGGAGGCTAACATGATGCAACCCACCACACCACATCCCGCCCCCCACTAAAAATTGACATTCGTAATTTTTTACCGAACTTTCAACAGCTGAACCGCAGACAGACGTTTATTCTCATATACCCATTTTCATTTTTCGTGTGTAAATTTTCAAATCAAAACACGTTGAATCGCCTTATATACTAGCGCCGCCTAGACAATTTATTGCTAGTTTAAAACTGACAGATTCACTCACCATCTCAATCACCACCCTACCTACCGAATCTGAAAACAAAACAATAACAATCGACGTAAATCTTCCGTACCGCTTGGTTAATTGGTTAATCGATCGGTGTATCTGTTTAAATTACTTATCAATTATCATTGGATCATTCAACTATCTATTTCAAAGAAGCTCTAATGTAAGTATATAATAAAATGATGTTTGGTACCATGTGATAACAATAAAAACAAGCTTAAACGAGACAAATAAATCACATTCAAGCTTGGAAACAATCAATCGACGTTGGCTGGGTCTCGGAAGAACATTTGTCGCCGAATAGATTTCATGTTTTATTTAAGGAATTTTATTGTTGATTCTATTGATTCCGTTGATTAGAACGATCGGGTGTATACCGTCAATGAACTCAATAATCATTTCATTTGGTTGTAGTCGAGAGCACCGGGGACATTCTCCATAAGAGGTACTTCCTTGGTGATTTCTACTAAAATAATTTTCATACTTTCGACCCATTTGCAACGCACGAGTTCGTTATACTGAATCAAAGCCAAAGCAATAATAACATTTTGAAAATCTGCTCAGATCAGATCAGTGGCGCCATCTGACTGCTTATTGCCACTTGCTAACACAAAGTACGCCATGTTTTTTACACATGTTGGTGGGTCGAGCTTGAACGTCTGTCTGCGGTGTTCGGTAATCCGATTTACCGGATTTCGGTAAAATTTGACAAGGTCCGGTCATTTTTTACCGGAATACTGTAAAATTTCACCGAAATCCGGTAGATTGGATTACCGAACGTTCAGCTGTTGAAAGATCAGTAAAAAATTACCGAATACTGTAAAATTTTCTAAGTGTGTTCACATCATAGGTCAGAGAAGAAGTCAGCGGTGAAAAGGGAATGAAAGGAACCGATAAACAAAGGCTGGAATTTGATTGCATTGTTGGCAATAATTTGATTTACAAAACTTAAAATACTTTAAACTAACTGCGTAACCGTGAATTATACTGAATTTTTATTATTTGTAAGTAGCTCATAAACATAAATATAAAACTAAAATAAAATAACGAGCACTTATACTACAAAAAAAAAACATTAAATTGCTTGCGGATAGAGGGACAGAACGTGAACAAACAGGTTAAAATAAGGATTAATAACGTGGGTAAAATTAATATATTATTTCCATTGCTTGTTAATTATAATAAACATTCGCAGCTTAAAGCACACAATAAAAAACCGAGTTTGCTATACAGGCGTGCCGAAATTTACCTGCTGTCTCGTCCATCGCAACAATCTTCCTTTCATGTATTTTATTTTCAACGCAATCCTTCCCAACGTCGTTGGTGAATCTAATCTAATCTAATCTCACAATAACGCAGACAATTCTTCTTTTAATTTTTATTTTTAACTAGTTCATTTATTTGGCAGGCTCAATTGCGGGAGCCGATAATTCATTTTTTTTGATATAATGAACGACTTATTACTAGCATTAGTATGACTTCGGCCGTTTCCTCGTGGTTTACCCGATGTTAAACGGGGTGACACGTTTTGACGTAGGACTACGTCTGTGTTTTCAATACTGGGGTACACGTTCGAATTGCGGAAATTTGGAGCGTCACGCAAAATATATAGTTTTGAACGTTAATAACTAAGTCATTCCACGATTGATTTCCAAAATGTTTGCACCAATCGATCGGGACATTTTCTACGCTTCGATTTCAATATTTAAAACTATTGATTTTTAACATTCAACTATTGAAATTAACGCAACTATAAGGTGAGGTGAGGTGAAACCCCAACCTCTCCGTCCGAGATGTCGCAAAGAAGCTGGGAGTGGCGCCTTCAACCGTAGATAGAGCTTAAAAACGAGCTGGACTGTCGACTTACAAGAAAGTGGTGACTCCAAATCGTGACGATAAACAAAACACGTCGGCCAAAGCACGATCGCGAAAATTGTACATGACAATGCTGACGAAGTTTGATTGCGTGGTACAAGACGATGAAACTTACGTCAAGGCAGACTTTAAACAGCCTCCTGGACAGGAATTGTATACGGCAACCGGACGGGGAACGATGGCAGATATTTTCAAGCACATTAAACTGTCATTGGAGTGGTATGCTGCCTGGCCATGAAGTGGTATGCTGCCAACAACAATCAAGTAGTGCCCAAGGACAAGAACTCTCTCAACACGCCAGAGCTTCGCCAAATCGAACAATATTGGGCCTTCGTCAAGCGGAACTTAAGAAGACTCAAAAAGCTGTTGTGAGCGAGAAACAGTTCAAGACTAACTGGCGTTCTGCGGCGAATAAAGTGGACAAGGAGACTGTTCAAAATCGTATGGCAGGTGATAAACAAATGACCTGGCAATTCGCAATCGGTAAAAAGGAAGCTTAGCTGAATATTTCTCGTGTATTCTGTATTAACTGAACTTGAAAAAGAAAAATAATTTGTCCTATTAATAAAAACTTTGATCGACTCACACAAATTACTGTTTGACCAAATTTTGATCGGAACACCCTTTAGGAGCTGAAACACGGTGAACTTTCTCGATAAGCGATCGTATCAGCAGTTCCGGTCTGCCGTACAGCGTCTGCAAGGTCTGCAATTCTTTCCCCATCACCTGTCTCGCTACCATTTGACTTGCTTCCAACGGTAAGGGATGTTGATCGAAATGCTGGCGTGGTAAGGTTGACGGAAAATTCGAGATGCCTCTGCATCCCGATGAATCGATGCCTGATCGATACATCGAACAGTTGGGAACACGAGATGACTGTCCTCCACCGTTAGTTTCAGGCCATTGACGAGGCTCAACTGTGATATCGGGATGTCAGGGAAACCCGACCGTTGCCCAGGCGGCACGAGAACTTCAGGCAAGATCGGAGATTGGCTAACCGGTATCGACTGATGTGCTATTCCCGCTTTAGACGTCATCGGGAGAATCGGTGAACCCGAGGGTTGCCCATCTATGTATATTCCTAGGTATCTGTACCATGGTACTGTTTCCATAGCTGTATCTCCAACGTTTATTCCCAGTGCAACGTTAGTAGCTTTCAAAATAATAGCTTTTGTCTTGTCGGGGTTGATTTGTAGACTTAGTGCTGCTGATTTTCTTTCTACACGTTCGATGGCAGCTTGTGCCTTCAACATGACGCATTCAATCTTGTCTCCAGAAACTAGAATGAAAAAATCATCGGCATACTGGACCAGGATCGTGTCTTCATCTACGATCTCATGTAAGCCAGCCGTATACAAGTTGAATAAGACCGGTGATAGTACATCACCCTGCGGTAATCCGTTGCTGATGGCTCTTTTAATCTCATCTGTTCCGTTTCTGATGGTCACTGTTCTATTTCGCAAAACAAGCTGTGAACCATCGGATGTATTCTTGAGGTACGTTGAATCCGCACATTATTTCTTCCAGTTTGTCTGTGCAAACAGCGTTGAAGGCATTTTTCAAGTCCAAGAACACTCCAATGGTAATTAGGCAGCTTTTCCGATTGGCTTGGATTAAATTCGTGATGTAGGTGATGAGAGTGCTCATTGATTGTCCCTTACGAAAACCAAAAGATAACTTGGGTAGTATTTGTCGGTTGTCAATGAACTGGTTAAGTCCATCTAGAACAACCGAGTTCAGTGTTTTTGACAGTGTAGGTACTAGGAATATAAAGGGTGATACGGTCAAAATTTGGTCAAGGGAAAACGCGTGTAAATCGGTGAAATCGTTTATTTTAAAAATCAAATTAAATTTCTTTTTCAATTTCAATTAGTATAAAATTCAGGAAAAATATTCAGTTAGGCTTCCGCTTTTCCAAATCCGAATTGCCGGGCCTTACGCTTGACCCCTGCCATCAGATTTTGTACAGCCACCTTGTCCACCTTCTTCGCCGCAGAAAGCCAGTTTGCCTTGAACTGCTGCTCGTCCTTAGCAGTTTTTTTGGTCTTCTTTAGGTTCCGCTTGACAATAGCCCAGTATTTCTCAATTGGGCGGAGCTCTGGCGTGTTGGGAGGGTTCTTGTCCTTGGGAACCACCTGCACGTTGTTGGCGGCGTACCACTCCATGGCCTTTTTACCGTAATGGCAAGATGCCAAATCCGGCCAAAACAGTACGGAACAACCGTGTTTCTTCAGGAAAGGCAGCAGACGTTTATTCAAACACTCTTTCACGTAAATTTCTTGGTTGACAGTCCCGGAAGCTATAAAAATGCTGCTTTTCAAGCCACAGGTACAGATGGCTTGCCAAACCAAATATTTCTTTGCGAACTTTGACAGTTTCGTGTGCTTGAAAATATCTGCTACCTTTCCCCTTCCTTTTGCCGTATAAAACTCCTGTCCCGGAAGCTGCTTGTAGTCGGCTTTGACGTAGGTTTCGTCGTGCATTGCCACGCAGTCAAACTTCGTCAGCATCGTCGTGTACAGCCTCCGGGATCGCGCTTTGGCCGTCGTATTTTGTTTATCATCGCGATTTGGAGTCACTACCTTCTTGTAAGTCGATAGTCCGGCTCGTTTTTTGGCTCGATGCACGGTTGTAGACGATACACCCAGCTTATTTGCGGCATCTCGGAGAGATAGGTTAGGGTTTCGCTTGAAACTACCGGCAACTCTCTTTGTCGTCTCAGCGGCTTCCGGTTTTCGATTTCTCCCCGATCCAGACTTCCTGGCTGTCGACAAACGTTCCCCAAACACTTTAATTACATTTGTAACGGTTGATTTGGCAACTTTTAGCGATTTGGCCAACTTTGCGTGCGAGTAGCTCGGATTTTCGCGATGCGCGAGCAAAATTTTGATACGCTGCTCTTCTTGCTTGGACGGCATTTTGACAACTGAAGAGTGAATTCCAAAATCAAAATAGGAGCAACATTCTACACACACACACCTTCAAAATGAGGGGTGTTCAGGTTTTTTAAATGCAAAATTGAAAGAAATACGTCAAGTTGATATTGACCAAATTTTGACCGTATCGCCCTTTATGAGCCCTCGTTTCAGTGAAGGGAGGGGCTCGAGTCAACTTAGAAACATTTCTTGCCTTCAAAAAGCTCCACCTGCCAAATGTGGTTCCAATTGCTTGATTAGTTCTCGAGTTATGAAGAAATATGTGTTTCATTTGTATGGGAGCCCCCCCTTTCAGAGGAGGGAGGGGTCTCTTACTATCTTAAAACCCCTGCATACAAAATTTCACGCTGATCGCTTCAGTTGTTTTTGAGCCTATGAGGTTCAGACAGACAGAAAGACAGACAGACAGAAATTCATTTTTATACACATAGATATACGCGCCTGGTTTGATAATTTTTGAACCTGGAAGCGTGTTAATTTTACCGTTATCCACATGAAAACGGTCATGTTTACATGCGGGGCTTATTGCGTGTGAAAGTAACCTCGGAATGAGCGTGACTCTCCAGACATTCTGAAATGGGTTACTGGATCTGCAATAGAGCAAGCACTTTCTAACTCCCGGATTAAAGCTACTTTCATTGGTCACGTTAAAAAAACAAAACTATTGCAAACAGGTTTTTTCCATACTTGCACTGCCGGCCGGTGGGTGTTAGATTGGACACACACACACACATAAACAGAATTTCCGGATGTACCGCATACTCTAAGTTGGAACTAGAGAAACTTTCTAAACTTTAGATACCGAAATCCAATCCTAAAAACATCAAATCAGAGCACTCAAATAGTTCCGAGTACTTCACATCCTATATAGGACATATGACCTTGCTTATACAGCAATAGCCCCTGAAGTTCAGAGTCTGGCAAGGATTGATGATTCTCCATGTCTCGTTTGGAAAGCACTCTTAGCTCCTCAAACTTCTCCGTACAGTGACCGCTTCACCATCTTCACGGTCCCAAAATAACTGACCTTGCCCGAGCTCACCATGACCTTACCAGTACGTCTGCCATTTTTGCCCTTCATCTTGATTCCCATAGTGGGCCGAAGAAAAAAAAACCGACCCAAGGTAGCGGTCACCGTAATTAGAGGGCCCTTGCCAACCATGGGCCCAGCGGCCCTGAAAGCCAACCACCGCCGTACCAAAAAATACCCTCCAAGGCAGGTAGTAGCCACGAAAATGGGCAGTGCTGTAACCCCAAAATGGTCAATGTAATACTCAGTTATGTTTCTGCAATTAACATCTCCGGGCAATTATCGCAGGGATCGAAATACGCAAAATACGATCGGCCTCCCTCCCCACTTGGCCAGTTGGAGGAATCTACGTAAAACTGCAGTCACTGAACGGGCGATCTGAAAACCCCGGGCAGAAGCGTTTCATAATTTCCAGCCAATAAACTCGCGCTGGCATATTTTACAGCTTCAATCTAAAAGCTCCAGTTCGTTAATTACCCCAAGTACAGTGCACTTCCGGTTCCGTCCGGCGGATAAGCAGCCGTTTTGGCCCGCAGGTATAAGAGTTTTAACGAGCAATTATAACATACTTAGAGCTTACGGTAGTCGAGCCCGCCGTGCCGCAGCACAGTCCGGGAGCAGCCTCCGGGATGCCAAAGAAGGAAAAAAAATCCCCCCTTCAGTGTGCAGCCTGATCCACACACAAAAAAAAAAACACTAGTTAATTTCCCCTCGTTTGAGCTCGCTGATCGATATTTGCTTCCATTCATTCATCGATTCAGTTTTCCCCCGTCTCCATTGATTGACGTGGATCGAACAAGCTCGCTGTTGCGTTGGCAACGCAAGGGTATTTATAAATTTTGACTAATTCCCGTTTTCCGCGGAGAACATAAATCGGCCGCGAATCGAGGCGCTCCAGACGCGCATGGATGAGTGATGCTAAACCACGTTGCATATGTTGTCTGTTTTAGAGCGCCTATCCTATCCGAACACCGGAGTGAACACGATTTGAATCTCGGAGTGCCTTTTCAGTTTCAAATAAGAGCAGCACCGTTTAAGCTATAATTAAGTCATCGAGTAGCTACAGAGAGGGCGCTGTGCATTCGATGAGAAAGACGCCTAAAGGAGCGATGCTAGCCGTAAATTGCAGGGTTTTATTATAATTTCTGCCAGAATATTTAATAATTATAATCGTAAGTGTGTGTATAATTGTATTATAGCTATTTGGCCAATAAATGCTGCTGAAATGTACGATGAATGGGTCGCTGACGGCAGAGCGGTGGAACGTTAGACCGTACCGTTTGGCGTTAGCATATGCCGGTTTTTGAATCTATCGCAGCATGGTTCCCCGTTTTGGGGTTTGGTTCGAGTTCAGCTCCAAAACCATGGTTCAATGATGGGTGGGCCAAGTTTAGCCCGAATGTGTTTATCGATTATCTTCGATCAGCGTTGTTCCCAGGTCTGTGGAGCCGGTAGGCAAATATGAACCGCTGGAGATTGAGAAACCGAACTAAACGCTGTGTTGAAATGCGTCATGATAAGATCTGTTTGACTAAGCTTATTCAATCGTCATAATAGCACTGTGTGAAACCTAGTTGGATGCGTGGTCTGCGGTGTAAATACAGTTTTCACGCTTAGGTACACTTGGTCTTGGGCAAATTGCCATTGCATTTGCAAGTTGCATTCGGTGTCAAATATGACAGACGAAATCTTGACAGAAGCCAAATGGCGCTTCATTGTTGTTGAAATTTCAAAACATTGCACCCAAACCCTTCCCTGCAATTCACTAGGTCAGATGAATGTTTGCAATAATAAAGTAAGTTAAAAGAAAGCAGGGACAACCAACAATCAATAAGAAACTAACGATCTACATTTTACTCATAAGATATTTTACGGAAGGTCCGTTCAATCCCAGCTACATTCGCTATGGGTGACAAGACTTTTGTATCCGTTGAACGTTTGCATCCGTCGTAATAAGGTTTCTTAAAATCGATCACACGCCATTCTCAAATTACTCAAACATAGCGACACCTTAAATCAAAAGTAAACATTATATGAATATTTTGTTTACTCAGCAGGGAAAATTTCAGGCATACGTTTATGATAAGGCAAACAAGTTAAAATGTGAGGGTCTGTTAACTGCATACTAACGAAATCCTGCACTGTCACTTTGAAATTAAAGTCCTGGATTGAATTTAGTGTGGTAAGTTTTACACCTTTCAATATTCCTACGTTAGGGGAGATCGCAGTATGCTTTGATCGCAAGTAGACGTGTTTGTTTTAGCTTGTGTCAATTTTTTTCACTCGTTTCTAAGATTAAGTCTCCGATATGTAGTGTTTCAAAGTTTTGGCAAAGTAACTGACCGGAATCCATATTCATCAACCGATCGGGTTATATGTTTGCATTTGGAGCCCAAAAATCCTACGGTAGTGAAAACAGCATCAGTATCACCAAAACGGATGCCACCTTCGGGAGAGGAGCGTGAAGCGAGCGCTGCTGCTGGCCGGCAAGCACCCGGCATAGCAGCGGTTTCTTCCTTCAAAGACGGAAGTCTGGGCCATCGAGTGCATGCGTTGAAACGCATGACCAAAGGCAAACAGATTGAATCTGGCTTCGTGGACTTCTGAAATGCGCGTGAGAGAACAGGGACAGTAATGGATAGAGGACATTGAACAGATAAGTACAACCTTTCTTAAATAGCTTCATGCTGTGGTGATCTGATTACATGATTTGGCAAAGTATGAGGATGTTGGTGTAGTAAATAGAATATTATCAAAATTTTGAGGAACTCGAGCCGATTAAGGTATGTATCCACATTAATCCGGACATCATTGTAACTTTTGAAATGTTGCACGTAGGAATGAAAAATTTCACTGTGGTATAGCTGAGAGTCTATGATGAAAAAGACTATGATTGATGTTTACATTTCATGTTTAGTATGCAAGATGGCGACGAAAAAAAAAACAAGTGCGCGAGCGAATTTTGTACGGGCGTACGGCAAATCCTGAGTTGTCAATACGGGACCTTGCAAAAACATTAGATTTGCCTAAATCCACTGTTCACGATGTGCTCAAATCATTTTCGGAACGTTTGACGGTAGAGAGGAAACCAAGAAGTGACAAAAACATTGAACGCACTGATCCTGTCATGGACCGAAAGGTGAACAGAATATTAACGAAAAACCGAAATCTCCCCATTCGAACGGTGGCTCGTAAAATAGGGATGTCGCCTGGTTTTGTCCAAAAATCAAAACAACGTTTGGGACTTAAGTCGTATAAAGTAAAAACAGTTCCAAATCGCAACGACAAACAAAACTTGGCAGCAAAATCACGGGCTCGACGTTTGTACTGCGAATATTTGACGAAGTTTGCATGCGTTGTTATGGACGATGAAACTTTAGTCCTGGAGGATTTCAAGCAGCTTCCAGAGCAGGCTTTTTATTCTGCTATGGCCAAAAATGCTACAGCTGAGCATTTCAGAACGAAGAAGGCATCGAAATTTCCCAAAAAATACCTTGTGTGGCAAGCAATTTACACGTGTGGCAAAAAGAGTTAATCTTTCGTCACTACAGGTACAATCAACAAGGAGATTCATCAGAAAGAGTGTATGCAGATGCGATTGCTACCCTTCATCAAAAGTCACAAAGAAAATCCCTTGTTCTGGCCCGATTTGGCATCATGCCACTATGCTAAAACTGTGATGGAGTGGTACCAAGCAAACCTCAAACCCGCCAAATTGCCCAGAGCTACGACCAATCGAGAGATATTGGGCTCTGATGAAGCGGAAGCTTTCTGGAAAGAAGCAAGGAATCAAAGACATCAAACACTTCCAGCAAATTTGGACAAAGACGGCTTCTACGATTTCTGAAGAGTCTGTACAAACCCTAATGGACGGAGTTAAGCGCAAAGTTCGAAAATTTTATTCAAATACCGAATAACTATGTTTTGTCCTCACGAATTGTTAAAACGCATCCCATGAATCTGAAATAAACAACTACGACGGAAATATAATGCGAAATTTATGGTTTTATTCATGTTTTGAGGTGTCCGGATTATTGCGAATACAGACCTTATTACATCGAGCAGGCTTTGAAGAATCATCTGCTTCCTAATGCTTTAACGCTGTATGGGAATACACCATATTGTTTCCAACAGAACTCAGCTCCAGCTCACAAGGCAAAGAAGACACAAGCGTGGTGCGCGGAAAATTCATCACAAGCGAAGAATGGCCTACATCTTCACCGGATCTCAACCCACTTGACTACTTTGTTTGGGGTTATATGCTTCAACACATAGGCCCAACGAAAGGGCTTGCTTAAGATCGATTCAAGAAACATTTGGTTGATATTTGGGACCGAATTCCTCAGAAAATCGTGCGTGCCAGCTGCGATGGGTTTACAAAGCGTGTGCGCAAATTTATCAAGGAAAAGGGCAAAACATTCGAATTGAATTATAAATGGGATTATAAATTGAATTATAAATAATCTAAATGGGGCTGTCGCTTTTCCTTGCGAAATAATATTCCGTTCGATTATTCCACAAGGAAAACTGACATGTCAACCATACTGGAGCAGTTGTCCAAATTACTTTGGTAGAAATGTTGAAAATTACTTCTGGTCTTTACTTGCCAGCTGCATACTTAACCAAGGCTAAAGCGCACCAGTATTGTAACGTGAAGCCTGCTCTCTCTTACATTTCCTCGTTTTTAAACGAAGCTTTGTCTAACATTTCCGTGAGAGTAAATGAAATAAGAAATACACAATGCCAATCTGAAGATCAATGACAAACTCAAAGTAAAGGATGATACGGTCAAAATTTGGTCAAGGGAAAACGCGTGTAAATCGGTGAAATCGTTTATTTAAAAAATCAAATTAAATTTCTTTTTCAAGTTCAATTAGTATAAAATTCAGGAAAAATATTCAGTTAGGCTTCCGCTTTTCCAAATCCGAATTGCCGGGCCTTACGCTTGACCCCTGCCATCAGATTTTGTACAGCCACCTTGTCCACCTTCTTCGCCGCAGAAAGCCAGTTTGCCTTGAACTGCTGCTCGTCCTTAGCAGTTTTTTTGGTCTTCTTTAGGTTCCGCTTGACAATAGCCCAGTATTTCTCAATTGGGCGGAGCTCTGGCGTGTTGGGAGGGTTCTTGTCCTTGGGAACCACCTGCACGTTGTTGGCGGCGTACCACTCCATGGCCTTTTTACCGTAATGGCAAGATGCCAAATCCGGCCAAAACAGTACGGAACAACCGTGTTTCTTCAGGAAAGGCAGCAGACGTTTATTCAAACACTCTTTCACGTAAATTTCTTGGTTGACAGTCCCGGAAGCTATGAAAATGCTGCTTTTCAAGCCACAGGTACAGATGGCTTGCCAAACCAGATATTTCTTTGCGAACTTTGACAGTTTCGTGTGCTTGAAAATATCTGCTACCTTTCCGCTTCCTTTTGCCGTATAAAACTCCTGTCCCGGAAGCTGCTTGTAGTCGGCTTTGACGTAGGTTTCGTCGTCCATTACCACGCAGTCAAACTTCGTCAGCATCGTCGTGTACAGCCTCCGGGATCGCGCTTTGGCCGTCGTATTTTGTTTATCATCGCGATTTGGAGTCACTACCTTCTTGTAAGTCGATAGTCCGGCTCGTTTTTTGGCTCGATGCACGGTTGTAGACGATACACCCAGCTTATTTGCGGCATCTCGGAGAGATAGGTTAGGGTTTCGCTTGAAACTACCGGCAACTCTCTTTGTCGTCTCAGCGGCTTCCGGTTTTCGATTTCCCCCCGATCCAGACTTCCTGGCTGTCGACAAACGTTCCCCAAACACTTTAATTACATTTGTAACGGTTGATTTGGCAACTTTTAGCGATTTTGCCAACTTTGCGTGCGAGTAGCTCGGATTTTCGCGATGCGCGAGCAAAATTTTGATACGCTGCTCTTCTTGCTTGGACGGCATTTTGACAACTGAAGAGTGAATTCCAAAATCAAAATAGGAGCAACATTCTACACACACACACCTTCAAAATGAGGGGTGTTCAGGTTTTTTAAATGCAAAATTGAAAGAAATACGTCAAGTTGATATTGACCAAATTTTGACCGTATCGCCCTTTATGAAGGTTTACGTCTGTCTCATAACCTGCTAGTAAACGAGTTTGTAATCATGAGTTATGGTTGATTGTTTTCAAGAGTGGATGGGTAAAACGAAGGAGCGGGTTAGGGAAACTGTCGTTAGCAGCAAATCGCGAGCTGGCCTTTTTCATTTCGCCTTCCCATACATGCATGGACTCGCACTCATACAATATTGTTAGTTTATGTACGGATTGCGGAGCTGAAGAAAACACTTCCTTGATCGGAAAGCAATCCGCATGCTTTTAATAAATCCCTACAATTGGAAACTTTATTTCATCGCTATAAAATTTTCTGAGTCTAATGCTCTTTTCTGAAGGTAAGTTCCGATAGATAAGAAGTAGGCAGCGGGATTAATGTCCGAATATTAACAGTTCTAATTATAGATTACATACAGAGGGTTATTCCGAGAGACGAAGTGACGTTTGTCACTTGGTGAAGTGAGAAAAGTCACCTGCAGTGACGTGACTCTTCTGGGTAAATCAAATGGAGAGTCACGTCACTTCAGGTGACTTTTCTCACCTCACCAAGTGGCAAACGGCACTTCGACTCTCGGAATAACCTTCACAGCTTCATCAAATATCCCAGGTGACGCATAAACTGTTTAAAACCCGTCCCGTACCCAACGTTAGCACGAATCCAAACAGTATATCAGCGACAATATTGAAAGTACTTATTTGGGGATAAAGACATTTTTTTATTCCTATGGAAGTTACTACTAATGAAAACAACTCCCTAAGTCGTACAATATATCCAACAGGTTTCCTCTATTTTATTTTGCAGGCATTTTTCTTATGTTAACAATTTTTCGCAAATGTATAAAAAGCTTTTGCTCCAGACGGTTAAGTAAATCGGACTCAATTTGTATCGGCGTAATTGTTACAGGCTTTTTATTCACAATACATGATCTCTGATGGTTACCTTCTTTTTTGTGATTTCGAAGGCCTTCTCCACTAGGTATTATTATTTGGTATAATATTTCTTTTCCTATCGCGACGATAAACTTTAAAATTTGTATCCTCTTTTGTCTTTTTTTTTTTTTCTTTTCTTGGGTAGTGAAATTGCGTACTCTTCCACACGATGCTAACAGGTTCCACCTTACCATAGCTGTTTGATGTTCTCTTTGTATATATTAGACGTATAAAATAATCAATAACATAAAAAAAAGTATCGAGTAAAGAAGACACTGAGACATATGGGGGCGGCATACGGTCAGCAGGCACAGGATTTCTTCTGATTCGGATCCTTACTTCCGGCTGCCAGGGCAAAACGCTCCGAATCCATGATTTCTCCCGCATTTATCTGCTTGTCATTCGTCAGGATCTACAAGTGCCAATTGATTAGAAAATTTGCATCACTCTCAAAACCCACATTTACCTTATTGACTAAAGATTTGGCAGCCTCTTCAATGTTGACATTCTCCTTGGCAGACGTTTCGAACCATCCGGCAAAGCCGTGCTCCTTCACGTATTCATCCAGCTTGGCCGGCGTCGTGACAATACCTTGTTTCTGTTGATCGCTCTGAAAAGACACACTTGTATTAACTAACATTCCTAAACAGTTTAACCAAAAAATGGGCACCTTATTCGCCAACAATATACACGGAATCGGCTTTCCGTCCGGCAGCTGTACTTTCGAGTCGAGATCCTGCTTCCACTTGATGACCGCATCGAAGGTTGCACTTCGCGTCACGTCGAACACGATGAAGGCTCCGACTGCTTCCTTGTAGTAGACGCGGGTCATGTTGCCGAATCGTTCTTGACCTGCAAACAAATTTCGTCAACATTCGAACGTTTGCCAATAATGTTTCCTAAAGTCCTTACCAGCAATATCCCACAGCTGTAACCGGATGATTGTGTTCTGGTCCCAGTTCAGCACTTTGAGGGCAAAGTCGACCCCGATGGTGGCCCGGTAGTTCTGGCTGAAGAACTGGTGCACATAGCGCTTGATGAATGACGTCTTGCCGGTGCCCAACTCGCCTATCACCAGGATTTTGTACAGGTGCTCGCGCTTTTCCGTCGGTCCCGTGGACATGTTTGACTGCAAAATAGAAAACAACAAAATATAAATAAGCTGGGAAATTAGGTTTTGATGGAGGCGCAAATAATTGAAATTAAAAGTCAAATGCCGAGAAAATGCGAAGAACAAAACGAAAATCAACCGATGGCAAATTTTTGCCTTGAAATTATTAAATTATTTTGCAAAGACACAGCAGATTATTTTGAAAACAAAACATGATATCATATCAAAATTTGTTTTGAATAATAATGCAGTCAAATAACGATGATGATGAGATACTACTATCCTTTGAAGCAAGGGATCTCCCTGGCACTGAAATAATATGAAAAACGATTTGATTTGATGGTATTGCTGTTTGTTATCTTCAAGCTCCTGTAGGAAGGGTAAACAATTGTAGGCGAACCAGAAGCAGAAATACTTACGCAAAATCCGGAAGAACAGACAAGAGAATCTCGCACAAGCAGCGATAGATTCGAACCCTCGATTAAAAGAATAAACCAACAGATGGTGTCGAAGGACAACAATAGGGAGGAGGCAGTCTCAAGCTCCCTATCCAAATCCTTTCACTTGGGTGCCCAGATGGTCCCTCCTATTCTCCAAAATATAATTTCTGTTGAATATTAAGTCATAACGTTGCTTTCTCTCCATGATGCTAGGAAATTTCGCACGAAATTATATTGCCGTAATACAGGTAAATTATTATATTCAAGATAACTGCCGCAGTTGCTATGGTTCCTTGTCCACCCCGTTCACGTGATTTCGAAAATCATCGTATTAATTCATAATTTTTTTTCCGCTCGACGGTTTGCTCCTACTGCCAGCTCCATCCCGCTGCGAAGAACTTGGACAACGTGAGACACTTTGTGTTCGGATATAGCTGATCCGGCATTTAAAACGTCCTATCCCTTCTGAAGAATGGCGAAAACGGCGAATCGAAACTTTATTCCGCCCACCCGGCAGTGAGCAGAAGCTGAAGAGTAAAACATCTTTCCAGTGAAGCGCGAAATCGTACTGGATGGCGAGGCCTACTTGACGTTGCACAGCAGCACACCGAGTACTTTACGTCCTCCACCCAGGAGGTAAGCGTTGACGTCAAATATATCTTCCACAACCGTTCACAGTTCCCGCAAAACGTCCTTCTGTGGCTGACGATCAGCGAGAAGCAGTGCACAGTGGGAAAAAAGGTGCCCGAAACGCGAACGAATTCTATATCTCAGCTCGGAGTGGAACGATTTCTGTAAATGATACATTAACTCGAAGGAAATTTTCCAAGGAATCAAATGGACGTGGTCTCATTGGCCGCACGGAACTGCTTGGGGAGCAAATGAGCTCATTTTACCCTGGTTCCCCTAATATTTCCTTGTTGTTCAGAAATTTCTTTGCTCGGTTTTATGAAAATCGATTGAAGTAAGTTTCGTTTACCGCACGGCTATGTGAATGAAGATATGGCTGATTTTACACTGATTCCCCTAAGATTTTCGTTTTCTTTTCAAAATTTTTTTGTTCGGTGTTTTGCTAAAGCAACAAAATAAGGTTAGTACCATGTAAATTTCCTGGAGACTTGGTTGGAGTTAGTTTCCCCATCTGTGAATGAAGATGACACATTTTACCCTGATTCCCTTAATATTTTTTTGTGATTCAGAAATTCCTTTGGTCGGTGTAACTCAAGATCAACAAAGTAAGGCTAGTCCTATGTAAAATTTTCTGGACAATCGATTGGTGCTGGTTTTGTTCACCGCACGGCTCTGTGAACAAAGATATGGCATATTTTACCCTGATTCCCCCAATATTTTCGAAATAAAGAAAAAAATCATTATTAGTAAACATAGCCCGCTCAAACGTCATCTAATGAATTCGTGCAAATGCTGTCACCTGCCTACTTTATACTGTTCAGGTGCTTACAGCTGACGGCACGAATGAATGCAATAAACTTCTTTGCATTCATCCTGATTCTCCCCGTCTCTTTTACTCACATTTTGATAGTTACCGGTAGTACATTTCCTTGTTATCTCTCAGATAACAGAATCAGGATTTTGTTGCTTTAGAAAAACACCGAACAAAAAAAAATTTGAAAAGAAAACGAAAATTTTAGGGGAATCAGTGTAAAATCAGCCATATCTTCATTCACAGAGCCGTGCGGTTAGTGAAACTAACTCCAATCGATTCTTCAGGCAATTTTACATAGGACCATAGTCCTTTGCACCGAATAAACTTAACGAAAGATATAAAGTTGAAACGACCTCTTAAGCTTCAACTCGGATAAATTTTTAATTCTGACCCTGTTGTATGATCTGCAAGATGTTTGCTTAAAGTCGTGCTTATTGACACTTATGCTTATTAACACTGATGTCGACATCAAGTCTGCCGAACATTCTTAACTGGGATTTAAT
This sequence comes from Aedes koreicus, assembly GCA_024533555.2. NCBI lineage: Eukaryota > Metazoa > Arthropoda > Insecta > Diptera > Culicidae > Aedes > Aedes koreicus. The sequence continues at coordinate 81,474 of JAHHFK020000728.1, read as the reverse complement.
CCGAGGATAATACCGGTTGGAGTTTACCGCGATTAAAATTCAAATCTTTCGTTCTGTTCATTCGGTGCAAAAGAGTTTGTTCTGCAAATCTTTCATATTTTTTGGATAGTTTGTTCAAAATGTTTTCAAATCATGAAGTTGTGGATATTTATTTGAAAAACTGTAATAAACAGAATGTTTTTGATTTTGTTCAGCAAAATGTGCAAGTGAAAGAAGATAAAGTGCATAGAAGTGTTGATGTATGGATGCGTACATTCAAATTTCATTGGAGAAATGTTGGAAGCAAGAATCGATTTTTGTCGTTCCAGGTAAGTTCGATTTTCCATAAATGAAAATGGATGAAATTTAAGAAGAAGTAACTCAAGAGCATTACATCGATACAAATATATTTTGCAATATTGTCCACTGAATCAGCTCCTTCGATAAGCCAAGTTTGATGTTTTAAAGAGATTTACACAATATATTTAATGAAATCATAAATAAAATTACATTACCTTCCAGACGACAATATGTGGAAATAACAAAGCTTCGGCATTTCCCCATTATCTGATGAAGAATTTAAGCGCAAATTGTGTCATAAACCTGAACCATGTTAGAGGAATCCTTTTTCGATCTAAAAGATGAGTGGCGTGAATAATTACCATTTAATTCCGCTACAATTACTTATTAGATACCCGTTCAAGTAGACTGATGAAGTCTGTACGTAGTATGTATACAAAATACACGTACACTGGTAGGCAAAATAAAGTGCCCACCTCTTCGTTTTTTCAATTTCTCTCATTTACTTGGTTCAAATTAAAGTAAACACAGTGTAGTTTTTTTTTCTTATTTTATTTTTTATATTCTTTTTAAGTTTCACTTATGGAATACTGAAAAAAAGGAGTTTTACTTAAAGAAAAAGAAAATCAATTTGTGTTGAAAAAAAAAACAGTGACAAAATAAAGTGCCCACTTCAAAAATCGATATATTTTCGATAAGTTTCCATTGGAAGACCCCTCGATTGTTTATGTTTTGATATTTTGACATGTTTTGAAGCAAACGGCTCAACCTGGTGCATTTGTATACGTGATCGCATTTGATTCAATTGAAAAAAATGGAGAACGCAGTGCTTTCGAAAGCAATTCCCTTGTGTATCCGAAAATTGGTCGTTCGTGATGTGCAAAACGGTGAATCGCACCGGGCTGTCGCTAAGAAGTACAGTATCAGTAAGGCAGCGGTTGGCAAAATTCTTCTGAAGCTTAAAACGTTTGGATCAGTGGTGGATCGCCCTGGCAGAGGCAGGAAGCGGAAAACGGATGCGAGAACGGACACCAAGATCATGCGCGAAGTCAAGAAGAACCCGAAGGTAACTGTCCGCGAGATCCAGGAAACCCTTCAGTTATCAGTTTCCGGTCGAACTGTTCGTCGCCGTCTCGTAGCACAGGGGTTGAATAGCAAACTTGCCCGGAAGCGCCCATTTATCAGCAAGGCAAACAAAGCCAAACGGCTTAAGTTTGCTAAGGAGCATGCTGATAAGCCCCTAGAGTTCTGGAAAACGGTTCTCTGGACGGACGAATCAAAATTCGAGCTGTTTAACCGAAAGCGGCGGGTTCGTGTTTGGTGCAGATCGGGAGAGGAGCTTCAGGAGCGCCACATCCAAGGCACGATGAAGCATGGAGGAGGAAATGTGATGGTCTGGGGGTGTTTTTCGTGGGGTGGAGTGGGAAGCATTGTGAAAATCGACGGGATAATGACGGCAGATTCTTACATCAACATCCTGCGAGAAAATCTGGAGGTTTCGCTGATCCAGACGGGCCTTGAAGAGAAGTTCGTATTCCAGCAGGACAACGACCCGAAGCATACTGCCAAGAAGACCAAGTCTTTCTTCCGGTCTTGTCGGATCAAACCACTGGAATGGCCTCCACAAAGCCCGGACCTCAATCCCATCGAGAATTTGTGGGCGATTCTCGATGCCAGGGTTGACAAAACTGGTGTTACTGATAAAAATAACTATTTTGAAGCCCTGGAGCGCGCCTGGGAAGAGCTAGATCCACAGCACCTAAAGAACCTGGTCGAGAGCATGTCGAAGCGCCTGCAGGAGGTCCTGAAGGCCAAAGGAGGACACATCAATTATTGAAATGCTTTTATTTTACTTTAATTTATGTTTTCTGTAGCCTAAATGAAGTGGGCACTTTATTTTGTCACTGTTTTTTTTTTCAACACAAATTGATTTTTTTTTTCTTTAAGTAAAACTCCTTTTTTTCAGTATTCCATAAGTGAAACTTAAAAAGAATATAAAAATTAAGATAATAAAAAAAAAATACAGTGTGTTTACTTTAATTTGAACCAAGTAAATGAGAGAAATTGAAAAAACGATGAGCTGGGCACTTTATTTTGCCTATCAGTGTAGCTGTCAAAGGATATATAAACTTATGAGCAATTACAGTGGAATTGAATAAAAAAATTGCACAACACTCAAGTTTTAGATTGATATTCCGATGAGTTTTTGATTATAAAAATCAAGTATTTTATTGATATTATCCCCCTTGTTCAGGTAAATAAGGATGAAAAAAGTAGTTGAGGGATTTGCAGCAATCTTGAGCTGCCTTTGAACATGCTGTTAATGACACCAGTTTTTGGAGCAGCTTCCTCTAGGCCTGATTTATTTAATTCTTCCATCACTGTAGTATTTAAAAAAATTGAAACTAATGAGTTTTATTTTGCTTTGTTTTGTGTTTTGTTCCACACTACAACTACTTTGATAAAGAAATTTGATTAAGAAACGCACTTATTAAAAGTGTGATCTGTACTGAAAATAGAGCAGATAGGAGAATAACTTTAATACGAATTTTGATTAAACAGCTTTCACCAGTAACGTCTCCATCATCATCCATGCCAACCCCATCCAAAAATGTCAACGTTGATCGTGACTCTCTCAGGGTCAGGAACATCACAATCATCTAATAAGCTTGGTAAAGGGCGAACACGAAATTATTGCGACACATTCAACAGGGCATAACTTTTTTAACCATTGGGTAAAAATCAACCAAATTTTGCACACTTTCTCATTGATGTGTATTGTTTACATGCTGTCAAACTCGAAATCGTGTTTTTCGATGCAACGAAAATGGAGGTGAACCAACGCGAGTCGAGAGAACAAATTCTTTCCAAACACCTGGAATTTCCTGACCTGTCGCACCGGCAGTTGGGAAAAATGTTGAACATTCACCATTCAACCGTCTCCAGAGTGTTGAAGCGGTTCCAGGAGCGGTTGACGTTGGACCACGGCAAAGGAGCTGGAAGAAAACCGGGACCGGAGAACAAAAAGACGGAGGGAAAGGTGAAGCGGATGATTAAAGCAAATCCCAACGTCTCAAGCCGTGATTTGGCTAAAAAGATCGGCACGTCGCAGAACTACGTCCAGAATGCAAAGAAGAGAGCTGGACTACATACATACAAGGTACAGAACTTCCCAAACCGCGATGAGCGGCAACAATCGACGGCTAAAACTCGAGCACGGAAGCTCTACGAGAAGATGCTGACAAAATATGGCTGCTGTGTGATGGACGACGAAACGTATTTAAAAGCCGATTTTAAGCAAATTCCGGGGTTGGAGTTTTTCACCGGCAAGAGCAAGTTCTATGTGGACGACAAATTTAAAAAGAAGAAAATGTCGAAGTTCGCCTCCAAATATCTCATTTGGCAGGCCATCTGCTCTTGCGGACTGAGGAGTGAGCCTTTCGTGACAAAGGGCACAGTAAATGGCGAGATCTACAAATCTGAGTGCCTCGAGAAGCGCCTTTTGCCGTTCTTGCAGCACCACGACGAAGCTCCGCTATTTTGGCCAGATTTGGCATCATGCCACTATTCTAAAAGTGTCCTGGAGTGGTATGAGGCCAATTCTGTCCATTTTGTTCCAAAGGACATGAATCCGCCAAACTGTCCGGAGCTGCGCCCGGTGGAGCAGTACTGGGCAATGATGAAGCGGGAACTTCGGAAGAGCAAGAAGACAGTCAAAGACGAGAAGGACATGTTAAGAAAATGGAAAAAAAAAACTGAGAAACTGGTACCGGATGACACTGTAAAGACTTTGAGGGAGGGCATCAAGCGAAAATGCGTTCAATTTTACACTCAAGGCTCCATCGATTAACTTTTCTTTTGATTTTTGAAGTAAATATATGTATAAAACTACCCTAAAATTTTGGTTTGATTCTAAACATTATAAGAAAATTGGCATGACATTTTCGGTGTCGCAATAATTTCGTGTTCGCCCTTTAGACATAGTTCTGTTCAATGATTCAAATTGTGATCTTAGGTTGATATAACCTGAATGTTTAGTAAAAATGACCTTAATTTTTGGTTGGGTAAATACCAACTTCAAAGATAGTTGAACACAAACTAACGGGTGGTCAATAAAAAATGAGAATGATTTCAATACCTTTCTGTAATTAAAGTAAAGAGCGTAATTTTTTTTTCTCTCCAAGAGAATTGCTCTCTGGGCTCCCTAGAAATGGGTGGCATGTTTCTTTTCGCTCGGGTGCTGTCAGTTCAATCAAAGATGGCGTCGAAACAGCAAGCACTCCGCGAGCGTGTTGTACGGTTTTGCGAAACGCATGATCATCGTGGAACAAAGTTTACGGTAGACCACTTTCGAGACGAAAACGTGCCCGTGAGTACAGTTTACCGGATCCTGGCATCTTTGAGCGTGGAGCGGAAGGCCGGTAGCGGCCGTCCGGCGAAGATAATGGCGAAGAATAAAAAGGAAGCGTTGAAAAGGCTGTTCGACAACAAGGACGGAACGAGTTTGTGTGACGCCGGCCGAAAATATCACTGCTCCCATATCTTGATTCACCGAACCCTCAATTTAGTTTATTTCTATTCATCAACAGATTTTGTACAAATCCCAATGATGTTACTTAAAGCTAAACTAGAACGGTACATTAATGGTCATGACATAAAACAAACTAAAAATTACACTATCGATGCGAATTAGACAGGTCTTTAAAAAAATGACTAAACTTACGACGAAGCATCTGGCGAGTCACGTTAAAATCAAACAAGGCGGAAACCCTATTAAAAAGTCTTTGTAAACCGCCAATTGCGCCAAACATACTGTAATTGGTTCGTTGTGGAGGTAACCGCAGCATCGAACTATTCCTCAGGGCTCGGGGCTGCACGTTGATATTGATTTGCTCCAGAAGATCAGGACAGTCGATGCGTTAGCCGCCGAAAAAAAACCCCCCTCTTCTCTCCCCCCGCCCACAGACCAAAAATTATTAAACCGACACCGTCTTTCATCCGCCAAACAAAGGAACCCCCCCCCGCAATTTTACACACCGCAAATCTCACAAACCCCCGTTAAACACCCCCTACTCTAATGACACCGTTGGTGTTATGAGGAGTCCACACAACCGAGCAATACTCTAATATAGAACGACACAAGGAGCAGTGCAACGATTTAAGGCAGTAGATGTCCGTGAAGTATTTAATAAACCGAAAGATGAACCCCAGAACGCAGGAGGCTTTGCCGACAGTGTACGAGATATGCTGCTTGAAGGTGAGTTGGGTGTCCAGAATTACTCCTAAGTCCTTGACTTGACTGACGCGCTCAATTTCGGTGCCCAACAAGACATACTTGAATAAAATAGTCTGTTTCTTGTGCGTAAACGAGATAACCGTCCATTTGGCCGGGTTGACATCCATACGATTCAAAGCGCACTAGTCGGCAAAAGCATTTAGCTGACGTTGAAGAAAGCGACAGTCGTCGAATGAGTGCACTCGAAAATAGAGTTTTAGGTCGTCTGCGTAAGATAGTCGTGGTCCTTCGAAAGCCAAATTTACGTCGTTGAAGTAGATCAAAAAAAAATCAACGGTCCCAAGTGACTACCCTGCGGTATACCAGACGTGGCTTTGAACATGTGAGACTGACAATCTCCTATGACTACAGCCAGATGACGGTCAGTGAGGTACGATTGAAACCATTGCAACAGGCATCCGTTTATCTCAAGATGGAGGACATCATCTGTCGGAAGAAGACTAGGTCCCCCGAGTACACAGACGAGCAGATAGCGACCGTGAAATCGTAGTGCCGGCGGTTGACGAAGAACTACCGCGGGACGTCGTTCGTGCTGGACGACGAAAGATACTTTCCGCTCTCGAAGACCCACATTCCAGGATATGACAGCTACTATTCCAGCAACAAGTCGGCCACACCCCCCGAAGTAAAATATAAGTTTAAGCATAAATTTGAAAAAAAAAAGTTATGCTGTACATCGCCATATCGGACAGAGGGATTTCAAAGCCGTGGTTCAAGCCGAGCGGTCTGGCCATCAATCAAAAAGTGTACCAGGAGGAGTCTTGAGAAAATTCTGCCGTTCTTAAAGGAGCATCACGCGGATGGGAAGAACCCCTAGTAGCACATTTGTTACCATTCGGTTGTGATTGCATAAATGTGACTTATTTTAGTCATAATCAAGTTGCTGCAACTAATTTTGACCGTAATGTGCTACTTGGGACGTCTTCTGGCCGGACAAGGCGTCTTCCCATTACGCCAAGAAGACGCTGGAGTATCTTGAGCAGAAAAAGATACCGTACGTGCCGAAAGAAAAGAACCCAACCAACTTGCCCCAGTGCCGTCCCATTGAGGATTTTTTCGGCTCCCTCAGTGCCCTAGTGTACAAAAATAATTGGCGGGTCAAGGATACGAAGCAGTTGACCACGAGGATCCGGAATTGCATCCGGAAGATGGGCGTCAGTGCCGTTCAGCGCTCTTGTGCGAGCATCGAGACTAAGTTGCGTCGTACGGCTGACTAGGGCCCCTTCTTCAATATTCATTGACGTTTATTTGAAGAATAAACATTATGTTTTTAATAAAAAATACTGAATTCGTTGAAAAAAAAATTATTTTTTTTACTATATGACTGAAAAAATTCTCACTTTTTATTGAACACCCGTTGGAGGATTAGTTTGCCTAATCTTATGTCAGCAACATTCTATCGGCGTGTAAATTTCGAAAGTCCGGTGTAAAATTAGTGATTTAGTGTCGTTTATTATTTATAGTGATAAGGCTTTGGCATTTATAATTGTTATATGCTTTTGTTAAAAAATAAATAAAACGCCGTATAACCGACAGAGCAGTAAGTTATTTTTGTATCTGCAATGAGACCTTAACTGCCAGTAAACGCATAGCTGTCTATGCTTTATGGTATTACCAATACAGCGGACAGTTTTGTGTTTACCGGTAGTCCAACTAAGAAATAAATGAAACAAAAAATACGGGAGCTGTAAAATTATTTTCATTTGATTTCAACAAATTGATTGGTTATTTCAAACAATGCTGTTAAAATATAAAAGTTTACAAAAAGATCAGATTTTTGCACATCCATCTTCAGTAAGATTTATCAAAAATAAGTTCACTAGGCGTGCACCTTTCCGTGCACCTAGGAAAAACCATAATCTACACAGATAAAAAGAAACATTGAATTTTCTGCGTTATCTAATGCAAATAAAAGGAATGCTAGATTTGGCAGAAAATAATGGGATATTTCATGTTAATTTAAGCCAGATAACGCCTGAATTTAGCCTGTTGTGTAAACAATTGCAAACATTGTTGTATGGCCCATGAAAGATTGCAAACAATTTCGTTGTTGCCGCCTCCTTTGGCTTGGAATTAAACGAGGGGAAGTTTTACGCGTTTGTTAAAATTAATTATTATTTTCTGTGTGTGTAATCCAAAACTAGCCATTATTATGATTGATTTGCCTAGCAAATTTGGATAATTGGTGTTCAAAATTATAGAAAATACTAAGAATATTTTTTTATATATTCTTAAATATACAAGACTTTATGATTTTCGAGTATCGTCTCATCGAAAAATAAAAAAATAAATACACAACAGAAAACAACCATATATTTGATAATTCTTTCAATTTCTCATCAAAACAGATTAAATACAAATTAATGGGCTGAAATCCACTAAATCGACTACTAATCAACTTCTTTTCATCCCGAGTTCCTATTTGCGCCTCACCACACTCGCGCACATCTTTGCAATAAAAATCAAATTTCACCACACCGCCATCCCATCCCGTTATCACCGAATAGTCATTCACTGCCTATAAAACGATCATCAAATTCAAAACAACCCGCCCATTAACCGTAATCAAATGCACATTTCAAATCGCACTCACCAAATTGTCGCCCTTCTCCAGCAGCAAATCGCCATGCGGCGACATTTTATTCTCCAGGAAATCACCCGACTCCAGCGAGCTGCCGGCAACACTGGACAAAAGCGAGGGCCTTCCGGTGACCAGTTCCTCCTCTTCCGGGGTGAACAACGTCGGCTGAGCTACGTACGCAATCCGACGTCTGGAGTTCTCACTCAGTGGACTTTCGTCGAACGAGGATCCTCGTGCCTCCAGAGAACCGTACTCCTCCAGTGATTTGGATTGATTGAAGTTACCGGATGGGGATCCAATGTCCGCTGCCGCAACCACTCCGATTGTGGGTGTGAGGAGCGTCGTCTTTGCCTGCTTGGCACTGGATGTACGATCCGGACGCACTTGGCTGCCGATGTTGAACACTATTGCATCACCACCGCCACCACCCGATTCGGCCGATGAAGTGGAAGCTTTGCTGTCCTCGGCGACGGTTTCTTTGAAGCCGGAAAGATTGGGGTTCTTTATGTTGTTTCCGAGTTGATATGGCTTGGCTGCTTCCTGTGTGCGGACGGTGGTCAGGACCGGTGTCGGTTCGGGCTGGGGGGTGACGCTGGTGGTATTGGCAGCGGAGGTCTTTTTCTGAGTGTCCTTCTTCATAAAAATATTTTTCAATTTTTCGGCGGTCGATTCCGTTGGGGATTTTGGTGCGGCTGATTTCACCACGTTGTCATTCACCTCAAGCGTTTCGACCACGTTTTCCTGTTCCTCGCCGAGAGCGAGCGAACCGTTTTCGGTTGCTGCGATCGTTGCTTGCAAAGGATCAGATTGGAAAAACTTCTCGCGCGAAGTAAGCGCTGACTGATCGCTCGGGACGACGGTGCTTATTTTGTCGATTGAAATTTTATTAATTTCGGCAATGTATTCACCACTGAGCAGAGAACTGATGGTTATCTCCTTGTTGGAGGAAATGGCGACGTTGTCCTCGATGGCGGTTGTGAGTACTTTTGATGAACGGGAAACACTAATTGGTTTAACAGAATCAATCGAGGCGGCAGTGGGACCCGGTGCGACTGTCTTCGATTCACCAACACTTGCGACTGAGGCGAGGTTCTCTTTATCAACGCCGCTCGTCGATGATGACGAAGCCGACGAAGGCGATTCGGTGACAGCAGCAGCGGCGACGCCCGAAGCCGATGCAGTCACTGGTAACTGAACACCGGAAGAAGCCTTAGAACTCCCTTCGACTGGCCTGGCGACACCTTCAGCCTGTTCGTTGACCAATGTGATTCTCATTTCGGTCTTTTTCGGCGAAATGGTTCGCACCACTTTGGGTTCACTGTCGAGTTGTTCGATTTTGAAACTGTCACTGGGCTTATCGCCTTCGTACAGACTGGTTTCGGACACGCTGAGATTAGCTCCCTCCGGGGTTCGTCTCTTGATGCTCAGTGGAGTCTCGGTCGTTGAGGCGGAGTTGTCGTCCTCCAGGGACGATGCGTTCGTTGGGTTCGGGGCAACTTTCGCTTTACGACCGGCTAGTTTCTTGACGAAACTCGCCGCCCGACTTGGTTTGCGAGCCTTTTTGGCTTTCTTGTCCCCGGAGAGCTCATCAATCGATTTTGTCGTCTGTAGGACCGGAGGTTCTTCCTTTATCGCTGGAAGACTCTCGGTTGACTTGACCTCTTTAAGCACGGGCGTGGGAGGCGGTGATGGTGTGGGAACTTCATCCGACTGAGGCACAACTTCCTCCGGTTTTTCCTCTTTTTCGTTCTTTTTCCTACCCGGAATCAACTTCTGAGCGTTGCTCCTAATTTTCTTAAACGACAACCCACGCTTCTTCTTCTTTTTCTCCGGTTGTCTGACCGGTGAATCCGACATGGAACCCACATCGGATGCCGTAGTGGACACGGTTTCCACGGTCATTTCGACCGGACTATCCTCAGACTCAGTCCGATTCATCGCTAAAAGAAAAACAGCTCACACGCCAAAAAAAAACCCTTCCGAGCGACGCTCACTTGGATGTGGATCCCGACCGTTTCGAGCGCCAGAAAACACTAACTCCCTGTCACCAATGTTTTTGTTTTGCTAACAGCGGAACAACGCACACCGCAGGGCTTGCTGCGTCTCACACTGGAGAACTTAATTCGATTACCAACCAACGACACCAACGACGTTCCACGACGACGTCTCGTTTCGAAACTTGCTATTCTGTTACATAAATATCCCACACCAACAGCAAAACACAACCGACCGAACGACTAGACCTCTGTGTATTATGAGTTTATTTTTGCACAAAAACTGAGAACCAGCCCAAGGGGGGTGTTCTTCTCAGCAGCACTGCACGCTCTTCATGCACTACTAGTGCAAGGTATCGAATTTCCGAAAAAAAAGCAACCTTCTCTCCCACTTCTAAACGCCACACACTCTTCCGATCCCTCGACAAAACTTCAAGGCACTCGACTACACCACAAATGGCATGTCCGATCCAAATCCGCGCTCTTGGTAAACTAACTAGCTTTGCGCTTCCTGTCCTGTTCCCGGGAAAACACGCTTAATCCAACCAGCTTGGCGTGATTAAATCCAATGAGCTGGAAGCGATTCGAGGAATTGGAATAAATATTTTCGTGAGCCGTTGCCGAAATTGCCGAACCAATCTGATCGCTCGAGGAAAAGGCTATCAGGGCAAGTGCCGATTTTTGTCATCGCCGACGTCGTCCCTCGTGCTTCCCGAAATTTTATTACCCCACTGGCATTCAGACGACTCCGAAGTTCCTGCGAGGCAGATAACCACTCAAGCGATGCCGAATTTGATCCCAAACGAGCAAAAAATAACGCACCGAACGAAAATATTCGACATCAACTTTGGCTGATAAGGTAAGAAATAGTTGAAGAATTTTGCATTCTACTCGAAAGAGAGTTAATAAAAATTAGAACAGTGAATGGGACGGGAGGAGATAAGACGTTAATATTACTATTTGTTGTTTTTGTTGCCGTCCAAGCTTCTGTTATTTTTTTACGCTTGAAGTTCTCGGTCAACTAGTGGCATTATTTTGTGCTGCCGTTGGGGAATATTTAGATCAAGATTGTTTCCAATCCGTACATTGTAGGGAAATCGATGTCGGTTCAAGAAGAGCTCACTCACTCGAGCGTGGCATGAAGTGGCAATAGCAAAACCGAGCGGCTACTACTGGTGGCCCTTTAAGGGAAAATTGATCTGGCGGCGATCGATTTCTGTGCGTGGTGATTTGACGGATATGAAAAGATTATGACTCAAATTTCAGGCATGAGAGCCGTGAACTACATAAATTAACTTGTATGGAAATTAAATCGTCAACTGAGGCCGGAAATATAATCAGATCATTCGAATCTCAAGACTAGAATGGATTTGAAACGAAGACTCCTTTGTATGATTCAGAAATCCAAGAAGAACCATCAGGTTCCACCAGCTAGCATGTGACACCTAAGTGTCTAATGGAAAATAGTCAATTCTGAAATCAGGCGAGGTAATTTTCTGTAGTTTCAAATTCTTATCAAGAAGCAAAATCTGCCAAATGAGTGGATTTGGATAGGATTCGGATTGGATTTGGATTGGATTTGGATTGGATTTGGATTGGATTTGGATTGGATTTGGATTGGATTTGGATTGGATTTGGATTGGATTTGGATTGGATTTCGATTGGATTTGGATTGGATTTGGATTGGATTTGGATCGGATTTGGATTGGATTTGGATTGGATTTGGATTGGATTTGGATTGGATTTGGATTGGATTTGGATTGGATTTGGATTGGATTTGGATTGGATTTGGATTGGATTTGGATTGGATTTGGATTGGATTTGGATTGGATTTGGATTGGATTTGGATTGGATTTGGATTGGATTTGGATTGGATTTGGATTGGATTTGGATTGGATTTGGATTGGATTTGGATTGGATTTGGATTGGATTTGGATTGGATTTGGATTGGATTTGGATTGGATTTGGATTGGATTTGGATTGGATTTGGATTGGATTTGGATTGGATTTGGATTGGATTTGGATTGGATTTGGATTGGATTTGGATTGGATTTGGATTGGATTTGGATTGGATTTGGATTGGATTTGGATTGGATTTGGATTGGATTTGGATTGGATTTGGATTGGATTTGGATTGGATTTGGATTGGATTTGGATTGGATTTGGATTGGATTTGGATTGGATTTGGATTGGATTTGGATTGGATTTGGATTGGATTTGGATTGGATTTGGATTGGATTTGGATTGGATTTGGATTGGATTTGGATTGGATTTGGATTGGATTTGGATTGGATTTGGATTGGATTTGGATTGGATTTGGATTGGATTTGGATTGGATTTGGATTGGATTTGGATTGGATTTGGATTGGATTTGGATTAGATTTGGATTGGATTTAGATAGGATTTGGTTGGATTTGGATTGGAGACACAAACTGTGTTCACTCAGATAAAAAATGACAGTCGTCTGTCAGTGTATTGAGTTATACGATGAAGATAATTCCAGCAAAAATGAGTAAAGCACCTGCTTTTTATCGCGTTACAAAAGTGTCATCTTTATAAAATGAACAGTCCTTAGTAAAGTACTATCATACTTTGTGAGAGGCCCAAACAGCCTTAATGTTGGATAAAATCGTTTCAAATCAACACTCAAGTGAAGTTTAAGCATCGTTTGTGTTCACACAATGGAAATCACTATTAAATTTTGTGAGTGGCCCCAATAGCATACTTAGTGTTGGTTTGAACCGGTTTGAATCAGTTCTCAAGCGTTATTGTTTTCATCTTGTTTCACCAACGACAACCATCGCCAACCATCACAATTTGTTAGTATCCTGAACAGCATCTCTACTGTTGCTTAACATAAAATAAAATCGACTAAGTGTCAGGCGCAGTTCATAAAATCTTTTTTTTTTTTAAAGTAAACCACCATCACAATTAATGAGTGACCCAACAGCATCCTCACTGTTCGTTTAAATTTGTACTTATATTAAAATATATTTTTGTTCATCTCCTAAATTAAATTTAATAAAAGATAAACCAGAATTCAGCGAATCGACTACCAAAACGAATTTTACTTCCAACCCAAACCTTTTATAAAATATGCTTGTCATTTCTCGTCGAAGTTCAGTGTTTGCGGCATTCAAATAAAGCGAGTATCATAAACAACAAATTCCTACCCTTTTCATATTTGACCTGCATTCAGGTTAAGCCGGCACCGGTATTGACTTAGTCTAGGATCATCAGTTTTTTCACATTAAGAATGTAGTCCCAAGCGTCATCTGTTGGTTTTCTGCGTAATTACAGCTGATCTAACAGTGACGGAGTACCAACCTTGGGCGGTCAATAATGCTCATGCTCAAAGGACACTGTGACGAACAGAGTTCACAACACTACGAAGTTGGCCATCTACTGCTTTTTCCCAACAGCCACGAAACATGGACCCAAACGCGCCTTCTGTGTTTTTGATTGGAAGGTGCTACGGATGATGTACACGGAAAAAAGAAACATTGACTTTTATGCGTTGTATAATGCACATAAAGGGAATGCTAGATTTGGCAGAAAATAAAGGGATATTTCATGTAAATTTAAGCCAGATAACGCCTGAATCTAGCGTGTTGTATAAAAGATTGCAAACATTGTTCTATGGCGCATGAAAGATTGCAAACAATTTCGTTGTTTACGCTTCCTATGGCATGAAATTAAACAAGAGATTTGAGATTTTCAAAAATGAGTCTACGTGGTTTATGAACCGCCCCTAAGTTCGTTGTATATAACACTCGGCCTTCGCGGCCTTGGATGAAAATCGGTTTTCTAAGATATATATAAATACACTTCATTGTGAGAGAGGTAAATCCGTGGTAATCTAGTACAAGATTTATTAATTTTCAAAATTTACGGGTTTCCCAGACATTCCAGGACTTTGGCCCCTCAGAATCGTATTTGCGCAAATTTGTGCAAGATGAAACTCAAATTTTCGGAAAGCTTTAAAAAAATCTTTAAATAAGCCTATTGTGAAGTATTTGCGCGTGAGCACCATATTTAAAAAACTTAGTTGAAGTTTTTTTTTCCGATTCTCCATACATTTTATACGGGTGTAAAAAATCACGACCATGTAGAACCTATACTTTGAAAAATTGTGGAGAGCGCAATTTTCATCCAATCTTCATGAAATTTTGGAAAGAGAAATTTCAAAAAGTGTACAAAAATAAAAAATTATATTTATTATAAAATGAGGAAATTGATTTTTAGACTTTTTCCGCCTTGGAATCACTGTGCGACGCCCTGGCAAATATAGTGAACCAAACAACACGAAAGCTAAATTTTCTGAGGGAAACAAGACTGTTTGGGCAACTGTAGCGGAATCTCGAAATGGAACAAGCTGATGAAGAAAATGGGGAAAGCGGAAATGTGTCCGATGCTAACCCGGACGGACGCAGAAGATAATCGAAGTTGAAGCACAAGTGGAAGAAGAGAAACAGATGGAAAAATGTGGACGAAGATAAGCAGAAGAAGAAAGTTGGAAGGAGAAAAGACAAAGAAGAAGAGAGAAAATAAAGGAAGGAACAGTAAAACAATCGTAAGAAGCAGGAAAAGTTGAAGCTAACCAACGAAGTAATAGAAAGAGGAGTAGAGAAGTGGAAAAAGCAAAGTTGTAGAAGTAGAAGAATAGGAGTTGAAAAAGGAGGAAATGAAATGAAGATGTTAACGGATGAAGTTATTTCGTAAGACACGAATGCACCGTTCTGGTGTAAAGTGTCACTAATAAACAAAACAAAATTACTCTAAAACCGTGCGTGAAGTAAGATCAGTCCAAAATAGAGTAGAACCCTTGTGATTCTTCAGGAATGGTAATAGTCACTTTTAAAGACACTCTTGCTTATATATTTCACAATTTACAGTTCCAAAAGTGATGACCTCCTTAATTCACCAGAAGTGATGACCACTCATTCCACCGCAATCCAAATTTCCTGCCCGGTTAAGAATTTTGCTTCTCATTCCTGTTTGAGGCCTTCTGCACTTTGTAGGCCCATTTTTCCGACTGTTTCATGGTCTTCTGGATAACACAGATCGACACCTTCGATTTTCTAGCAACATCCCAGGTCGACATGTTTGGCTAGCATTTGAATTCTGCTACGACCTTTTTTTGCCATGTTGGGAGCAACTGGGCCACTTCTGTTACCACTTTTTTCCTTCCATTTGACAGCCAATCGCTCCTTGAAGATTTTTGCCAGACAGGACATGGTGGTATTACCGATACCAAATTTGTGGGAATCATTCGGATACGATTTGCTGTTGCAAAATCATAGCCGTACTTACTTCACGTATTGTTATGAAGCTTGACAGACGTACACTGTGGTACAAAATTGATGGAACAAAACCATTTTTTTCACTTACTCGTTCGTTTAACGTAAACAATTTGTTTTCTTCTGTTTAATGTATTTTTCGAATACTCTTATACATTAGTTCTTATCATTAGTATTAGCATTAGCCTTACCATTAGCATTAGCGTTGACGAGCCTCGTGGATGGAGCTACGATGAGAAATAATTTGTTTAAGACATTGCATGTCACCATGAAACGTATGCAGTAACGTATACGTTTCTTCATGCAATAAACCACGAAGACACTTCTCGATTGCTCACCTGGCCAGGTCCATGCCTACATTGGAGATAGGCAGGATTTGGTATTTACCTTGAGGAAACACTGGGCACCCACGTAGCCTTCAGTATATATCAAAGGATAAAGGAAATGAATATTCGGAGAGTATAGTTTAACAGAATGCCCTGTATAGTTAACAGAACAAAAATTTAATTCAAAATTGTCATTGCTAGCATCTAGTCTAAGAAAGTTAAGTGAAGCTCCATTTTTCTTCAAACGGTTGGGACCTAAACATTAACTATAGTCATAGCCATATACGACCTATGGTTATAGCACCAATACTCGCTCTCTGCAAAGAGAAGAATATCTGAAAATATGCTTGAAGAGGACCTGCGAGCACTCGGAGTTTTTGAGCGACGGACTATGGAGGCGAAGGATGAACCATGAGCTCGCGCAACTCGCCGGCGAACCCAGTATTCATAAGGTGGCCAAAGCTGGAAGGATACGCTGGGCAGGACATGTTGCGAGAATGCCGGGCAACTATCCTGCAAAAATGGTGTTCGACGGGAGTCCGGTTGTTACAAGACGACGTGGGGCTATGCTATACTATGTTATAGTATTGTGACGTTATGCCATGTAAATAAAATAAATAATCTGAGAATATACGGGTGAGAAAGTACGGATGGTGAAAAGCAAGTTCTCAGAGGATTTGCACTGCTAATCGCATAACTGCAAAAAAAAAAAAACATTTCACCACAGGGAACGCCAAGTCAAGTACACAGTAGAAAACCAGGTTTGACCTACAGAAATATACTACAGCTGGAGTCTCCTTTGTGTGTCTACTTTATCTTAAACTTCACCCGAAGTTCATGATACACTCCGTTCCAAAGATACAGGCCGAAAAGTGAAGCATTGTCACAGCGATCCGAGTTATCGACGGGAAGGGTGATCTTTTTAGTTCCAATTATTATTGCATATTACCAGAGTGCTCTGGTATTAACTCAGTTTTGATGGTTTTCCTTCACATTTCATACAGTCTGTGGCAACCAGTTATTTCGAGTATTAGTACACGACACTGAAGAAGTCTGCACATTGTAGACGAAATACGCGTATCTATCAAGATAAGCAATAAAGGTAGTTGGAATTAAATGGAGATTACTAATCTTTCTTCTCATTTTCTAGTTAACCTGTGATTTGAAAAACACGGTTCTGGGGCGCTCAGGCAGCTTTTTCGGCCAAAATTACAAATAATCACTCTTATTATTTCGTATGCCTTGGAAGGTGATAAGGACGGTGTTTCGTCATCGGCCCAAAAGCTTCAATAAATGGGTACCGGCTTGTCGAATTCCTGAGCGTTTCCAATGCCCTAGCCAATTTAGTAGTGTGCGAAAAGTGCGGCTCCGATATGAGATTTCAAGAAACTGGTATCCGTGTCCTGGGGTTTAAAGTCACAGTGTGCTGTGTGATTTGCCTGTCAAACCCCATTGTGAAGACTGCGTACTACAAAGTCGTTAATGCTATGCATACAGCCTCCACTGCCGTACGAGAAATCATCGCGAAGAAAGCTGTGCAGAGAGAGAAGGATTTCCGGCGACGGTTCTTGACCTGGACGTAAAGGGTAAGTTCTGTAAAGCATGCGATCGGTGGAAAGAAGAGAAAGGCACCACGGAATGAAGAATTGTACGAAGATCACAAGAGCAGCATCAACGGAACCACGAGGGAGTTTCTGGGAAAATGGAAGTGAATCCGATCATTGAAACGTTTCGTAGATCGGTCGATTTGCACGGTGTAAAATATAGTCAGCAAATCGGAGACGGTGTTACTAAAACCTTCAAGGGGATCTTGGATTCACAGTCATACGAGGACTTGATTGTGCACAAAAAGGAGTGTGTCGATCATGTACAAAAGCGAATGGGCAGCCGACTTCATCAGCTAGTGAAGCAGACCAAAGGACTCGGCGGAAGGGGAAATTGAAGAGCTCACCATCTAACATGGACTTGCTATCAGGAGGAACTCAGCATCGACAGCGGATATGAAGAGGAAACTGATGGCAACATTGCACCTCAAAATATCCACGGATGAGGAACCACAACATGACGGCTGTCTGGAAGGAGCCGATTCCTGGTGCTCAGCAACTACACACAAAAACCAGCTATGAAAAAAGAAATTTACACATCCATACTTCCTGTCTATCAAGATCTGAGTCACGATGAACTACTTGAACGTTGTCTCGGCGGATATACGCAAAACGCCAATGAAAGCATCAACGCTGTCTCCATAATCTATTCACAGCGGCAAGAAAGTTGTTGAAATTGCTTCAAATTTAGCGGCCTGCGATTTCAACGAGGGACTGAACGGGATTGTCAAAGTTATGAGAGTGCTGCAGCAGGACATCGGGACGACCTGCCATTCCTTTTTGCGCGAAGGCCGACAGCGAGCTCCGGAAGACGCGTAGGAGGTCAGGAGGGCATATTAGTGGCCAGGACGTGGCAAGAACTCGAGAAACGTGTTGTCGAGTGGGGTTTTCTATGATCCGGGCATAGCAAACTGAAGGTTTGTAGACAAATTTCATGAAAAACTGAACTGAAAACATCAAACGCGATTATGTTAAACCATTATCAACATAATCAACATAATCGAAAAATCCTACGTATGATGACAGGAAATTTATCGGAGATTAAGGGAAAAATATTACTTTCGTTCTAGCTCCACCGGTGCGGCCTCTATGATGTCCGCCGATCAGCAGGTTGCCGTTGGAGGTGCCACGCTGCACTTGGACTAGCGGCCGAAGAAGTTGCCCAATATAGGCCAAAAAAAAATATTTTTATCGCAAGAAAACGGCAGAATAAACATAGGTATGTGTTTAATTTTGGCCATACAGTTATGGTCATCGTTAAAAATTATCCCGAAAATCACCCTTTTTTCAGTACTACCCCCTAAGAAGAAAAACTACTAATTGCATTAAATCGATAAATTCTCCACCGTCAATGAAGAGAGTAGAAAGAACAAACCTTTCGCCCACATAATCTCTTCATAATAATATAATTGAAAGTAAAAAGGAAAGAGCTCACCCAAATTTCCAGAACGTGCGCATTCAGTATCGTAACCACAGCGGTGATTATCCGCAGTCGGTCAGTCAGCTTCCTAAATCAATTGAGGTGATCTCTAAATCAAACTTCCCCGAGTAGTGCCATCAGACTGAACTAGCAGCTCCCCTGTCGCACAGTTAGCCTTCCAGTTCTGGACACACCAGGGTCACACGCGATCATCAATCAGAACCAGTTCTCTCACGATTGCACGACTAAAGATGATCCCGGCAGACTTCCTATTTTTGATCTTGGAAGCAATCGACAAATTTGACTATACATCTTGTGCTCACATTGGTGGCATGTCAAATGAATCGCTCACGAACAAAACGACACTCATCACATCTTAGACAGATAGGAAGAATTACAGTTTTCAACGACCTTAGGAAAAAGTTATAAACAATCTTTACATATAAAAATGTACTGTCTGTCTGTCTGTCTGTCTGTCTGTCTGTCTGTCTGTCTGTCTGTCTGTCTGTCTGTCTGTCTGTCTGTAAAAAGGTTTCTATGGTGGTTTGAGACCCCTCCCTTCTCTAGAAGGGAGGCTCCCATACAAATGAAACAGAAGTTTCTGCATCTCTCAAGAACCAATCAAGCAAATGGAACCAAACTTGGCATGTGGGCTTTTCTGGAGGCGAAACATTTTTCTTTGGTGGTTTGAGACCCCTCCCCTCTCCTAAAAAGGGTGCTGTCATACAAATGAAACTGAAATTTCTTCATAACTCTTGATCTAATAAAGCAAATGGAACCAAATTTGGCATGCGGGGATTTTAAAGGCAAAAAAAGTTTTTACGGTAGTTCGAGACCCCTCCTCTCTCTCTGGTATGGAGGGGGGGGGGCGGGGCTCTCATTCAAATGAAACACAAGTTTCTGCATAACCAATCAAGTAAATGGAACCAAATTTGGCAGGTAGAGGTTTTTGAAGGCAAGAAATGTTTCTAAGGTAACTCGAGACCCCTCCGCCCTCTGTAAGAGGGGGGCTCTCATACAAATGAAATACAAATTCGTGCATAACTCGAGAACTAATCAAGCATATGGAACCAAATTTGGCATGTGGAGGTTTTTGGAGGAGAGAAATGTTTCTATGGAAGTTTGAGACTCCTCCGCTATCTGGAAGTGGACGGGAGGGGGGTTTCCATACAAATGCAACACAAATTTCTGCATACCTCGAGAACTAATCAAGTAAATGGAATCACATTTGGCAGGTGGAGGTTTATGAAGGCAAGAAATGTTTCTTAGTTGACTCGAGCCCCTCCCTTCTCTGAAAGAAGGGCTCATATAAAAATGAAACACAAATTTCTGAATAACTCGAGAACTTATCAAGTTAATGGAACCATAATTGGCATGTGGAGGTTTTCGAAGGCAAGAAATGTTTCTATGGCAGTTCAATACCCCTCCCCATTTGAAGCGGGGGGGGGGGGGGCTCCCATACAAATAAAAAGCAAGTTTCTGCATAACTCGAGAACTAATCAAGTAAATGAATCCACTTTTAGCATATGGGGGTTTTTGGAGGCTAGATTTCTATATACATAAAAATGAATTTCTGTCTGTCTGTCTGTCTGTCTGACCCTTATAGACTCGGAAAGTTCTGAACCGACCAACGTGAAAATTTATATGAAGGGGTTTTTGGGGCTGGGGAAGGTTTTTTTGTTTGAGACCCTTCTCAGGAAGGGGGGCTCTCATACAAATGAGACACAAATTTCTTCATAACTCGAGAACTAATCAAGCAAATCGAATCAAATTTGGCATGTTGGGGGGTTTTGAAGGTAAGAATGTTTCTATGGTGGTTCAAGACCCCTCTCCTTTCTGAAGATGGGTGGGGAGGGGGGGGTGGCAAACAAATGAAACTCAGTTTTTTATTATAATTGAAGAGCCCAGTGTGATGGTTCGAGAACTAATCACGCAAATGGAACCACATTTTGCATGATTGTATGGTGGTTTGAGAAACCACCCCCTCTGGAAGGGAGGGCTCCCATACAAATGAAACACACACTTCTACCAAAAATGAGAACTTTCCAGGTTACTTAAACACAAAACGTGTATTTCTCGGGTAAGAAGCATGTTTTGATAGAAGTTTGAACCCCTCCCCCCCCCCCCCCCCCCCCCCCCCTTCGGAAAGGAAACCTTAAAAGTGCCAGTTATATTAAATTTTCCTTCATTTAGTTGCAAGCGTAGCAGCGCACGCACCGGGTTCAGCTAGTTACAGATAAATAAAAAACCATCCACCTTCGAGCAAAGCCTACTTTGAATACTAAAATTATGGAATTTATATAAATTGTCATCAATTACCCAGCCATGCATATTTTTATTATAGTTGAGCTGATTAAACTACATGTTGCTGCAATAACAAGGGTTCTTTTGCACGATCTGAAATCATTCCCAACTCATCCTTTATTATCGATGGAAAGTTATTAATTTGATCTTCAGTTTCTCAAATCCCCAAAACAAACATCTCTGACCTCCGATGGCTTACTCTGGCAAGACGTGGACTTCAACTCCGTGCGGTCACCACCTTTCACATTCTTTTTGGCTTCAGTTAATTCGTCGACCAACATAGGCTAGACTCGAATACTTTCAATCAACACAACTCTCCCGTTCATTTAAATCCCCAGCAAGTGCATTTAAGTTCCAAGCTGAAGCCAAACGGCGACACGATATCTCGCACTGTGGTGCCAAACGCATTTATTGGCAAACGCAGTGAAGTGCAAAGGGGTATCAAATAACCACGGCGACAGCAAGGGCGAGCATGTGCTGAAATCCTAACCATCCGGGGAGGATTGTGCAATCAGCTATAACTCCCCGCAAAAACCAACCAGAACCGTGTTTTTTTTTTGTCGTTCTGTAGCGAGTTTACTGAAGCCCTCCCGTCAGTGGTGGAATCAGTTATCAGGCGATTTCTTTTTCACACAGATCGTTGCGAAGTTTGAATTTTACTTTCACTGAACATCAAATGGAGTTATCCTTACTTCGAATTCAAACATTATCTGAAGACGGGGTTTTCATTACGCTCAAAGATTCCTCATAAGAAGTTCAGCACTACGTCCATTACCGACATTGAACGGACTGGAAATTTGATATCCTTTCAATAAACAGGCATTGGATTGGTTGTTCGATTCGACTCAGTTGACTATACAGACAAACCTGTCCCTATGCACTTTACTTTAATACACTGTCAATCCGGAAAGAAGACTTGTCAGTTTTCCAAGTCGGTACTCACTTCTTCTTTCGTTCTTAGTATTTTCAAGCGTCTTGCTTATCGCAGTAAGCTTATTGCCGACTTTCAACTTTGTGTTTTGTGATTGTGTGCTAATTATGCCCATGGAGTCGAAAACCTCTCTTTTACGAAATGTTCCTAAACCAGACCGGGAATCGAATTCGACCACCCTCAACAAGGTGTTGCCTTGCAACAGCGTCTTTACCGACTGAGCTAAGGGAGTCCACTCACACTAATTATACTGGTGGATATCTTTCAAAACCAAGTCCAACTTCTTGGAAGTTCAGTGGGGCATTTCGGTATCATCGAACAAGGGACAAACGAAAAGATTTCCATTTCATTTGCGTTGCACCTCGATCAAAGTGGAAACCGAATGGAAGCCAAAGAAAGTTTACTTCTTTCCGAGGGAAAGGCAGCCGACGGCAGGCCTATTCAAATATGACGACCGGACCGCGATTGTTGGCGGGTTTTCACATTTGGAAGCACCCATTAATAAGACAAACAACGAAGACGAGCACGCAGTTCTTAAACCGCTTATCGCCTCGAACAAATTGTTCCTTTTTCGTTCATTTGTGGCCATTAAAGAAACGGCCGAGCAGCGCAGTTGGATGAAGCCAAAGGTTAAGAAGAGAGGGGGAAAAAATAACAGATTCCTGATTTGTTCTTCTTTTTTCGATGACTGTCTCATGAATGATCGCATTCCAGTGGAGAGTCCTCTGAATTTACATTAAGCGAAGTGAGTTTTTGCAGCAGAAGCATGACTTCATGGCATAATCAAACAGATTTTTTGTCAATCGAAACCTTTGGCTCAAACGAAAATTCCTTTCGGATTGATTTTTCGATTCTCTTTTTTTAGGCTGATGATAGAAACTACGAATCGGTAATTGATAAGGTTTACTTTGAAGTATGAAGTCATGGTTCTAAATTACATGAATTTTTCTGTCTCAGTTCAAGGTAATGATCGTGACCAGATTGATTATTGAATAACGTCAATTAGAGCTTTGCTAAGGTTGAAAATATCAGTGATAAGTTGACTTCAAACACTACAAGGTGTCTCATGGGTTGTGAAAATGGCTGTACACTATTTTGTTTCACAGCTGTAAGATTTTCACAAAGTTGCGTCATTCGGAATAAAATAAAATTCTACCTACTTTTATTCTCAAGCATACTGCAGAGATGTGGACCTTCGAGAATTTAAAATATTTTTTGTACAAATTGTTTGGCTATTCACTTGGTTAATAACCCTTCTTTGTAACTTTTACGTCAAAGATGTTGACAATTGTTGGACGACAGTGTGATTTCCTTAAGAGGCTCACAAGCCGTGAACTTGCATGGACCATTGCAAAATTCCCTAGATAACCTATCATCTTGGGCTAGAAATCTAGGGATCCAATTCTTCCCGCAGAAAACTAAACTGGTAAGGCCGTTTTCAGCGGTCGCGGTCTATTCTAAATTTTGACATTTAAATAGACCAAACCAAATTCTCCATTTTCACCGGTGTGTTCTAATTTTTATTTTCGAACAGTTTTGGTGTAAAAAAAAGTAAAACTGTCATACGCTTTGTTTTATTTTGTGCCGAATTTGGAACGGAATCCAGCGCGTTCTAAATGTATTAAAACAGTTGGAAAAACGGCGTAAAACAACAACAAGGGCAAAGTGCACAAACGCGTCGATCGCTCGCTCGTTTTTCGGTAACTCTGTTTTCAGCGGTGTACGTTGTGTTGAACTATTGTTGTGAATGCGACAATTAGCCATTAATTTGATAAAATAATTTCTCGATCAATTAAATCCGAAAGTTACGTGCCGTTATCAATAGTAGGGGAAAGTGCTCTAATGTGGGTCTATAGAGCTAGAATTTGGCACATATTGACACTGATATAAAAGGTCGTTTAAACAAGCCTAGAATGCTTTTACAGCTTTGTTTATTTTTTATCATGCATGATTTTTGTAACAAATATTGTTTACACTTTACTTGAGTCTTCTCTAAAAAGATGTATTTCCCATATATTGAGTTCTGTGCACTAGGGAAGCATATGAAGGCTAGTAAGAGAGATGCTTTAGAAAATTCCAGTCACAAATATGATTTTTCGAAGTATTTGAAGCATTTCAAATAGCAACACAAGTTTGCACTCCTTGAAGTAAGTACACAAAAGGAAGAGTGACACAAGTTTTGCCAAGCTGAAAATTACAAACACCTCGCACCTTGCGCAATCAGCTAATAAGCCTAAAAAAGGCTTTTGAAATTTATGCGACCTTTAAGGGGTTGAGCGAGCTTAGATGCGGGATATTTGGAATTTTTCAGCTCCGTAAAACGTGTATCACTTCCTCTGCTGAGAAATTACTTCCAGAACCGGGTGTTGATTCACGAGACAGTTATGGGTCAAACAACGTTGAAGATCAAGACGGAAGTTTTGCAAGGTTCCATCCTTTGGATCGGAATGTTCAATAGTGCTAATGTTGGCGTAGTGATCGTTAGTTTTGCGGATGACATCGTATTGTCGATAACAGGATAGTGGAAAACGGAGGTACTGTTGGTCGGCAAATGAAAAGTGTCATTGCTCCGAAAGGATTGATGACGAACTGAACTTCAATAGCTATGTGAGCTATGCCCAGGAGAAGGCGGCGAAGGCAATCAACGGGGTGGGTAAGACCATGCCAAACAACGGTGGACAAGTTCGTTTCCGTTTAATACTTTCTTCCAGGACAAATGTAGTGTAAATGTAATGTAATGTAGATGTAGAAATTTAGGCACAAAGTCGGAAATAACGGCGATCCCGGAAGAGGTACTGGCAATGGAGTTTCAACTCAGGGTTTTCAACCGGTCGGAATGCTTTATTCAGGCCTGAAATCGTTGTCAAAATAGAGTTGAACTGAGGTCGCAGATTACCCAGCACATTACCGATGGTTGGTCAGCTAGTGTCGTACTCTCATCCAGTCAAACATAATAGTTACGAATATGAAAGCTTCCTCCGTGTAAATTACTTTTTATTTTCAGCTGTTTCAGCAAGAAGGAAATCCTTCACATCATTTACCATAAAACGGCACTTAACAGCCGCTCATCTTAATATTCGCCCAGCACCAACAAGTATTGGGAGGAATAGATCGCGATAAACGGGCACCTTTTGACTAGGAAAACTCGAAAACTTTTTAGAATCATTTTGAAAAGTCGAACGAGCTTAACACCAACCAAATTCAAACGAAGCAGGCGAAGTTCCAAAACAAAACAAACGAACGGCACCACATAAAATTTAGAACAATGGCGGTGTAACTGGAAAACAGTTAATCTATTTTTGGTGGTCTATATTTTTGGAACTGTTATAAAACTAGACCAAAATAATAGAACACCGCTGAAAACGGCCTAATGTTTCCTCGAAAGCATTACCCATCCTTATCCTAGCTTAATCTTTTGGACAGAAACATTACCCAATCGTTATCTTTCAAATACCTTGTGGTCTGGTTTGCTTCAAAGTGCACTTGGAATGCCCACATTTTGTATTTGAAGCAAAAAGGCCAAAGCAGGAACAACTTCAATTTGTGGCACTTGGTGGGGTGCTCAGCTGGGACCAGGGTTGCCCCATGCACAAATTTATCTAGATTGACACAGATTTTTTTCATTTTTTTTTCATACAGATATCTGTATGTGAACATTACAGATTTTTGAGAAAACCAAGATTTTTTAGATTTTTGGCAATTGCTTTTCCACTCAAAAACCTCAAATTCAAAATATGAGTACAGTTTAGGATCCAACTTTTTATCAATACTACTTTAAGTGTGCTGTTTAGGCCCATGAAGCAAAATACCACAATTAACACTGACACTACAGTTACAGATGACAGTCTGAAAGTCAGTTTGTGTGTGTGTGCCCCAAAATGATTTCTCCATGATTTTTTTTTATTATTTGATGTTTGATAATTTTTGAAGAAAATTTCATAGAGTTTCTCAAAGATGCTCAGACATTCCTTTAGATATTCCTTCTGGCGTTTCTATAGGTATTCTTCAGACGTTTGTAGGCATTCCTCCAGGGATTCTTTCAGGAGTTTCTTCTGACATTGCATCGGCAGTTTTTCAAAACTTTCTTGTGATGAAATGTTTGGAGTAATCCTTGATCTTGTGAAGTTTTGTGATTTTAAAGTAATACACTTGATACCTGAAAGAACTACACAAAAACTATACATTTGTTCCTGAAGTAATTCTTGGAGAAAATCCTGATTTGTTGGAGAAATCTAAGAAGATTTTTTTGCATGAATTCCATAATTTCATATATTTAATTCTTAACTTTAAAAATTCCGCAATGGGTTTTTGTAGAATTATTTTTCAAATTGTGTCTAGGATGCCTGCAACGATTCTTACATATAGTTCTCCAGATATTATTTCAATATTTTTGCAGGTATTTCGCTGGAGAAGTGTTTGTTTCAAAGTTCCGCAAGAGATTGCTCCAACATTTTCAGCAGAATTTCTTGCAGTGATTTCTACAAAAATACTATTCTTTTATTTTAGAAGTATTTTTATGCATTTATGCAGAATAAACTTGGGAAATTAGAATAAGGCTTGCTTCATTTAGAATTGGAACAAACTTTTGCTCATATTGTGGCGCTCCTGGTGGACGGATTTGGAAGTTCTTGGCGCCCACGTGTCGGGAATTTTGTCAGCTTCACGTATGTATTTTTGACATTCCGCAAATCGACTGTACTTTGTAAACAATCAACATGGAAGCCGAAAGAAGGGAAAAAATTGTGCACAGTTATTTGGAAAATCCATTGTGGTCTGCATCTAGGCTAGCTAAACAGCTGAAATTGCCCAGAAATACCGTATGGCGCGTTATCAAACGGTATAAGGAAACATTGACGACGATTCGGAAGCCTCAAGCCAATCGTCGGAGTGGAACTGTCGACCGGAAACTGCGTGGTAAGATTTTGAAGACGATTAAGAGGAATCCCAATCTGTCGGACCGTGATTTGGCCAGAAAATTCGGTGCTGCCCATAGTACCGTGAGGAGAACTCGACTCCGGGAAGGAATCAAGTCGTATCGAGCTAGCAAACAGCCAAATCGGACCATAAAACAGAATAGTGTTGCCAACATCCGTGCTCGGAAGCTATACGACCAGGTGCTGACCAAGTTCGACGGGTGTCTTCTGATGGACGATGAAACCTATGTCAAGGCTGACTTCGGGCAAATCCCAGGTCAAAAATTTTACTTGGCAACGGCTCGGGGGGATGTTCCAGCCAAATTTAAATTTGTTTTTGCCGACAAATTTGCACGAAAATTCATGATTTGGCAGGGCATTTGCAGCTGTGGCAAAAAAAACGAAAGTGTTCGTTACAAATAAGACAATGACGTCGGAACTATACCACAAATTGTCGTTCATTCGATCCCACGACCATCCCGTAATGTTTTGGCCAGATTTGGCAAGCTGTCATTACAGCAAAGTCGTTCAAGAATGGTATGCAGAGAAAGGGGTCCAGGTTGTTCCGAAAAACCTTAACCCACCCAACTGCCCCCAGTTCCGCCCTATTGAGAAATACTGGGCAATCATGAAGAGGAGACTCAAGGCAAAGGGAAAGGTTGTCAAAGACATCAATCAGATGAAGACCTGGTGGAATAAGATAGCTAAAACGATGGACGAAGAAGGTGTGCGCCGCCTAATGAGCCGTGTTACAGGAAAAATTCGAGAATTCCTTCGAAACCGTGACGAATAATTTTATCCGTATTTTTTCTTGAAAGTATGAAGAAAACGCTACATTTGTATAAAAAAAGATCTTGAGTTCAATAATAAATAACTGAAATACAGGCAATTGTTTTTGTTCCAATTCTATCTGAAGCAAGCTTTAATGTTCTCGATAGTAATTTTTGCTAAATGAAGCATACTTATTTCGTACGTGTTTTTTTGTTAGCTTTAATATAATCTTGCAGTGTGAAAACCTATACATACTTACCTTACCAATCAGACTAAGGCCGGCGTTGCCTCTGCTGTACACAGAAGTTGTTTCCATTGTAATCGGTCCATGGCTGTACTTCGCCAGCCTCGCTGTCTGCGGTCGCCTTCTACTTGATCGATCCACCTTGCTCGTTGCGAGCCTCTTTTTCTTGAACCTGTCGGTTCGTTTTCGAGAACCATTTTCACAGGGCTGTCGTCCAACATTCTTGCCCAGCCCATCGAAGTCGACCGATTTTTGCGATGTGTACGATGGGAGGTTCTCCCAGCAACTGGTGTAATTCGTGGTTCATTCGCCTCCTCCACGTTCCGTCTTCCATCTGCACTACAGCGTAGGTCGTACCCAGTACCTTCCGTTCAAAGACTCCAAGGATGCGTTGGTCCTCCACTAGCAATGTCCATGTTTCGTGGCCGTAGAGAACTACCGGTCTAATTAATGTCTTGTAGATAGTCAACTTTGTGGTTCGGCGAACTTGGTTTGATCTTAGCGTCCTTCGGAGTCCAAAGTAGGCTCGATTGCCAGCCATAATGCGCCTTTGTATTTCTCTGCTGGTGTCGTTATCGGCGGTCACCAATGAGCCCAGATACACGAATTCGTCTGCTACCTGGAACAAATGATGCCATATATCTGCAGTTACTTATCCTGCAGTCTCAAACGATCCAAAAAAATTCCAGATGACAGTTCTGCATTCGTCTGCCACTAGATGGCTATCGTTAGCGTCAGTTGTCAAATGGAATATGGAACGGTTTACGAAGCTCGTGTTTTTTCTCTCGTTATAATCAAACTGAGACAACGGTTTTATTGTTGTCATCTTTATGACCCGATGATGCAGCCATTTCTCTTCTTCTTAAGCTACGTATTGTCTCTTATCATCACAGCGAATCGTATCTTCCAGTCAAAAGCTATGGAATTCCTGAACATGTGCAATCAGCTGATGGAGCTGTAAATGATTACCTAAAACACCTGACAGATTTAGGGGTTTCAGATTTCGAGAAACAAATTCGTAAGAAGTCGGAAATATATAACGGGGAAGCTGCGCCCTTTAAGAGAGTTCAACTCGATTATTGAACAATATCCGAACTTCTTTGTAAGCGGTAAGGAACAGGCCATTGAAAATGATTTTCGTGAGCTGAGGACGATAACCATCTGCAAGGACAGCGAGGTGGAAGAATCAGAAGACTTCGAAACTTGTTGAAGAAAACGTCTGATGGGAAGCTGGCTTTTCACTTGCTAAGAAAGTTCATTGCGAACTTTTTACTAATTCCGCATTCGTTTGCAGGAGTGAAGCGAGTTTTCTCGGAATACAATCTGAATAAGTCCAAAATTCGGAACCACCTGAGTACGGACATCATGGTGGCCAAAGGAGGAAAGGAGGAGTTGATCAGCTAATATTAATACCAGAACTAAATTCTAAATTCAACAAATTAATGTACACGGATCATAACTATAATTGAGTGTTAATTCCGTTCTGATTTTGTTTACCTATCAAGGTACTTTAAGTAATCAAAACAAACACCTCATGAGTCATTATCATGTCAAAACTGGTCTGTCAGAATCGATATCCCCCGAGAAAATGAATCTTTCGTATACTGATCTGTTTTCCTTTTACAACACAAAATTTGAAGTAAAGATTTTTACCAAAATGTTTTGCAGTTAAACACAGATAAAAAATATTTGTTTGGCAAAAATTAAAGATGGGAACGAAAAATAATGTGGCAACCCTGGCTGGGACATGATTGCAACAAGCCGTGCTTTGAAACTGACGTGTTTCTTTTTTGCTGCGTCTTTTTCATCTAAAAAAAAAATTAAACAATAATTCGTAATTTAACTTAAACTAACAGAAAAATCATAAAATCTCTGCGTGCTTTGTGTAAGACGTAGTAAAAACAATCGATTCCCTCCCGAAATGTGTCAGTGTCGGTAGTATTTCCCCGTTTCATTTGTGTTTTTTGTGCTTCACCCCCGCACCCGAGGAAGAGTTACATCAGCTAATGAGTTTTGTTATGCAGGTTGCATATTTAGCGGGCGGTTTAGCAACGTAAATTTTGCACTTATTTTGTCGCGAGTGCATGAAATTAATGACGAATCAAAGTCGATTTTTACGAATGAACAAGATAGTGTCATAAAGAAGGCGGCCATGGGTGAGATCTATCTGATGTTAACTATATAACAATAATCCTATTTTCAAATGATACAAATACGTACCTGGTTTGGAAATTTAACATTTCCAAATCTAAAAGTGTGTTGCAGTGCCCTAATCCAAATGATATCGGTAATGTTAACATGCGGGGATTATTGCATGTGAAAATAACCTCGGAATGGGCGTGACTCTTCAGACATTGTGGAATGGGTTACTGGATCAATTTTGAAGTTCTTCATGGGTTACACTTGTTAGTTCGTAAATATCACGCGTAACAAATCCTGTGTATTAACAAGATGAATTCGCCTCGGCTTTTTTTTTGCACCGATATTTCAGCATGGTCAATACCGTGTGAAGAAGAGAAATACTCATGTTGGTGCGTAAACTTTTACGCCAGCTGTGGTCTAAACTACTTAAAGGAAACAGTTCAAATTTTGTCCACATTATTTCCTATACATTTTCAGGCTGTGCTGAAATTTTTATTATGCTACCTAAATTTTTCACAAAAGTACGTATTTTTTTGGTATGTCCAAAAACAACTTTTTTGACATAGGTTATCAAAACTTGAAATCTTATCAACATGAAATTTTGATCACATGAGTTCAATACATTATTTATAGTCTGTCGAAAATTCAGCCAAAAATATTGATAATTGACAAAATTACAGAAGGTTGAATATGACGGTTTATGGAAGCAAAATTTTGCTCGGCTTTTTTTTGCTACTGAGTGTATATAGGGTAGGGAACGGCTTAATCAGAGGTCACTATTTTAATCAGCTGTTAGGAAATAGGTCTATAACTTCTACATTTTCCATATTATTACATTTTTAATGATACGATCATAAGCTTTATCTATTGGGCCAATGATTCGATGTATGAAACATGATTGATTACCAATTTATTACTGTCATTTTGAAGATTTAAAATACATCATCTAGAAACCACCAGTTTCTGACCTGCTGAAGAAGTTCGCTCAAATTTTGCCTTTGTGTATTTTGCATTTGCATCGCGTGTAGCGGAGAGCATGTCTTCATCAGCTCTCTCCCACAACTAGGTTTGTTGTCAGAATGTGATGTTGAACATTGAGTTACATTTATTACATATTTAGATAATCTGAAATCGCTATTTATTTCATGTTTCTTCCAGTCATTGGAGGTTGATCTATGCTTATGATTATATTGTCCATCATCTGGCACTATCATTTGCATTAAAAAATATGTTTTGGAGCTGTCCAATAGTACCCAACGATAAATAACGCTTCGCTGTTGAGCTGCAGCTATGGCATCACTGTTGCTTTTGAGAGAGCCCATGTTTCCTCTCTTTTTTGTTAACCATGGATATAGCGCACCGGTAATGTAACGTGAAGCCTGCTGTCTCTTGCATTTGTTTGTTTTTAAACGAAGCATCCCGTTCGTCGTCACAGTTGCTTTGGCTAACATTTGCGTGAGAGTAAATGAAATAAGAAATACACATTGCCAATCTAAAGAACAATGACAAACTAAAAGATTGGTCGTGTACGTCTGTCTCATAACCTGCTAGGAGACGAGTTTGTGATCGTAGCAATCGACATGTTTTGGTTGATTGTTTTCGAGAGCGGATGGGTAAAACGAAGAAATTGACGTTCGCAGCAAATCGTGAACTGGCCTATTTCCTTTCGCCTTCGCACACATGCACGGAATCGCACTCATACAATGTTGTTCGTTTATGTACAGATTGCGGAGCTGAAGAAAACATTTTTTCAATCGGAAAGCAATCCGCATGCGTTTAAGAAGTCCCTGCAATTGGGAACTTTATTCCATGGCTATGAAATTTTCTGAGCCTAATGCTTGTTGCTGAAGGTATGTTCCGATAGACCAGACGTAAGCAGAGGGATTAATGTCTAAATACTGGCAGTTCTAATTATAGATTACATACAGCTTCATCAAATGTCTCAGGGGCTGACTAAACTGCTTAAGACCCGTCCCGTACCCTATGTTTTCCCCCCCTCTTTTTCCTTTCGTACTACACACGAGACACCTGTGCGCCGATCTATTTTAAATTTGCAGCAACGTGGGGGGTATTTTAAAACCGGGGCGGCGGCAGCTACAAAAAAACTAAAAAAAAAAAAAAAATAAAAAACTAAAAAACCAAAAATCTAACAATCCAAAAATCTAAAAATCTAAAAATTTAAAAATCTAAAAATCTAAATATCTAAAAATCTAAAAATCTAAAAATCTAAAAATCTAAAAATCTAAAAATCTAAAAATCTAAAAATCTAAATATCTAAAAATCAACAAAAAAAACATAAACAAAAAATCTTAAAATTTAAAAATTTACAAATCTGAAGATCAAAGAATTTGAAAAATAAAAGAAAATGTTAAAGTTAAGAAATCTGAGAACACAAAATTCTGAGACTATGAGAAAATTTTTGAAACTCAGCCACATAATTCTTCTTTTTAAACTCTGTGAATCTTCTGGCAAAATATGTGCGGAATCAGTTTTAGAAAACCCCCCTGACAATAATAGAAGAAAACCCGCCAAAGTCTTCATTTGCTCTATCTTAAAATCTGAAAAAAAACAAATGTCTAAAAATTTTGAGATTGAACAATTTAAGAATCTAAAAGTATCAAAACCAGATATAATCCTAAATTAAATAGGTTTTAGAGTATTTTTCATACATCTAGTAACGACTGTTCCAGAAAGTATATGCACACCTTATTTTAACGGTCACTTTGAATATAATGAAATATATCAACATGTTTTGGCTGCGTCCTTTTGTTTGCACATTTCTGAATGACATAGCATCAAAAAAGTGCTCAGTTTTGTGTTACCTATCAAAATGCGCGGTCTTACTCCGGAACAACGAAAAAGTATCGTGCACAAATGGTGCACTGTGAGCGGACTCTCCTTGAGAAAATTGGCCAAGGAAGAGGGTGTAAGCGTCGGAGCGGTACGATCTGCGATTCGAAAATATAGAGAACAGTGTACGTTTGAAGATGCGCCGAAGAGTGGTCGGAAATCCGGTCCTGTTAGTCCGGATATCGATAAAAAGATCAGGGATGCCTACAAGCGAAAACCAGCGACTTCCGTTCGGGATGGTGCGAAAAAACTAGGGACCTCGTCGAGTCATCAACGTCATGCGTGCCAAAGAAAGACTTGGGCTAAAAACATACCGGAAGCAGAAAAAAACCCAAAAGGAACCCAAAAATCTACGGGGCTGAGTTGCAAGCAACCCGGCGGGTGCACGGGTCGCGGATGGTCGCGGGTTCCATCAGATATGATGGACAGCTACTGAATACACGAATAAGAAGCCCCGGACGAGCGGCGGGGACTGTTTAGGATGTGGGGGGACTGAGCAGTTGTTGGACTCTGTTGAGTTTCTTCCAAAAACCCACAAATATCCGAAATCCCTGACAAAAGCGAGCCACCCCGCTTTTTAAAAATAAGGGTAAAAGTCCAGGCCTTCGCCCATTTGAGCGTCTGTTCTCCATGTAAGGGGAGGCTCAAAACAGCGTCTGTTCTCCATGTTAGGAGTGTCTGAGTCATCGTCTTGTTAGTGCGCCCAGGACTCTAAATACAAAAGCCGAAAGTCCTGGTGGTGCTTGGGACTGTTAAACAGCAGCATCACGATGGTCCTCCTGCGAGATAGTGGGGTTGGCTGTGGGCCTTGCAAGCCGACACCATTAAAAAGGAATTGCAACGAATAAAACACAGGGAAGAAAAAGATGGGTTTATGAAATGTTACTAAAACTCAAACCCCAAACGGTATAAATGTGGACACGTTAATCGGTCCCATTCTGAGAGGTTTAAAATTTTTATAATAAAGATTGGACTCGGAAAAAATGCGACACTTTGTTTTGGGTGTAACTTTTTATCGCGTAGGTAAAAATTAATGAAATTTTGAGTAATACTAGTTTAGTGTTATGTTTATGAGTGCAAAATTTTATCGCGATCTGTCAAGTAGTTTTCAAGATGCATTCGAAACAAGAAGAGCAACGCCAGCAAATCTTGGACGCGGTGATCGATGATGGACAAATTCGCGAAGAAGTACCTGTTGTGGCAGGCGATCTGCGAGTGCGGACGGTACAGCAAGCCGTTCGTTACAACCGGCACCATAAACGGGCAGATTTATCGAGAGGAGTGCTTGCAGAAGCGCTTGCTGCCCTTCCTCCGGTCTCACCGTGGTCCCACGCTGTTCTGGCCGGATCTCGCTTCGTGCCATTACGCCAAGCCTGTAATGGATTGGTACGAAGCGAAGGGCGTTAATGTGGTCCCGAAGGAGGCGAACCCGCCAGAACTTTGTCCGATCGAAAACTTTTGGGCGATAATGAAGAAGTTGAAGAAAAGCGGAAAAACATTCAAAACCGCTGAAGCTTTGAAGAAAAACTGGGAGAAATTGTGTAAGGAAGATGGACAAAGCCTCGCCCAAGATCTCATGAGCAGTGTTAAGAGAAATTTACGTGCATTCAGCTTGGGGGAGGAAATTCAATAAATAAATTATGCCAAAACATAGCTAATATATAATTATTTAATCCCTGAAAATTTGAGAAGTATCCGATTTAAAATGAATTTTCGGTGATCATTTTTGTGTGTCTCATTTTTTCCGAGTTCAGTCTTTATTTTGACGAATTCGGTATGGAATTTTCATATTATTATGGCCAATTGAGTGCAAAACAAATCCCCCCCCCCGCCCCGAAAAAAGGGTTTTCCAAATTTTTTAAAATAAAAAAAATTAAGTTAGGCAAAAAGATGAATTAATGTACCAGAAACTGGACGGACACCTGCGCCTACCGAGTGGAGGACCCGCATATGACCACCCACTGTGTGTCTAGAGAAGTGCTGTAAAAAGTCATTTCATACAATTGGATAAATTTACCGATAGCATTGTTCAACAGCTGAATTTATTAATATGGTGTATGATAAAATTGTAGCTCGTGACAAATTCTACAACTTTGTCTAACAGTGCATTGCCCTAACTGGTATTTAGAAAGTGTTATATTCACTGTTATATTCAAATGATATTCAATGATGGATATCATTTGAATATTCAGATATTGTGCTCTCGCGTCTTAGGTTTTACAGTTAGAACAATACATTGTGAACAAAATTTATGAAATTAATCAAGCACAACATTTTTTTTCATACGTGCTATTGTGAAAATCAGCTTCTGGAACGAGTTGTTGGCAAATTTAGTGCATTGGGTCGAAATGACTATTTACAGCACTGGTCTAGAGTATCGCACAAGCTGACACGGGCAACGGGAAGGATTAATAGGTTGCATAGACCCGGCGGGGAGTACTCCCCGGATACGCCTTAGTTAAAGGCACGATTTATGCACCTAACAATTACAATAACAATATATGTTGTTCATTAGATTCGGCATAAATTTACCTGATGAATGTAAATTTAAGCGATATATTGCCTTTATAAGGTCTATTGTATGAGAGACTGCCAACCATTTCGTTATTTATACTTAATTACTTTGGGTTGAAATTGAACGAAGGGAAACGTCAACCAAATTTCGAAATAAATAATTCATAACTTCTCAGATCAGAGCTTTAATAGATAAGGAACAGTGGCATAGGAGATTGTTATTGATAAACTTAATCTGTATATCAATAGACCAATCCTAAAGCAATTTTCCCTATCAGTCAATCAAACAACATTAAGTTTCGCTTCGTTTCATGAAGAGCTCGGCCTTTGTTCCATCGACTTTTTCTGGCTGTGATAACCAAAAGAGAAAGTCGATAACTAGAAGCAAAAGATCCAAACAGATAAGATCCTTGGGAAATACTCTTCCAAAGCAATAGTTCCATGCTTAAGGCGATAGAATAAGATGACACACCATAAACCGTTTCACCTAAGACACTATGACAAAAACTGCACCAGCAACCCTAGCTTTCGCCTGTTTACTCTACCTTCGTCAATACTCTTCCCATCTGATGCTGCCGCAGTTGATTTCTCACAGTGTTTTCCGCACCCCGTTTGATCCAACCTTTCAAAATCGACGATCTTCTACGAATAGCACCACTAATGTCTCCACTTTTCACTGTTCCCAGGTCCAGTTCCAGGTCACTAGCACCCCCACCACTAGCTCGAGAGGCCACCGAAGTCACCACCGTGATGACTCTTGAGACCATCGCTACTCGACTGCCTGTTTCCCCTCCGCCAACTAGTCAGAGGAACGGAAAAGATCAACTACAATGTCACCAACGTCGTCATATTTCCCCCGATTACTCCTATTTTCGTTTTGTTTGATTACTCAAACAGAAAAAAAAAAAGATTGAATTATACGACTAGGGAATTTCACACGTAACTGTAGGCTGCTCCCGGCCCCATGCTCTGAATGTGATTCTCGGGTTGTAATAAATAATGCGGTCGAGCGCCGGGAGTGAGTCGGGTACTGCTTCTGCTGCTGCTGCTGCTGCTGCGAGTGCAACAATTTTTATCAGTCAATCTTGAATGTTTAACTTACTTCTTACTGCTCGCCTACTGCCACCGTGTCAACTCGTTTGTTTAGTTACTCCACAAACCGCCTACTCGTCTTATCGCAGGGCAATTCTGCGCACTACACTGCCAACTTTGATCCTACACCTGCCGTCTCCAGAGCGATGATGCACAACACTCGACACTTTCTTCGTTGGAAACTGCGAAATTTTTGGTAAACACTTAAGTATGCAACGACGCTCGAAAGTAGACGACCCGAACCACGATCCGATGCACTAGCATGCGTCTACTAGAAAAAAAATACTAGCAAACGGACGGGTGACTACTCAAACTGAGAACCTCCGGCAATCTCAAGCTATGAAGAATTTTGATAAGACACGACAACCTGCTGCTGATGTTGTTCTTCTTTTTTGGGGACAATGTTTTTACTACTTATTTGAGTCATCGCCGCTACCACCACCACCACCATCATCACCACCATCATCATCATCATCCTTGGCGGATAGGCTGAGTGACCTGTGGAAAGAACGGAGAGAACCTTCTTCTGCCTACGATTATCTGCAACGGAACGACGCAAGATCGTGTAGTTGTGGTGGCGAACGGGGGACTCATCGTCGGCTCCTATCTTATCTCTGTTGCTTGGTGCTGGTGCTGGTGCTGGTGCCTGAGAGAGCTACCATCTCTCGGCGGTGGGCCTGAGCAGAGCTACTTAGTTATGAGCTCACTCGCCCGTACCATGCGAGGCGGCTGTGCGCACATACTGTGGAAGAAAGTGGCTTATCAGTAGAGGACTTGTCACGAACGTAGTGATTGAGAGCCTTCTGAGAGGGGTGAAATAGGGTGACGAATGCGAACCGAGACAGAGCTCGATGCCGTGGTTGGAAAAGTTTGATCGTTTTCAGCTGACCAAGGAGGCGCATGGTAGGTTTCTGGAAATGTCGTGTACAGAGTACTGGGAGCATAAAAAAGGAATATTCGTAAGTTGTAAAAATCCCAGATCATATGGGATTTTTACTGAGTGGATATCTTGAAAAGTGCTTCGAAAAAAATTCCTTTGATGACTAGTGAGCATGCGAACTTAAATCATGCTCTATCACAAAGTTTATATAATTTAGATTGGTGGAGTATTCGGCAAAGTTTTGTAAGGCATAATGGAGTGGCCAGAGATTGATAGATTAATTCAAAATCATGCCAATTTGCGACGCTAGTGTGCTTGTAAAAATCTAGCTTGAATTTTGTACACACTATACCTCAAAATCATTACTAGTTAGAAGCTTGGTGTCTCCGGCAAGGTTTTTTAAGGACCATGAATCAAGACATCAGGGAATCTTTCCGGGGACATACAAAACCAGTTGATATTGTGTTACTAAGTGGCACTATTATACATGTAAACTCATGGTATTGGTCGTATTTGGGACATCAAAACCATCTAGAAAAAAGGAATTATGAACCATCGAGCGTAGCGGAAATGAAAAATCAAGCCGCTACACTATTTTGGAATCCAATATGGTGGTCAATCCTTTCAGAAAAAACAACTGTAAAGAACATGATACAAGAATATGTTTGGAACGGTTGCGTAATGTATAGGTTACTTATGTAACCATACATAGCATAGCATAGCATTTCCCGACCATACACAATCCTGGGTTGGCTGTTGTAGAGACGATGGAAGCGCCAGAAGAGCTGCCTTGGGTATGACAGGCTCTTCATCCATCGATATCTTTGCACAACACCTGGCCAGGTCCTTATGATCAGCAAGGGATGGACGGGAAGTGTTGATTAGATGTCTACTTAAGAAGATGCCGAGAACTCATGCTACCTTCATTGACATCTGGAGTTGTAAATTGGATGGGATTGTACGGGAGGCTTGCTTTGGCGAGCAAGCATATGAATTTGTATACGTATATAGGTCGTTGGGAGTTGCGAAGCTAAGAAAGTTAATACACTCGCTTTCCTGGGCTGAAACACAGGCGTTTCCTACTTGTATCGAGGCTCTTATTGCGTGTTAGCTTGTCTGTCGGTTGGGACATGAGCACTAACTGTTGTCCTAGCCTTTAATGGCTTATGGTTATAGCGCCAATATTCGCTTTCTGTCAAGAGAAGAAGGGTGCATTGAAACAAAGTCATACACTCAGACCCCCCCCCCCCCCCCCCCCCCCCGCCGACACACACACATACACACACACACACACACGCGTTTGTGGGCGTACATAACAGACGGTTCTAAGGCGATTTGGGGTGGTCTTAGGTTAAGTTTCACAACTATTGTCATTGCAATCATGAGGTAATTGAGGTTTTATTTTTCATTTTCATCATACTTTTATATATTCATACTAACTGCAAAAATAAAAAATAGAGCAAAAATTTAATAGAAATAGAAGAGAAGTTGAAAAAAAAACACACAAAATAGAACTGAAAAAGAAATGAAAAATAAATTGAATTGAAATGTAATAGAAAAAGAATAGAATTTGTTTTATATATGGAAATGGAATGGAAGTGGAATAGTTAAAGAGTAGACATAGAATAGAAATAGAATAAAAGAGAAGGAGAAATGTATACAAACGGAAAAAAAAACTGTAAAAGAATTGGAACAGAAACAGAAAAGTAAAGGAAATGAAATGGATTTGAAATGGAATCGAAATAAAATTGAAATGTTCAAAATATGGAACAAAAATGGAAACAAATTGAGGTTTTTGGAAAAAAAAATTAAAAAAAATTATATTGAAATGGAATAGAAATGGAAAGAAAAGGAAAATAAATGGAAAAGATATACAGTAGAAATGGAATAGACATTTTAAAGAATTTAAGTAGAAATGTAATAGAAACTGAAAAGAAAGAAATGAAATGAAACAGAAATGGAATTTAAAAGGAATCGAAATGAAAATAGATAGAATAGAAATGGGAGATAAAATGAATTGAAATAAGAAAAATTGCTAAAGCAATAAAATAGAATTTGAATAGAAATGGAATAAAAATTAAATAGAAATGTTTACTAACGGAAGAAAATTGATTGCGAAATGGAAAAGAAATTGAATAGATAGGGTATGGAAATCGAGTTGAAATAAAATAGAAATGGAAAAGAAATGGAAGAGAAATGTCAAACAAATTGAATTTAACGAAAAGAATCAGAATAAAATTGGAATTGGAATGAAATGGAAATACAAAGGGCAAGAAAGCAAATGGAAAAGAATTGAAATATAAATGGAAAAGTAGTGGAATAGAAATGCTATGGCAATGGAATACAATTGAAATGGAAGTGGAGAAGAAATAAAACAAATAAAACGAAAAAGAAGTAGAATAGAAAAGAAATAGAAATGAAATTTCAAGTACATAGAAATGAATGTAACTGCAATAGAAACGAATAAAAAATTAAAAATACTAATGCAATAAAATTGGACAAGGAATAAAATTAAAATGGATATGAATGCAACAGGCTTACTTATGGAATACAAATATATGGAATTTTATGGAATTTATGAAATAGAAAAGGAATACAAACAGATAAGCAATGGAATATAAATTGAATAAAAATGAAATGGAATAGAAATGGCATAGAAATGGAATCGAAATTGCATAGAAAATGAAAAGAAATGGAATAGAAATGGAATCGAAATGGAATAGAAAAGGAATAGAAATGGAAAAAAATTACATAGAAAAGGATAAGAAATAGAATAGAAATGGAATAGAAATGGAATAGAAATGGAATAGAAAAGGAATAGAAATGAAATAGAAATGGAATAGAAATGGAATCGAAATAGAATAGAAATGGAATAGATATGGAATAGGAATGAATTATCATAGAAATGAAAAAGATTTGGCAATAGAGTTTGCAAAGTACTAGAACTGAAATAAATTATGACGGGAAAAGCAATGGAAAATATATGGTATAGTAATGTGACAGAAATAAAAATGATATGGATAAAATATATAAGAACAACATTATATAGAAAATAAAAAAAGAAATGAAATGAAATGGATTTGAAATGGAATCGAAATAGAATAAAAATGTTAAGAATATGGATCAGAACTGGAAACAAATTGAGGTTTTTGGAAGAAAAAAAAAATGCACAAAATTGATATTGAAATGGAAAAGAAATGGAAAGAAAAGGAAAAGAAATGGAAATGATATACAGTAGAAATGGAATAGACATCTAAAAGAATATAAGTAGATATGTAATAGAAACTGAATAGAGGGAAATGCAATGGAACAGAAATGGAATTTAAAAG
Organism: Aedes koreicus; assembly: GCA_024533555.2. Lineage (NCBI taxonomy): Eukaryota > Metazoa > Arthropoda > Insecta > Diptera > Culicidae > Aedes > Aedes koreicus. The sequence goes on along the minus strand of JAHHFK020000728.1, from coordinate 40,704 downwards.
GAATTGAAATGAAAAAAGATAGAATAGAAAAACACATATGTAGAAGAGAAGTGGAAGAGAAAATGAATTGAAATGGAAAAAAATGCTATAGAAATGAAATAGAATTTGAATAGAAATGGAAAAAAAATAAAATAGAAATGTTACCTAATGGAAGAATATTGCTTCAGAAGTGGAATGGAAATGGAATAGAAAGGGTATAGCAATCGAGTTGAAATAAAATAGAAATGGAAAAGAAATGGAAGAGAAATGTCAAACAAATTGAATTTAATGAAAAGAATTTGAATAAAATTGAAATTGGAGTGAAATGAAAATGCGAAGGGCAAGAAAACAAATAGAATTGAAATAGAAATGGAAAAGTAGTGGAATAAAATGCTATGGGAATGGAATACAATTGAAATGGAAGTGGAGAAGAAATGGAATAAAACTAAAAAGTAGTAGAATAGAAAATAAATAGAAATGAAATTTCAAGTAAATAGATATGAATATAACTGCAACAGAAACGAATATAAAATGAGAAGTACAAATGCAATAAAATTGGCAAAGGAGAAGAATTAAAATTGAATATGAATAGAAAAGTTATGGGAAATAAATGGCTTACTTATGGAATACAAGTTTAAGGAATGTTATGGAATTTATGAAATAGAAATGGAATGAATTGTAAAAGAATTGTAATACAAACAGAAAAGCAATGGAATGTAAATTGAATAAAAATGAAAAAGATATTTTACAGAAATGAAATAGAAATGTTATACAATTGGAATAAAAATGGAAGATAAATGGAATAGAAATGGAATAGAAATAGAATAGAAATGGAATAGAAATGGAATAGAAATGGAATAGAAATGGAATGGAAATGGAATAGAATGGAATAGAAATGGAATAGAAATGGAATAGAAATGGAATAGAAATGGAATAGAAATGCAATAGAAATTGAAAAGAAATGGAATAGAAATGGAATAGAAATGGAATAGAAATGGAATAGAAATGGAATAGAAATGGAATAGAAATGGAATGGAAATGGAATAGAAATGGTATAGAAATTGCAAAGAAAGGGGAAAGAAAAGGAATTGAAGTGGAATAGAAATGGAATAGAAATGGACTAGAAATAGAATAGAAATGGAATAGAAATGGACTAGAAATGGAATAGAAATGGAATAGAAGTGGAATAGAAATGGAATAGAAATAGAATAGAACAGGAAAAGAAATGTAATAGAAATGGAATTGAAATGGAATAGGAATGGAATTGAAATGGAATAGAAATGGAATGGAAATGGAATAGAAATGGAATCGAAATGGAATAGAATGGAATAGAAATGGAATAGAAATGGAATAGAAATGGAATAGAAATGGAATAGAAATGGAATAGAAATGGAATAGAAATGGAATAGAAATGGAAAAGAAATGGAATAGAAATGGAATAGAAATTGCATAGAAAAGGAAAAGAAATGGATTAGAAATCGAATCTATTCGACTTCTATTCGATTTCTATTCCATTTCTTTTCCTTTTCTATGCAATTTCTATTCCATTTCTATTCCATTTCGAAAGGAATAGAAATGGAATAAAAGTGGAATCGAAATGTTATAGGTATTAAATGAAAATATTTAAAAGAAATGGAAAATAATTGGAAATGGAAGAGAAATGAAGTGGAAATTAAATAGAATGAGAATAGAAATGGAATAGAAATGGAATAGAAAATGAAAATAATTAAATAGAATAAAATAGATTCGAAAAAGAAAAGAAACGGAATCGATATGAAATAGAAATGAAACATCATAGATATGAAAAAGATATGGCAATAGAATCTGGAAAGAACTAGAAATGAAATAAATTATGACGGAAATAGTGATGGAAATAACTGGTATAGTAATGTAACATAAAAAAAAAGATATGGATAACAATATAATTAGGAAATAGAAAATAAAAAAAGATATGAAATAGAAATGGAATTGAATTGAAAAAACAAAGAAATTGAAAAGCTATGCAATAGAAATGGTACAAAAATATAATGGAAATGCAATGAAAATGGAATAGAAAAATAATAGAAAATGAATGGAAATTAAAAACATATGGTAAAGAAATGGATTAGAAATGAAAAAGGAATGGAAAATAAATGGAACAGAAAATTAAAAGAATATAAGGGATAAGAAATAAAATTGAAATTAAACGGAAATGAACTAGATATTTGAAAAAATGGAACAGAAAATTAAAAGAATAAGATTATAATAGGATTCTAAATAAAATAGAAATGGAAAAGAAATGGAAAGGAAATTTAATGTTTGAAATGAAATATATAGGTCAAAATATTAGATGAGAAACCATTTTCAAAATCAAGATGGCGTGCATTTATTTGCGATACTATAGCAAATATCATACAATGTAGGTATTTTAAAAAAAGTTTCGAAAAAATTGTCTGAATTCTCGACAACTTATTCAAAACGACGTATCTGATTTTGTAAATAAAGAGGTAAACAAAGATTTCAATTTAAAATTCTTGAGACCCCATAGCACTTTCACGGAAACAAAGAAGAATATTTCCCTAACACTATGGTTATGCTACTTTTCGGGGGGTGGCGGGGGGTTTATCTTTGCTGAGAGTTTTGAATTTTTTTAGTTTGAATCTTTGATTACTTCTTCATTTACAAAATCTGATACGTCATTATTTTGAATTAGTTGTTGAGAAATATATGAAATACCATGCAATATGGTTAGCTTTAGATCGGTTACAACGCGTAGAGGTAAAAAATTGATGAACGACCACGTTTCAAAATTCAAGATGGCAACCATTTGTTTAAGAAAATATATCAAATAGTATTCAGTATTCAGGGTCGTTTTGAAATAGTTTCGACATGATGATGTAAAAAATTAGAGCTAGAGGCCATTTGTTTGAGAAAATGTTTTATACAGCATACAATAAGGGTATTTTCTAGAATAGTGACGATATTTTCAATTAAAAAAAAATTATGGGAGATGATTTTAAAAATCCCGGATGGCGGTCTTTTGTATAAGACATTTTGGAAATGCCTTGCAATAAGGTTCTTTTTTGGATCGGTTACGTCACAAAGAGGGCGAAAATTGATGTGCCTCGACATTTTGGAATTCAAGGTGGCGGCCATATGTTCAAATAAATATCAAATAACAAGTAATTTGAGTATTTCTGGAATACCATATTTTCGACATATAGATGTCACAAAAATGTCCGTCGGCATTTGTTGAATTCAAGATGGTGTTCTTTTGTGAAAAAAGATGTATCAAATACCATGCGATATAAGTAGCGTTGGAACGATTACGACACGAAGAGAACAAAAATTGAAGTGCCACGTAGTATTGCTGGTTGCAGTTGTGATTGGACTCTAGAAGTGCTTTTTGCGCATTTTAAAGTGTGATAAAAGTGCACGTTTACGTCAAGTCGTTTTGTTGTCTTCGGTGCACTTATCCTTTATGCTGAAAGGTATAAGAACACTGAAGACAGGAAACGATTTGACGTAAACGTGCACTTTTATCACACTTTTTCTGTTTTTGTCGGAGTCCATTTTTAACTGCAATCAGCAATAATCCTCAGAGTACAGAGATATGCGGAAATTCAATCCGATCCACAGTAGAGACCCAAGTAACACCACTTGTCATATTAATGTTAAAAATACAACTTTTAGACAAAGCTCAAGTTTTTTTCCTAATGCCAAAAACTTAATTTCATACACGCATATAACCAAAAAAGCGCAATAAATGTGGCATTTTTGAACATCGTTTAGGTCATACCAGATGTTTTGTAGAACATCCATAAGACAAATATTATGTTCTATGGATGCTTAAAACAGCATGCTTATAACATAATGATATGTTTGTCAAAGTACGCACGGTACTAAAATGAATAAAATTAAAAAAATATAAACAAGATTTTTCAATGGCGAAAGGATATCGTAGCCAATAGTATTTTATGTAAAAGATGATTGTTTATTACTTTTTCAAATAGGATATTGAAAGTGGAAGTTGTATCAAAATTGTATATGCGGCTCAAGGTTAGCAGTGCAAATTTCCGTTTTACCTTCCCTAACTTCATGCGCCATTGATTGGATAAAAAACGTAGAAGGTACTCCGAATAAATTATTGAATTTGAGTGAGATTTCTTTATGGAATCCACCAAAATCAACATGGCGATTTTCAAAGTTCACAGTCCTACAGCCCTACAAAACATTAGTAACACATTTAATTGTTCGACATCAAATGTTCGATTTTTATTTTCTGCGTTTTTTTGTATAATTGAACAGAGTAATGTCAGTATGGAGGAGAATACAAATACATTTTTTTTATTATGTTGTGCGTAACTACATCTCAAAAGAGAGTTGCACCAAAATCTTACGTTTAGGTAGTGTTTATTTTTATTCCAATATTTCAAATAAACATTATATACATATTTTCAGCCGTCACTGTATTGGATCCACGATCTATTCTGAATAATTTCACTTTTGTATGAGGATGTTAAAAATATGTTCAAAGTTCTTGAATGCAACCATTCAACATATTTACAAACATCTAGCATACACGCTATTTCCAAACAACCCAAAATTAAGTACGTTTGACTCAAATCAGTCAAAAATATAGCTACTCAAAAGAGGGTAAAGATAGTTCGTAGTGGTAAGATGACAAACAGTCACCGATGTTTACAAGAAGTAAAATTTAAGTTGATCGAACAAACATAGAACAAAAATGTGTTCGCTGTCCTGGTACCACGTTTGAACTGAATATGTGCAGAAAAACATCCTCAAAACTTTTTCAAGACTAGACATGTTTGGTGATTCATCCTCACGACTTCTTTACAACAAAGTTCTTATATTCTTGTCAAAGAAGATGTTTCTGGTGTTACTTGGGAATGGACACGGAACCAGCGCAATTTCTTCCATTTTGCTCGCATTTGCTGGATGTCCTTGACAGCCCCGCCGCTTCGTCGAAGTCGCTGCTTTGAAATTTCCCAGTATTTTTCGATTGGTCGAAATTCCGGGCAATTCGGAGGATTCATTGGCTTGGGGACACAATCGATCTTGTTGGCAGTATACCACTCTAGAACCAACATGGAGTGGTGGCAGCTTGCCACATCGGGCCAAACGATGACTTTGTCCCTATGCTTGCAGATGAAAGGCAATACAAGTTTTTTCAGGCATTCTTCGTTGTAAAATTGGTTCCGTTTTCAGTCCACAACTGCAAATCGCTTGCCAAATCATGGCCTTTTTCGCGAACTTGTCGGCAAACACGAACTTGAATCTTCTTCGCGGCACATCTCCACGTCCAGTCACGATGTAAAACTTTTGACCGGGAAGCTGCTTAAAATCGAGTTCGACGTCATCGATCAAAGTGCAGCCCTTGTGCTTCGTCAAAGCACGGTCGTATAAAAGCCTTGTACGCTTTTTGACCACGGAATTTCCACTTCATGTCCCGGTTCGGATGTTTACTGACTTTGTACGACTTGTATCCTTCCCTGGCAAGGATGTTCCGCACCGTTTGAAAGTTGGCGTAGTACCTTCTGGCCACATCTCGGACCAAAAGACCGGGATTGACTTTAAAGCACCTCAACACTTTGCTGCACAACTGACGATCCCGCCGACACGAAGTTGGCCACGATGGCCGACTTTTTCAGGCCCGGATGGAGCAGTTTTTCCAGTTTTTTTTTTTCGTAGGTCCGCTGATTCCTTTCTACACTCATTGTAGCAGTCGACAAATTTTCCAGGTGTGTGTGTGTGTGTACATTATTTTTCCTTCTTTCGATTTCCATTTGACGTTATTTCTGAACGCGAAAGACTACTTTGATCAAACTTGCACCATTTCTTCTCGATAGAAGTGTAGACAAGCCCCTGTCAACAATTTCCGATTCCCAACTCTAGAGGCGTGCTAGCGGCGCGCGAGGAGCGTACCAATTTACTTTTAGTCAGCCTCTCGAAGATATAAAGAAAATCCGAAAGCTACACTGAGGCAAATGCACATAAGAAATTCAATAAAACCCCTTATGAAGTTCAGTCACAAGTTATTTTCATGAATTTCAATGCGGTACCTTATGAAACAGATTTTCTGGATGAAATCATAACGTAAGCTTTTCATAAGGCATTGGAAAAGAAATCAAAACAATGTAGAACATAATTCATATGGGTGCCTTATGAATTTTTAAATTGAGAAATCATACACCTATAAGTCCGCATTATGAATTTTAGTAGGCACGCTTATGGAAAACAAAAAGCATAATTATAACATTTATATATTTTTGCATGAAATTGAAAACGTATTTTTATGGAATACAATAGGGCAAATGACGGATTCGGCAGGACTTATCGTTTGTCTTAGCCTACACTCAGGCAAATGCACTTAAGAAATTCAAAATGATAAACTTATGAAAACCCAAAACCGAAGGAATTTTGTTTCATAAGTCACTTATGCGTTTCATATTAGACGCCTTGGTTTTCACTATTTGGACGTAAGCCATTCATGAGTCACGAATTTGAAATTCATAAGGCTAGTTTTGAAAATCGACAGTGTTTATTTGAAAAAAAAATCAACATCATCATGTCTGCGCCTGCGCTAAAAAAGCAAGATGGAAGTCATCATCGAAGAGCAAGCGTTGCTACAGGATTTCCTTGCCGAAATTCCCGCCGACTGTTTGACGTTTCTGAACGGTAAGTAATATTAATAACTATAGCCGACCCCGCAAACTTCGTCCCGCCCAACAACATTTACGCTTCCACCTGTCAAACAACTGACTACTTTCAACGCCATCTTCGATCTCAATTTATTGCGATATTATTCCGAGTTTTCCAGTTCCTGTTAAAGTTTTCCAAGTTTTCTCGCCGTAATAATCTTCCTTGGGCGGAGACGAACATAACAAAACAAAGACAGCTCAAATCTGACGATCCGTTATTGAGTTATGCGCGGTCGCACGTACGCCATCCTATATTATATAAATGTAAACAAAAACACATTTAATAATGTTTTTAATGATCTTCCACAGGACTTGGCTACAATACTGCCGGATTGCTGACCGTCAGCGAAGACTACTTCAAAAACAGCCTGGAGACGTTCCCAAATTTTTGGGGAACGGAGCAGCTTTGGATTTGGATATGTAATTGAAGACGCCGAAACGTAAGTATTTTTATTCATTCCTCAACATGCTTGCTAATTACTATTATTTTTAATTTATAGAACCTAGAAAACGTAATCCTACCCGTAGATGAACGAGCAGAGCAACCCGAGGAGCAACCGGTGCAGCAAATAGAGGAAGTTGACAATTTCGTTCTGGAACGTTGCTCTGGAACATGATGTACCTTCATACAAAAACTCAGTGCTCAAGGACGTCATTTACCCCCCTGACGAGGCAGAGCAAACTTGTGTACGAAATGTAGCGTTTACCGGTGGTGACAAAATGAACTAGTGCGCGTGGCTCGTGGACAGTGGGGCAAGTGTCCACCTGACGAACAAACGCGGATTCCTTGTCTCGTTGAAAAACTTTGCCGGCGGCTGGATCACGCTCGCCGTTGGGAAGAAAACAGTGGAACAACACACACACAAACCACCACTTCCTCGCCCCGGCGCGGGGGGAGGAGAAAAGAAAAAATAATACCACACTTCAAAAAAAACCCCCCCCGCCCCCCTCCCCCCCCCGCTCCAAAAACCCCCCCCATACACTATTTATGATGGGCACCACCCCCCCACCCCCCCCCCGTATATATTTTAAAAAGAGTGGCAATGCTAGTGTCTTCCTACTATCATATATAGGGTACATGTCCCTTAACTCAGCCTATTATGCAGCGGTCGTTTGCAATTTTAATCATAACTCATAATGTAACTGAGCTGGAAACGAAATTCAACTTGGTATACGGTTGCTAAGACATGCCTAATTAGACGTTTACAGTTCTGAACCATGGAAAGTTAACCGACTAACTTTATTAAGCCGAAAACTTTCGACGAATATGGATGCAATGTCGGTCTGTAGGCGCCATATTGGGTCTATTCGTGGTTGCAATTTCGTCTCATCATTCAGAATTTGTGTTCAAAAGAACCGTCGTAAAGTTTATTTTTATTATCTTACTAGGCATTCCTTTTAACGTTATTTTTGCTATACTCAGCATCAAATTTCACAAATTAAATTAAGATAAAGCTACTTTGTTACACCTAAATAATTTTCACCCGCGATCGATTGGACATTTCATTTCAAAGCATTACAACTCCTACTTTATGAAATTTGTTTTTCAGATTTTGGTTTGAGTAAGCCCTTAGGAATATGTACAATCACGTTTTCATACATTTCCATTGAAAACTTTATGAATATTAACTGTTTACTATGTAATAAATTCATTAGGCCATAGTTGGGAGCGTAGTTGAAAATGTGTCCCTAAAATTGGGTCTACAGTTTTCTTGAGAAATCATTGTTAGTTTTTCTCAGCGAATCATTAATGTATAACGTGTAACTTATTTCTGTATATCTAGGATGCATCACTTTTTATATTGGTTCCATTTAGCCAAATTTGGCTAATTTGAAGATCATGAAGTTTATTTGTTCAGCTTAACCAGTGATTCCATGGTAGCTAAAAAGTCAATAAAATTGACAATATCACTCAAGTGTACAACTTTAAATTGATAAATAATGTCTCAGCTGCTTCAAAATATATCGATAATTATGATGCAAACATAAATTTGCCGATTATCACTGGATTAATGACATAATTGATTCATAGGCCGAGTTGAGGAGCAGGCCTAACATTACATCCCGTTACCCTAGGCTGTGGCCACGCTCGACAAAAGGAGTACAGAAGGGGTTTTAGGAATATTAATTAAAAAATTAAATTAAAGTTGTTGGAGAAGACCCCCCCCCCCCCATTTTCCCCCCCGCCCCGCCCCCAAAAAGACCCCGACAAAGATTTCATAAAAGTACCCACCGCCACCCCACTGCGGTACACCCCACCACACCCCCGCACATCCCCACCAAATACACCCCAAAAAAACCATCGCTCCCACTATCGCCATTAATCGCAACAGTATTATGAATCGTGAAATTCATCGCGTAATCGCTTTTCATCGTCGCCGATTCTTACTCGAATCGCGAGCAGTGATATTGATCTCTGGAAGCCATGAAACTTATATTCGAGCTATCCTCTTCTTTACAGGCAACAGTGTCGAAATTTGTTATGATTATTTCGAGCAAGTGAATCTAAGCAAGCAAGTTTTCCGTATCAAAATGAGTAGTTTTGGTAACGTTTGTTTTGATGCTAGCGGCTGCATTCTCAAATCAAAAAACAGTCTTTGGAAACTATAGAATTCCGGACCTGCCTGGATATATTGATATAAAAATACATAATTATCTTTGTGCGTGTAACGCATTCCGTGACAATTTTTCACAGTTTTTGAACGATCGTGTACATCCTGCGACAAATTAATCAGGCGAGATGACTGTCCAAGGCCCTGTTGTTCCGCACCAACATTGGATAGTTGTTGATACGGTTCTAGTTTAAATTCTCCGTTAACAGTTCTTGGTCTGCTGTTCCAATCATATGGCTGCGAAATATGTCCTTCGGTGAGGTCTTCCAGGGCCGGGTTTATGAAGCTTGCTCTCTCGACTATGGTTTAAGGGTGAGCTGGAGAAAACCTTCAACTTTCTTCTAGAAATTAGCCTTTAAATCTCACTTCAAACAGTATATAAGATTTGGAAAATACAACTAATTAGTTACCTCCGAATCATCCATGATGGTGCTAGGGAGAATTTCCTGGGCAGTCTGTGTGCTTATGTAGAGTTCTCTGTATAGATCTACCGTAGACGGAATGCGGAACTGACTTGCCTGGTAGGCTAACGCAGAGGAGGCAACGAAAACGAAACTCAGAAGCACGGATAGTGAACGAGAAATGTCATTTTATTTCTGGCAGTTCTCGTTGTCAAATTTTTCGAACAGTTCCATTCTGTCAGTGATAATTTTTATTCTAATCGCATCGTCATCGCGCTTTCATCGTGATTGATCTTGCCAATCGCAAAAAAATGCTATCAGCACAACGAAAATCGTCATCATCGTGGAAATTGTCATGTCAGGGAAGCTTTATCTAACGCTAATCGTGGGAGTTGCAACCCCCGCCCCCCTGCCTAACTGACAAACGTAAACAATGGCTTTTTGCACGAATTTCTCGTCATTGAATCTTTTCATGTCTTGCTGTGTTCACAGCAGAGAAATCACTTGCACTTCCACGAGAAATCAATCGGACGTTAATTAAAAGGAGTTGGAATGAAAACGCACTCTGAACTAAAGTGAGCTATTCATTGTTCCATGTCGTTCTTCATTCACCCAGTTGTCCTTCGATGTTCAACATAATTGTTTATTTATATTTATTAATAATGCAACTTACAAGCATCAAACATAAACTCTCAATTTAGTGAAACAGTAATGCCCACAACCCGGATGAAACAACGGAAAAAAAATCATCCACCATCGTAAAAGGAACCAAAAATGCTCTCCAACCCATCAGCTTCTAAATCATAAACAACTTACCGCTTAGTCACCCACTTTACTGCCTTTTGCTGCTCGCCTTCTCTATTGCATCACATATGATTACTATTATGCTCGGAACACGCGCTTCCTGGACACGGTTAAACTCTTAAGCCCAATTGCAAACAGTTCCGATTCCGATTCCGATTCCGAAGCCAATGCATTGATTTCCTCTTACTGCCAACTTTCCACCACCAATCAATCACTCAATGCGTACTACTTTTCTTCTTTAACTACGCATGTTAATTGCTTGCACGTTTGTTCTTCATTTGCTTAGGTACTTGCATTGGGCTGGTGAGAAAAATAGTGTTCTTCAAGACGATATTGGTTTACGTTTGGCACTCATGGAACAAATAGCAACAAGCTTAATAAAATATTAACCAACCATAACATTAGGACGATATATGCACAGGTCACGACTACGGTGCAAGGGATACTGCTGCGTGTATCTCCCCTCTTCCCACGAAGACGCGACGCCGCAACGACGGCTATAATGGGTGACAGATGGAGATTCTGATAACACGATGGCAATACGTATGCATGCATTGTGTGAGTGCTGCGGATTTATCCTACACAACACCTACCACAACGATGATGGTGCGTGCGCCAGCGCAATAGAATTCAGCCACGGATGGTGCGGGATTGTTCTACTGGGTGATTAATAGACGGGGAGGGATTTCGATGATAAAAATAAAAATATTTATGTTTATTCTAAGAAAAGAAAATTTATTTAGAGTAAGCTCAAAACATGTTTACAATAAAAATACAGCGATCTTCAAGAATGAATATAATGAAATTTTCCAGACTGGGGAAATAAGTGAATATAAATTGGATTGAAAGAAGTTTCTGAGAAAACTGTTCAATCTGAAATTCTGACTTGTTTGATTTGGGCAAAATGACGGATAGCAGCCGAATATCGGGCTTCTTGTATATTGCGTAACCTGCTTTGGTCTCTCATTTTGCAAACGAGAACAAATATCGCTCTATATACAGTGACGGACAATACAATAAGACCAAAGCCCGATTTTCATACAAAATGGTCATGTTTGGAGGCTTCCGGTCCACGCAATCGCCAGCCCAGTCAGCGTCCACGTAGGCTTCCAGTGTTCCTTCACCTCCTAGCTGCAACTTCAAGTTTGCAGTTGTGTAGAGATACCGCAGCATGCGTTTTGCTTCCGACCAGTCTTGAGTGGGTCGGCTAACCTTTCGTCCCAGAATGGATGCACTGATAGCGATGTAGGGCCTTGAATTCACCGCAATGTACAGCAAAGCACCTACTAGGATTTGGAACTCCTCGTTCCGGGGCATCGGATCCTCCTCCATTTGCTGTTTATTCGGGTATCCGGGGTCCATCGGGATGTGGGACGGTTTTGCTTTGTCTTGACCAAACTTAGCCGCGACCCTCCGGATGTAAGCGCTTTGATTCAGTAGGAACTGGCCGTCTTGCGTCCTCTGAATCTGGATGCCAAGGTAGTGCGATGCTGCTCCAAGATAGGTGTGAGTTCGTTAAGATATTCAAACCCTTTTCCCATTCCTTTTTCTCTTTGTTTCCCCCCTCCAACTCCCCCCGGCCGGCCGCCTACATTATGTCGAGACGCCCCCTCCTTTTCCCCAAAAATAGCACAGGACACTTTATCTTAGTTCCTTCCCCTACTTCTGGCCAGCCTTGGTGAAAACACCAAACCGTTCTGCACGAGAGCCGAACTTGACTGGAAACACACCACCATGTGGCTATAATTTACCACTTCAGTTTCGTGCTTATAGATGAACCCGCAACGCAATGGACGCGACACGAGTGTACACGCTCGTGTTTTGCTTTAGACACCGTGTCTTGATTTTTGGGAAAACACCCGAGCCGAGTGGTTACGATTACAAGAAAGCTCTCAACATACACCCAGTATGACACTGGTTACCACGGATAGAGCATTGTTCGTCGGATGATTCTAAAAATTTTATAATTTGACTTATAGGTTTGTTTTCTTGGCTGTTGGGTGACGGGCTCATAAGTTGATTGAGTTTAACAAGCACTGCATGGGTAGAAATGAAATAAATTTACCACGCGTGTATTTCGCAATCGGACACAATCGGAAACACTCGGCTGTGGTGTTTGCCGAATCATCATACACGGTGTCTGAAGCCAAAACACGAGCACTGGCATTGGTGTTGTACCAACCGCGTGGCGTGTAAGTCTGGAAGCACGAAGTCAAAGTGGTGAATTCAATACACGCACTAGCGTGGTAAAAAATAGCTCGGCGTGCAGTGTAGTGTTTGGACATGGCTGCCAAACCCCACACGGTAACCCTCGCCCTTTTCCCCTCCCCCCCCCCCCCCCACCCCTAACGCTTCCCCCCTTCCCTCCCCCTCCCCCCTCCCCCCCCCCTTCCCCCCCCCCCCCTCCCCCTTCCCCCCCCCCCCGCCTCCCGCCCTCCTTCCCCCCTTTCTTTCCGTCCCCCCCCTTCTCCCCCCCCTCTTGGTCATGTCTTCTCCCCCCCCCCCTCTCTTCCCCCCTCCTCCCCCGTTCCCTCCCCCTTCCATCTTCTTTATTCCCGACATCTTCTCCCCTGGCTCCCCCCCATCGTCGTTTCATCCCTACCAACGGGGACTTCATTAACTTTGGCAGGTTCAGTAGGTCTGAAGGGATAATCTAGCATGCATTCCTTATGAGATTCGGTGGCCCGAACCTCCTCAGGCGTCAGAAACACTGCGTCGCGGCTTACGGTCAGCTTGTCGTTATCGGGATCCATGAAACGATATGCCTTGTGTTGTAGGGAATATCCAACGAACAACAGCTTTTTCGACTTTGCCTCCAGCATCGATCTCTTCTGTTGCGGTGTCTTCTCTAACGGCTTGGTTGGCAGACGGTTCTGCAGATAGTTGGCCGTGTTGACAGCCTCGGCCCAGTACTTCAGCGGCAAACGTGAATCCAAGACCATGCAGCGTGCCATCTCCACCAATGAGCGATTCTTTCGCTCCGCAACACCGTTCTGCTGGGGGGTATAAGCAACGGTGAACTGCTGACTGATTCCTTGTTCTTTGCAAAATCTATCCAACTCTTTGTTTTGGAACTCGCCACCCTGGTCCGAAAGGATGACTTTAGGCGTTTTTCCTAATAACGTCTTCACGTAGCTTACATACTCCTTGATGCGATCGCTCACCTCTGATTTATTTTTCAGGAATTACACGACACAATAGCGAGTGTAGTCGTCAATCATGGTCAAAAAATATCGACACCCACCTGATTTGCGATCGGACTTCTTCGGGAACGGGAACCGTGTCAGCTTACCTTCCAGGCAACATTCGCAGACTACACGGCAGCCACAATCCTCGATCTTGATTCCGGATGCCAATTTCTTGCTTTCAAGCTCCCGAATAGTATCAGGATCACGGTGCCCCAAAATGCGATGCCACGTGTGCTGACAACTTGATGTATGCTTGCATTCTCTCGACGCTAGCGCTTCATGGGCGCCTGTCAAGTAGTACAACCCTCCAGACGATGTGGCATTTCCGATGACCTTCTCGTCCTTGATTATACGGCATCCACTGGCATCGAAAACAATAGTAGCACCCTTCACGGTAAGCTTCTTCACCGAAATGAGGTTCGATTCGAAGTTCGGAACATACAAAACATCCCTGAGGGTTACTTTGAACTGTTCACCCTTGGAAGATAAGAACGCCAGTTGGCACGATCCAATTCCCTTCGCTGCAGTTTTCTTGCCGTCCACTAGGAGCACGTCCTGCTGCACACTATCATCCAATTCCACGAACTGGTCCAGGTTCGCACACATGTGCGAGGTTGCAACGGAATCGATCACCCACGAATGTGCCGATTTGAATCCGCTCCTCGTCGCAAAAGAATACTCCAGATTCGATTTATTTTGGACTTCCTCACAAGCTGCTTTCGCTTTCGGTGAACGACGCTTCTCACCCTGAGCACGAGACTTACTCTGACTTCCGGCTGCTTGCTCCGCCATAGCACGACAATCCTTCTTCTTGTGTCCTTGCTTGTTGCAAAAATGGCACGTTATCATCTGCTTCTTCCAATCCGCCTTCAAAACTGATTCTCCTTGTGTACTGGAACTGCGCTTCGACACCTCATCCACCAGCTTCGACTTGACCAGATCCAGAGTGAGCTCGTCATCTGCCCTTGTCTCCAAAGCCGTGGTCAAAGTGTTGAAAGAATCCGGTAGGCTGCGGAGGTCCATGGCAACTTGCAGATTACGATCTAGTTCCTGTCCTGTAACCGTCAGCCGCTCGAATAACTCCTCCATTTCGAATACGTGCTGTTCGATGTTCTCGCCGTCGGAATACCGTTTGTCACACAGTTTCTTCAGAAGCGAAACCTTCGAGGTTAGCGTTGCCTTCTCGTAGTGTGTACGTAGTTTCTTCCACGTTTCCTTCACTTTTTTTGGGCTCTTTGATGAGGTTCAATTGGTTGTCCTCCATCAAAAGGCCAATCGTTGCACGGGCACGCTGGTCACCGCTGTCCCAAGTTTCAACGACCGGATCCAGAACTGCATTCGCTACCGTTGCGGTACCAGGTCCTGGTCGTTTTCCGGTCACGAACTTCCACAAGCCGTCCCGAATTAGCAGGAACTCCACCTTCGTCTTCCAGATGGGGTAGTTGGCACCGTTGAGCTTCACGATTCCCATACGGTCCATCTCGATCCTCCAAAAAAAATCTTCGGTTGAAAAATCTTGACTGGAAAATTTTCACTCTTATATTTATATCGGTTGCTACGGTAACCGCTCCAAGCTAGCAAAGGCCCATAACCTCTTGGAGCAAAGTATAAGAGTG
This sequence comes from Aedes koreicus, assembly GCA_024533555.2. NCBI lineage: Eukaryota > Metazoa > Arthropoda > Insecta > Diptera > Culicidae > Aedes > Aedes koreicus. Next base: position 25,403 of record JAHHFK020000728.1, on the reverse strand, counting down.
ACCGCTTTGGTTGAGTGATGAATGTGAACAAACGTTTATTTAACAATTTCTTAATCTAGCTTGCTACGATTGGATTGCAAATAGGTCGAGTTGCTTCGATTGCTCCTTCATAAAAATTAGGGCTTTACTTTTTTTTTTGAAATGATGTAGAAAAAACCCGTTTTCCTTTACACTAATTTTATCCAGGGTTTTCCTTCGTGGGGGGGGGGGAGGGGATTTTATACTTCTGTAATTATCACCACAAAAAAAAAAAATTTTTTTTTTTGTGCCCCGCCGAAATTTTAGCTCAATTGGTTCTCGAGAAAATGAAGGGCAAGCCCCCTAACATGACCATTTTGTATGAAAATCAGGCTTTGGTCTTATTGTATTGTCCGTCACTGTAAGTCATGTATCTTTCAAGTGTCTAGAAGCATAAACATCGAAGCAAAATAGTGAAGCATTTGAGATTTTCGAGTACAAAATGATGCACGTGCGTTGCGTGCATATTGTATCAAGGACTTCGTGATTTCAACGTCGTTGACAGTTCGTAGACAATTCTCTGAGCTAACAAACTTTTTTCTGTTTGATTCACCATCAGACACTTTTCATTCATTGAAAATGCTCGCTCCATCGTCGCATTTGCGACAAAATGAGCACCTTTTTAACCAATGTTGTCAAATTTGGCAGCTCCTTCTTGAAATGACCAATCAGCGCTAGCCAAAATTTGTCCAAACGCTGTTCTTTTCTCTGGTTTCCGACAAGCAACGTCTTTGAAGGCGGCGTTGAGCACAGCTGCCCAAATTCTGTTTTCACTTTGTGAGCAACTACTGTGCTCAGATAGTCTTTATCTACGAACGTTTCCAGACACAGCTCCAGACGCTTTTTAGCAATATCCGTGAAGTGAGTTATAACAGCAGGGTTAATGCAGGTGACGTAACGCGTTAAAGGGTATGTCTTCAAAAAACCACAGCAAAAAGATCGACAGCCGTTGCGGAATGCCAAAACGTCTTTGTCAGACATTTCCGCAAATTCTTTCAAAACACCAGATTTGCGGAAACTTTCGCAAATTCTCTCGCTTTCTTGATCTATTTATTTATTTGATTTAATTATCAACAGACTAGACTAGAGCGATGTCATGGTTGATTCTGTCGAAAGCAGCAGATAGATCCATGTAGATAACGTCCGTTTGTGAACCAGCTGAAATCCCATCCAGGATGAAGGAAGTGATTGATAGAAGGTGGTCGTTGAACGCTGCGGTATGACTCCATGTTCATCTTCGCTGATATATTGCTTCAGTATCAGTATTTCTTTTAACTCCCTTTTTGTGCATGGGAAACATATAGGCTTCCTTCCATAGTGTTGGAAACATACCGGCCATCAATGAATACCGATAGATGTGGCCTAATGGTGCGGTCAGCGAAGCAATGCAATGTTTTAGAAACACGGATGCAATGCCGTCCGGTCCAGCGGTGCTTGACGTATTCAACTTATTTGCAGCAGCAACGATATCTGCATCGTCGATAGGGATTGCGTTGAAATACCGGTCAGACAAAGGGACGTTATTCGAGGCAACTTCAATTTGCTCTGGCTGGGGAGCATCGTTATGGAAAACATCTGCAAACTTTTCCGAGAACATGCTACAGATGTCGACAATACACAAAATACTAAAATACCTTTCTCTTTGCTCATTGATGTGTCGCCAGAACACCTAAGGATTATGCTTCAGTTTGCTTTGGAGCTTGTGTTAAGGTCTGTATCCACATTAATCCGGACACCTTCAAATCATTGTAACTTTTGAAATAAAGCTTGCTTCAGATAGAATTGAAACAAAAACAATTGCCTGTATTTCAGTTATTTATTACTGAATTCAAGATCTTTTTTTATACAAATCTAGCGTTTTCTTCATACTTTTAAGAAAAAATACGGATAAAATTATTCGTCACGGTTTCGAAGGAATTCTCGAATTTTTCCTGTAACACGGCTCATTAGGCGGCGCACACCTTCTTCGTCCATCGTTTTAGCTATCTACGTCCACCAGGTCTTCATCTGATTGATGTCTTTGACAACCTTTCCCTTTGCCTTGAGTCTTCTCTTCATGATTGCCCAGTATTTCTCAATAGGGCGGAACTGGGGGCAGTTGGGTGGGTTAAGGTTTTTCGGAACAACCTGGACCCCTTTCTCTGCATACCATTCTTGAACGACTTTGCTGTAATGACAGCTTGCCAAATCTGGCCAAAACATTACGGGATGGTCGTGAGATCGAATGAACGGCAAAATTCGTTTTTGGAGACACTCGTTTTGGTATAGTTCCGACGTCATTTTCTTATTTGTAACGAAAACTTTCGTTTTTTGCCACAGCTGCAAATGCCCTGCCAAATCATGAATTTTCGTGCAAACTTGTCGGAAAAAACAAACTTAAATTTGGCTGGAACATCCCCCCGAGCCGTTGCCAAGTAAAATTTTTGACCTGGGATTTGCCCGAAGTCAGCCTTGACATAGGTTTCATCGTCCATCAGAAGACACCCGTCGAACTTGGCCAGCACCTGGTCGTATAGCTTTCGAGCACGGATTTTGGCCACACTATTCTGTTTTATGGTCCAAATTGGCTGTTTGCTAGCTCGATACGACTTGATTCCTTCCCGGAGTCGAGTTCTCCTCACGGTACTATGGGCAGCACCGAATTTTCTGGCCAAATCACGGTCCGACAGATTGGGATTCCTCTTAATCGTCTTCAAAATCTTACCACGCAGTTTCCGGTCGACAGTTCCACTCCGACGATTGGCTTGAGGCTTCCGAATCGTCGTCAATGTTTCCTTATACCGTTTGATAACGCGCCATACGGTATTTCTGGGCAATTTCAGCTGTTTAGCTAGCCTAGATGCAGACCACAATAGATTTTCCAAATAACTGTGCACAATTTTTTCCCTTCTTTCGGCTTCCATGTTGATTGTTTACAAAGTACAGTCGATTTGCGGAATGTCAAAAATATATACGTGAAGCTGACAAAATTCCCGACACGTGGGCGCCAAGAACTTCCAAATCCGTCCACCAGGAGCACCACAATATGAGCAAAAGTATGTTCCAATTCTAAATGAAGCAAGCCTTATTGCACGTAGGAATGAAAAATTTCACTGTGGTATAGCTGAGAGTCTATGATGAAAAAGACTATGATTGATGTTTACATTTCATGTTTAGTATTAAGGATGGCGACGAAAGAAAAACAAGTGCGCGAGCGAAATTTGTACGGGCGTACGGCAAATCCTGACTTGTCAATACGGGAACTTGCAAAAACATTAGATTTGCCTAAATCCACTGTTCACGATGTGCTCAAATCATTTTCTGAACTTTTGACGGTGGAGAGGAAACCGAGAAGTGACAAAAACATTGGACGCGCTGATCCTGTCATGGACCGAAAGGTGAAAAGGATATTAACGAAAAACCCAAATCTCTCCATTCGAACGGTGGCTCGTAAAATAGGGATGTCACCTGGTTTTGTCCAAAAATCAAAACAACGTTTGGGACTTAAGTCGTATAGAGTAAAAACAGTTCCAAATCGCAACAACAAACAGAACTTGGCAGCAAAATCACGGGCTCGACGTTTGTACTGCGAATATTTGACGAAGTTTTCATGCGCTGTTATGGACGATGAATCTTATGTCCTGGAGGGTTTCAAGCATCTTCCAGGGCTGGCTTTTGATTCTGCTATGGCCCGAAATGCTACAGCTGAGCATTTCAGAACGAAGAAGGCATCGAAATTTCCCAAAAAATACCTTGTGAGGCAAGCAATTTGCACGTGTGGCAAAAAGAGTATATCTTTCGTCACTACAGGCACAATCAACAAGGAGATCTATCATAAAGAGTATCTGCAGAAGCGATTGCTACCCTTAATTTAAGGTCACAAAGAAAAACCTTTGTTCTGGCCCGATTTGGCATCATGCCACTATGCTAAAACTGTGATGGAGTGGTACCAAGCAAATCAAGTGAACATTGTACCAAAAACCTCAAACCCGCCAAATTGCCCAGAGCTACGACCAATCGAGAGATATTGGGCTCTGATGAAGCGGAAGCTTTCTGGAAAGAAGCAAGGAATCAAAGACATCAAACACTTCCAGCAAATTTGGACAAAGACGGCTTCTACGATTTCTGAAGAGTCTGTACAAACCCTAATGGATGGAGTTAAGCGCAAAGTTCGAAAATTTTATGCAAATACCGAATAACTATGTTTTGTCTTCACGAATTGTTAAAACACATCCCATGAATCTGAAATAAACAACTACGATGGATATATAATGCGAAATTTATGTTTTATTCATGTTTTGAGGTGTCCGGATTATTGCGCATACAGACCTTACTTCATGAAAAAGATTTACATTCAAAACGGGATGTCAAAATTCATATACTATATGTATTTACTTGTTACGTGAGGGAGAGAGGAAGTTCAAAATTGCCGAAAATTGCGTTATGTATTAGAACGAATTCTTGACACCTCTGATGAACTGTCACTATACTCGTATCAATCTGGTCGATTATCTGCTTGTTTCTGGATTCAAGATTCGGTTGCAGATTTTTTTTTAGCTGTTTTGCCATGTTTGCTGCTATCAGCGCGAAAGGGGACAAAAACAACCATTCAACCACTGTGCAGTTTAAAGCAGCATACAAAAAAATGATTGCGAATAACAATGCCGAAACTTCTTCGATGAAGTGAAAATGATTCATGCTGAAAAAAAATTCTATCTATTATATCTTGAATCAGTATGTGCTGGAAGCAGGATAATTGAAGACACCGGAAGTGGAAGTATCGCTTGGGCTTGGGAAAAGTACACCGAAACCAGAACCGGATGAAGACTCTGATGCGGTGTAAATGGAAACTGAAGTAGAGCTGGGGATGAAGCCATGTGGCCGGATAAATCGGAAACGAGTTAAAACAGTGCTTCAGAAAACTAGTTCTTTCGAGATGTGTCATGTGAATCGCTATTCGAAGGATTTCTTCCGGAATTGCGATGGAAGCCACAAGCAAGAACAAGGGTCAACCACCGAAACAATTTGCTGAGAAAACTAATGCGTTTTGCTGGGCAACGTAAGAGCCGCGAAGCGTACAAGATGCAAAACGTCTAACAGAGCTGCTGATTGGGAGAATGCCATGCAGAATGAGATGTGAAGCCTCTATGCAAATGAGACATTCGAGTTGGCAGATTTACCCGCAGGACGAAACGCTACTGGCAGTAAATCGGTACACAAGTTGAAGTACGATGCATCCGAGGAGGCAGTGAAGTATAAAACTCGGCATATGGCTTAAAGTATTTCGCAGCAATATGGCGTGAACTTCGAGGAAGTCTTCGCACCTGTTTCTAGCCAGACTTCATTCCGCGTTCTACTTGCCATTGCGAGCCGAAAAAACATACATTTTTTCATTTTCCAGGTCTGCACCGTTCCAAAGTTTCTGCCGACATTAATATCATCCACGAAACAAACAAATAGGCTGGAGCGTGTGAAAATCGTACCTCGGATGTTGAGCCCAGCTCTTTACATGACACCTTTCAGCGCAATACGACAGTTTATCACCTTGTCGTAGACCCCGACGTGATTCAGAATGTTTTCCCGAAATCTTCACGTAGTTTTGCATACCATCGTAGCTTTTATAAGTCTTGTGAGCTTCCCGCAAAAACCGTTCTCGTCCATAAATCTCCATAGCTCTGTGTGGTCGATACTGTTGTACGACGCCTCAAAATCGCTGAGCAGGGGATGCATTGGGATCTGTTATTCATGGCATTTTTGAAAGACTTGCCCGTACAATGACGATCTGGCCCATTGTCGATAACTTCCCACGAACTCATTCACTGTTCGAGACAGACCACGGAAGATGATCTGGGATAACACTTTGTAGGCGGCATTTAGGATTGTGATCGCTCAATAGTTGTCACACTCCAACTTGGGGACGACCGCGGCGTAGTGGTTAGCATCCATACCTCTCACGCCAAAGTCACGAGTTCGAATCTCACCCCCGGACAAGTCACGAAAATGCCCAAAAGTGGTGTTTGCGTGACTACGACGGGAGATGAACCAGCCCGAGGCTGAAAATCTCGATAATCAAGAAACAAATCTGTTATCTAACTGTTGGATAGCATCCTTAACTTCTCCTAGCTTGGGAGCTGGTCTGCCATGCTGAAGTAATCATTTCTTCCGCTATTTTGGTCTTCTTCGCTTATGTCCTTTGCACCATTCAGATGTTCATCGTAGTGCTGCTTCCACTTATCAAGCACCTTACATCTATTAATCAGAATCCCTACACATCACGGCTCGTGGTTCTAAGCCTTTGCGAGATGTGTTGAAGTTCTGTTAGAACTTCTTTTTCTTTAGTGTGAGACAGTTCTCCCTTTCCCTTCCCCCCCCCCCCCCCCCCCCGGCGGGTTTTTTTTTCTTCTTAAAAAAAACGGGTCTCTTCTCCCCCCCCGCCGCCCTCCCCTTCTTAAACCACCCTGCACTCCTCTTTGAACTAATCGTTCCATGGGCTCTGTTTCACATACCCGAAGACGATCTCTGCTGCGTGGTTGATGGCTGCTTTGAAATAATTCCAAAATCCCGCAGGAGGGACTTCGTTTAGCACACTCTATTCCGGCAACGCTGCTTCGATACTCCACGCGTAGGCTGTAACGGTTGCTCCAGTCCTTCGAGATTGTACCAGCGGGTGGATAGTCATGAAGAAAACGAATATTTTTTTGGCTCAGGAAGTACTAGCACACCGGTCCCAAGCTTAATGATTCGCCCCTAAGACCGTAACTTACACCAATACACTCTCAAATATTCTGTCAAAATAACATAGCGAAACAAAACAAAAACAAAGATACTGGTACCAAAAGGTACTGAAAAGCGCAAGAGTGCATGGCAAGGTGCAGACTGCAAGGTGTATTTCGGAACTAGGGGTTCTACAACAGTGAACCAATTTCAAATCGCTAGTTGCACATTGAGGGTTATTCCAATTGTCAAAGTCGCTAGTTGCACATTGATTGTTGATTGTACCTTGGCGGGCAACGTTACCGTACGTTGTTAACGACGGATAGTTTTGGTGGCAGTTTTACCAACAAATAATATGCAACTAACGATTTGAAATTGGTTCACTGTTGTAGAACCCCTTGGTCCGAAGTACACCTTGAAGCCAGCACCTAACTATACATATTTGCGCCTTTGTTTTGATTTGCTGTTATTTTGACAGAATATTTGAGAGTATGTTCGTGTGAGTTCATTATTAGGGGCGTGTTATTAAGCTTGGGACCGATGTGCTAGTACTGACTGAGCCAAGAAAAAAATCGTATTTGTTCGGGACCTACTGGTCTTAGAGTTAGTCTATGGTTTTACCGTTAACAGGTAGTGATCCGAGTCGATGTTAGTGCCACGGAGAAGTGCCGTCCATCAATCAAAACATGATCGATTTACGATTCTGTATGCTGCGGTGAGCTCCAGGTGTTCTTAACTGGAGGCTGTGCTGGAAGTGCGTGCTACGAATGGCCATATTCTTGGAGCCGGCGATTTCAATGACTCTGAGGCCGTTGTTGTTGAAATCGCTGGAGCACGATTGGAGACAAAAGCTTAAGGCTGATGTCCAAAATCAAATCAAAAGTTATATGCGAATAGTTCAGAGGAAAAACTTCCACCACGAACTAGAACCAACAATCAATGTGCAACTAGCGATTTGAAATTGGTTCACTGTTGTAGAACCCCTAGTTCCGAAGTACACCTTGCCATGCACTCTTGCGCTTTTCAGTACCTTTTGGTACACGGAGAAAATCGAAAATGCTGAAAAGCATATTATATATTCCTTTCTACGCTTTGTTCCTTTTAAATCACTGCAATGCATAAGAAGTATGCATTGAATGAATATATTTTATGCATTTTTATCCATTTTAGATAATTATTATCTTCCGTGCATATTGCGTTACCAGCGACAAATTCAAACTTCAAGACTTCAGTCTTATTTGTGTTTTTGCAATTGTGTCAAAGTTCCGTAATCTCGAAATTATCGATTATCATTTCCATCAGTGCAGACAAACACTAATTATTAGGTATTCGGCTCATTCGACGTATATTTCATTATCAACCGATAGATAGCTGGTTCCAACGAAAGGTCTTCACCACCATCCTCGGGGCCACCACCAGTCCTGCAACATGGCGTAGCCTCTGCCGCAAACTTTTTGGACAACTTCAAAAACCTACTCGGACTGGGCATGCGCGACTTAACAGACATGACCAAAAACTACGGGCCAGCCTTTTCCTATCAGCAGGACAGCCACGTAAAACCGGCCGATATTAAGAAGCAGGTGATGGCTAGCGAACGGATTGATATCATGCTCGAGAAGGTATGTGTACTGTAAGAAATTTTAGCTATAGATTGTCATTGTCGTTTTTACCTCAGGACTCAGGAGGCGATCCGCAGAAGAAAACGGAACTTGTGAACAGCGTCAAAGAAATTCTAGACGAAATAGGTTTGGCTGAAAGTATGCCAATCATTAGAACATTGGGTACGATCCTGAACTGCATCTTCGGACGAATCCTCAGTGGACTGCATGTGAATGAAACTTACGTCGTGCTGTTCGGGATTGTTTGCAAGAAATACCCGTTATGATGGACCAAACAGCGTAGCGGGAAAAGATCACGGATCAGGACAAAGGAACAGTCCTCAAAGTCGTGAATGCGAAGCAGCTAGCCGAAGGCATTTCGATTTGGCTCCAGAAACCAGTTCTCGATTTTAAAAATTGTTTAGGTTATTTTATTTTTTTCAATCACAAGAAAAATAAACATCCAAAAATAATCCTCTTTAATTTTCATATCCATATGCATTGTCCACCTCTTTCTCTTCATTCCTCTCCCCTTTCTCCCTCCCCTCCCCCTCTCTCCCCCCCCCCCACCCCCCTTTTTTTTCTAACAACCAACCCACCCCCCCCCCCTCTTCAACAACACAAATTATATCGGCTTTCCTTTTTTTTAATTTTTTCCCCCACGGCACTTTTTCATTAATTTTTTTTTATTTTTTTTTTTCTTCCCCCTCTTTTTTTTTTTTTTTTTTTATTTTACGAATATTTAGAGTTATTGGTTGAGTTACGGTCTTAAGCGGGAGCCACAATGGTCCGTGAGCGTTGACTTCTCCGTCAGCGTCAACTGACAGCTCGATTTGAATTAATGATTTTCAATGCAACAACTCACAATGATACGTTGCGTTGAACGCACTCATGTACTAAAACGACGACGCCGTGCTAAACTTTGAAAAAATTCAAATTCAACGCAGCGTCATCGTCATTTCTGATTCGCACTTGCTTGTTTGGTAAATTTGCTGATGTTTGAAAATGACTTCCTTTGAAGAAAAATTGATTTTACTTGTGAAAGAGAAACCGTGCTTGTACGTGAAGTCTTCAAAAGAATACAAAAACGCCTATAAAAAAGATGCCGTTTGGGCATCGATTGCAGAGCAGCTGAATAAACCTGGTAAGTATGATTATGTACTTAATTTACGGAAAGCTTTATTTACCTAAACCATTCTATTTCAGTCGATAAAATTAAGGTCAGATGGCGAAGTTTGCGGGATCGTTTTGTCAGTTTGACCCGCAAATTAAATGAAGAATCTCGTTCCGGAGCTGGGGCTGGCTCTAGCCCTGGGTGGCCACTTTATAATGAACTTACATTCCTCGGCGCACATATGGAAGCAAGACCGTGAGTTATGTAGTTTGTTGCTCTGGTGTGGTAAATGAAAACGATAGCATTATTTTGCAGCACTTCTTCTAATTATTCATCCACGATCAACTCACAAGCCTAGTCACAGGCACAGATCTTCACTCAAGAAGTGAATGAAATCTGCTTAGAGTCTGATCCCAACGATGACGAAAATTCCGTCACCACGCCGACACCCGCAGGTATCTCAACGTATCGTTTAGACACAACACGTCGACGGAAGCGCGAACAAGATGCGATTGATTCCCGGATGGAACACCTTCTGGATACTGTGCAGGAGCGCGTAGAGAACTTGGGAGTCAAGCGATCAAAGCATGAATACTTTGCCAATTATCTTGCCTGTCAGTTGGAACAACTTCCGCCACAGGTGGCCCGGTCATTGGAGGTTGAATTCACGACTAAGGTTAACAGTATGATTGATGAATATGAGGCGCTGAGATATGAGGTAGTTCAACAAAATGATTGATAGGTAATACCGATGGGCAATTGGATCCGTATCGCAATGAAAGACTTGGGTCTTTCATAGTTATTTTTTCTTTAAACTCTGTTAAGTGGTTCAAAAGATACGAATCTACAAAAATGAAAAATGTGTAATTTGATTGGAAACATTATCTCCGAATCGGCTAGGAGGCCATTCAATAATTAGGTTAGCACCTAGGGGTGGGTGGAGGTGTTGAGTAAGACATTTTTACCCTTCTTATAAAAGAAGGGTGTAATCCCTCGGAAAATCGACCTATCACGTCAATGTCGGAAAACTTCTGTTTGTATATGCGTGAGTGTAACAAAAATCAATGGAATAATGGGATGCCTGTTTCTCACCAACAGGATGCGTGTCTCTCGGAATCAAATGAAACAGCCACCAAACCGAAGGCACAATAATCCCATAGAACCAAACCAAACCGAAAGCTAAATCCTATAGAACATTATTAAATGGCTTTAGAATCATATCCCTGGTTCCAGAGATATGCTTGAAGAAAGTTCTCAAAAAATATGAGCTATGTGTTGTGATGAAAATAAAAGAATTCGTGTTCCTCAGAAACAACTCAACCTAGTTAAATAAGTCCAAATCCAATGATGGCATAAGTCAAAATGAAAAGTGACATGACCCCATATAACCCTATTAGAAGGCTTTAGAAGTGGATATCTGCTTCCAGAGATTTGGCTGGAGAAATTTCAACAAACACGATTTATATGGATTTCTAATAAAAACATAAGGGTGCTCTTCTCTTTCTTGGCTTTTCATGCTTATTGCTTTCATAATTTGCTTATAGCCTAACCTCAACTTAGTGTTCTAGATGCTCTTCCACAGTTGTTAATTGAGAGCTTTCGATGCCACTACCAATGCATGAATTTGTATATTGTGAGGCAAACACAATAATACTCGCTATGCCCAGGGAAGTCGAGAAAATGTCCAACCCGAAAGATTCCCTCGACCGGATCGGGAATCGAACCCGCCGTCTCCGGCTTGGTAATACAGTGCCTTTATCCACTAGATTATTTGAGTCCCACAGGGGTGCATGGTTGGTATATGACTGAACAATGTGTACCACCGGTGCTTCGTGTGCCTGCAGGTTTAAAGTAGGTCGTATTGCGGTCCTTAGCCACTCAGTAAAGGGCGATACGGTCAAAATTTGGTCAATATCAACTTGACGTATTTCTTTCAATTTTGCATTTAAAAAACCTGAACACCCCTCATTTTGAAGGTGTGTGTGTGTAGAATGTTGCTCCTATTTTGATTTTGGAATTCACTCTTCAGTTGTCAAAATGCCGTCCAAGCAAGAAGAGCAGCGTATCAAAATTTTGCTCGCGCATCGCGAAAATCCGATCTACTCGCACGCAAAGTTGGCAAAATCGCTAAAAGTTGCCAAATCAACCGTTACAAATGTAATTAAAGTGTTTGGGAAACGTTTGTCGACAGCCAGGAAGTCTGGATCGGGGGGAAATCGAAAACCGGAAACCGCTGAGACCACAAAGAGGGTTGCCGGTAGTTTCAAGCGAAACCCTAACCTATCTCTCCGAAATGCCGCAAATAAGCTGGGTGTATCGTCTACAACCGTGCATCGAGCCAAAAAAACGAGCCGGACTATCGACTTACAAGAAGGTAGTGACTCCAAATCGCGATGATAAACAAAATACGACGGCCAAAGCGCGATCCCGGAGGCTGTACACGACGATGCTGACGAAGTTTGACTGCGTGGTAATGGACGACGAAACCTACGTCAAAGCCGACTACAAGCAGCTTCCGGGACAGGAGTTTTATACGGCAAAAGGAAGGGGAAAGGTAGCAGATATTTTCAAGCACACGAAACTGTCAATGTTCGCAAAGAAATATCTGGTTTGGCAAGCCATCTGTACCTGTGGCTTGAAAAGCAGCATTTTCATAGCTTCCGGGACTATCAACCAAGAAATTTACGTGAAAGAGTGTTTGAATAAACGTTTGCTGCCTTTCCTGAAGAAACACGGTTGTTCCGTACTGTTTTGGCCGGATTTGGCATCTTGCCATTACGGTAAAAAGGCCATGGAGTGGTACGCCGCCAACAACGTGCAGGTGGTTCCCAAGGACAAAAACCCTCCCAACACGCCAGAGCTCCGCCCAATTGAGAAATACTGGGCTATTGTCAAGCGGAACCTAAAGAAGACCAAAAAAACTGCTAAGGACGAGCAGCAGTTCAAGGCAAACTGGCTTTCTGCGGCGAAGAAGGTGGACAAGGTGGCTGTACAAAATCTGATGGCAGGGGTCAAGCGTAAGGCCCGGCAATTCGGATTTGGAAAAGCGGAAGCCTAACTGAATATTTTTCCTGAATTTTATACTAATTGAACTTGAAAAAGAAAATTAATTTGATTTTTTAAATAAACGATTTCACCGATTTACACGCGTTTTCCCTTGACCAAATTTTGACCGTATCACCCTTTACCCCCCCCCCCCCCCCCCCCGCCGCCTGTGGTCTGAGCAACAACACAAAAAACCGAGGAGCAACCCACCCGGGGGGCCCTTGGTCTATCCTCACCCGGAAGGGGGGGGAGGGCGTTGCCGGACGGGGTTTTTTGGGTCACGATTCCCCACCAGATGGAAATCTGTTTCGAAAACCCCTTTCCCTAACCGTTTTTCTTTAAAAGGTCGGACCCACCACCTGCAATCGAAATAGGTTAATGGAATCACAATAAATACACACCATAAATCCCATACCTTCGTGGAGTTCGGCGCCGGTCTTCACGAGAATAATGAATGGCCTTTCTTAGATCGTTCACTGTCGAAAGAACCTGCACAATCTCTGCAATATTTCTAGCGAGTTCTATTGTTGCGCTGAGAAAACGTCTTCAATTTCCTCACCCGATCCGAAAAAAATAATTCGTAAAAGTAATAACCACAACTAAAACCTACTCGGAAAATAACAATTAACAGCAACAAGCCGCCGAAATATCGAAATCCGTAAACCGAACAAAAGAGGAAACACTGATTTAAACAAGAGGCGCAACGCAGCAAAGCAACGCAACATTGTGTGTATACGTGCGTCACCGCATCCGTCAACGGTTTTAGTACATTGACGGATGCATTGACACTGAAGGAGAAGTCAACGCTCACGGACCATTGTAACTCCCGCTTTAGGGGCGAATCATTAAGCTTGGGACCGGTGCGCTAGTATTTCCTGAGCCAACAAAAATATTCGTTTTCTTCATGACTATCCACCCGCTGCTAGAACCGAGGGAATCGAAATGACCGAGTGAATAGTTCGTGGCGGAAGTTTTTCCTCTGAGCTACTCGTATATAACTTTTGATTTGATTTTGGACATCAGCCTTGAGCTTTTGTCTGCGCTCGTGCTCAAGCGGCATATTTTTCTTAGAGTTAATGGTGATTTGCTGTCCAGGCGAAGCTTTTCGTGGTAAAACAAAACATTGAGTGGCAGGTTTCTATTCAGGCGAAGTTTTTCGTGGGATAGGTGAATGACTGAATTGTGTCGTATAGCTTCCTCCTCATTCGCATAACGTCACAATACTATAACATAGCCTGATACACAATATCCCTCCATAATGTCCGATTCGTGGCTGCTCCTCTCCAATCCCTTGGGCACCTTGTACCCCCTAGGTCTTGCTCCACCTGGTCTGACCATCTTGCTCGTCGAACACCATTTTTGCAGGATAGTTGTCCGGCATTCTCGCAACCCGGTATTGAATGGGTATGTTATCTTGCTTACCGTTGAACAATAGTTCTAATATGTTTTTGATTTCAGGGTCCGATAGTGAAGCTTCTTTGATATCATTCCACGTGAGGGCAGTTGAAGTCAAAGCTGACATCGTTACTTCTCGGACCATTATTTCTTCATTCACGTCGAAGGGTCTAGGCTCCTGAACTGCTAAGCGAGAAAGAGAATCAGCCACATTTTCCTTACCAGCAATGTGTTCTACCCTGTAGTCGAATGTTTGCAACCTCAAAACCCAGCGTTCGATTCGCGCGCAAGGCTTTGAACGTTTGGCAAATAAAAACGATAACGCTTTGCAATCAGTCATGATATCGCAAGATCTCCCTAACAAACAAAACTTAAAACGTTCTACTGCCCAGACAATTGCTAGCGCTTCTTTTTCTGTCTGGCAGTATCTACGTTCCGTTTCAGTCAACGATTTGGAGGCGAAACTGACCAAACGAGGCTCGTTATCTTTGTTGTACTGAACTAGCAGTGCTCCAAGCCCATGCGGACTTGCGTCAGCAGTTCGGTCTTCTAATTTATAGAACCCCAAACCCCCAGTGTTTCATAAGGCCGCTTTGATATTCCTCACTTTTGTAATCCGTCCGTCTTCTTCGTACTCTTTTTCTGAATTTCGTTACGCTTTTGTACACTAAAATGTGCGCGTCTTTTCCAGCTCGACAGTATCCTTTTGTTAAAAATGGTTAAGTTGGGGCATGTACCGCTAGCCGAGACAAGCATAGTTAGAAGGGCTTATGTCATAGCAAATATTGTGAGTTTGAATTATTTTTGGGCAACATTTTGAATTACTCGGAATCCGATAATATGAGCATTGCGGATCCAGATTCAGTTGAAAAGGATATTGAACCATATTGATCCAAAGACAAAGTTTTGCAAAATCATTAAATTTGATAAGTCGCAAGCCAGGTTTTGGAAAAGCTTTGAATTTGGACACTTTTCCGAAGGAACTCTGATCCCTCAGGACCACTCCAAGTAGCCAGTATGATCAGACACCCTAAGAATGTCCTCTGAAGGCTAACTTTTGCAAAATCATGAAGTTTTAATATGTCACAAGCCAGGTTTCGGTAACGATTTGAATATGTCCTCTTTCCCGGAGAAATTCGGATTCCGCAGGGTTCCCCTAAGTGGCCAGTATGGTCAGAAATCCTCAGAATG
The DNA here is from genome assembly GCA_024533555.2 of Aedes koreicus. Classification (NCBI taxonomy): domain Eukaryota; kingdom Metazoa; phylum Arthropoda; class Insecta; order Diptera; family Culicidae; genus Aedes; species Aedes koreicus. The sequence goes on along the minus strand of JAHHFK020000728.1, from coordinate 10,349 downwards.
TCCGCCAAAGCCCTATTTTTGCAAAATCTTAAAGTTTGATATGTCGCAAGTCAGGTTTTGGAAAAGATTTGAATATGGCCACTTTCCCCGAGGAACTCGGATCCCGTAGGGCCTCCTCAAGTGGCCAGTATGGTCAGATATCCTTAGAATATCCTCCGAGGATAAAGTTTTGCAAAATCATGAAGTTTGATGTCGCAAGCCAGGTTTCGGTAACGATTTGAATATGGCCACTTTTCCGGAGGAATTTGGACTCTGGAGGGTCACCCTAAGTGGCCAGTATGGTCAGACACCCTCAGAATGTCCTCCAAAGACCTATTTTTGCAAAATCATAAGGTTGGATATGTCGCAAGCCAGGTTTTGGAAAATATTTGAATATGGCCACTTTTTCGGAGGAACTCGGATCCTGCAGGGCCTCTTTTAGTGGCCATTATAGTCGAAAATCCTCAAAATGTCTTCTGATGGCCTAGTTTGGCTAAATCATGAAGTTTGATATGCCGCATGCCATGTTCTAAAAATATTTTGTCCACCATCCCTGGACAGGTACCTACCCCAGTACTCCCACCTTGTAATTTGATACCACCTACATATTCGTAATAACCAGTTCAGATCTACAAACAAGGATAATTTTGTGATCTAATGTAAGAAACCGCATCAAAATCTGATGGCTAACGAAGGAGTATCATCAATTTTAAATTCTGAATTTTCTGTCTCAGAGGGGTTGGGGACGTACGTGTTAAGAGTGAATGAAGTTTCTATTCAGGCGAAACATGTCCCACGCAACAGTGGTCGTGTATCCGCTGGTGAACGCTGAACTTTCCAATAGTCGGTCTAAACTCCGTCTCCTGACCGGCCTGAGCAAGTCTCCTATAATGATCTTGAAGCTTGATCTTAAACAGCGGTCGTATTCACGTTCTAAAAGCGTGTCAAAAGCATCTTTATCGTCATCAGTGTTTCCGGAGTGCGGTTTATGCACGTTGATGATGCTGAAGTTAAAGAACTGACCCATGATCTTCAGCCTGCACATTTTTTCGTTGATCGACCACCACCCGGACCCGATCACGCGCTTCTGCATATCGCCCATAACTATGAAGGCTGTTCCCAGCTCATGTGTCGTGCGACAGCTCTGGCAGAGGGTATGAGTACTAACCTGGGACTAGCAGAACGAATACGATGATCAGACGCTTCTAATATGTATGAAAGGTAGTAAAGGCACCGCGCGTAAAATGGAGAGAAACCTCCCGTCCCTGTCAAAATACGACCAAGATCCCACCAAGGTAAGCCATTCGATTTATCCGATCCCTACTTGTACTTGGCACCGCAGTTTGTTGAGAACAAGATGTAGGATCAGGAAAAAAATCTCGAATGCAACGCATTTTGTCCAACACAACTAGTTGAGGGTTATTCTGACAGCCAAAGTGACGTTTGTCGCTTGGTGAAGTGAGAAAAAGTCACCTGCAGTGACGTGACTCTCCATTTGATTTACCCAGAAGAGTGCAGGTGACTTTTCTCAACTCACCAAGTAACAAACGTCACTCCGACTCTTGGAATAACCAACAAAATAAATCATAGGTCGTCAAGTAGTTAATCGAGTTTTGATTACCACTCATTTTCAAGAAGGACTATTTTCGATCAAATCATAAGCAAGAAAACCAGCAACCATCCGGCGCGACCAGCGAAAGAATCTCATTGACTTTTCGGAATGAAACAATTGAAACTCAAAAAATTTGTAATAGAAATTGACATGTACTAGATAGCATAAAAGTATTCATTCCAATTCAATCATCTCTTATGAACTGACCCCTCTCGGAACGAGAGTGAACGTTCCAAATAGGCGCGCTTCTGATAAAGCCGTATTGTCATTCTTCCACTCACTAAATCCTCACTTAACTAAACATAATAGAACGGGAACTGGGCATCCAATGCCAGTAATCGCGTACGATCACACATCAAACAAATTACCTATGGCAAGGCGGTCTCTAAGCTAGATTTTGGTTTTTATTAACTTGTTCCTCGGAAGGGGACGAAGCTTTTCAAAAGCAAACACCACCCTTCCGGTTCCCGAATGCGTCATCACTCGGCACCGAGCCTTCTCGCATCGAGCAGTGCAAACCCGTGACGACCATTGACTAAGAGAGGTACTTGAAAATTGTAACAAAAAATGCTACCTACTCCCTAACTGGCTTATCACTGGGTAATGAAGCTTCTCTTCCTAATCTACGACTTTTTGACGGCCAACAGATAGCGCGACACATTCTCGTACGTAACGAACGTAATCATCGTCGCCGGCATAACGCGCAACAAGTTCGGACCGAGCCCTTTATAGAAGCCACGCCACGATTCATATCTGAAATGGTTCGGTAGAGAAAGAGAGAAAGGAGAAGAAGAAAAACGTCTTTATTAACTCTTCGATGTTTTGTTCTTCTGCATCTTGTTTTTTTTTGTGTTTTTCTATTTTTTTTCTAAAATATTTTTTTTGTTTTTTTTTCTCTTGCCTTAAGGGTTTACAACTAACAGAAATGGAATTCGGGATGTTCTGACTGTGCAGGTTGTACTGAATTGAGAAACTAGCTTAAATTATCTATAAACTTTTTGCTTGCTGCTGTTTCCAGATTAAGATAAGTCACTTTTCCTATTCCGTTCATTTTGCTAATCAAACTTCCTCGAGGGTTTTGATTTGTTAGTATTAAACTATTGTTATTGTTAGAAGAGACAAAGTTAAATGGTTGGTGAGGTAAGTAAAGAGAACTTTGATTTGGCTGATACGTAATTTAATGATCTTTCCAATGCAAGACAGGATCAACAACCACGTGTCAGCTAACGAGGAGTCGCTTAAGGAGCTTTGTTTTATTCGTAGTAAAAGGAAAGGAGACAGGAGACCTTCTACCAACATCTAAAGAATAATGAAAAATAACCAATTGGGAAAGTAGTAAAGAAATAGTAATCCGATTACAAATTTAATACGCTTTTACGTTGAAAATTTCTTCCAACAAGACGCGCACCCCTAGCGGATGACGTCCTCTCCAAACATCACTAATAATAATAGTAACAGTTTCTAACTTCACGCTTCCGATTTCATCGTACTAAATTAATGGCTGAATGAATTTATGAATATCGCATTGAACACTGACACTTTAAAGCTAGTGGCGAAGATGGGACGACAAATGAAACAAAAAAAAAAACGAACATATCGACAAAATAGCTTCCTAAACAAGACGTTCTTAAGTATATAACGACAGCCCAAGAGGAGAGAATCTTTATTTCCTGACTGATTGCTGCACTACTGCTTGGTGAATTGCTCATAGATCAACATCACGAGACAGATGTTGGGCGTGACGTGGACTAAGTACGGAATTAGGCCCTTGTAAAACCCTGACACTCTTTCGTACCTCCATGTCACCTTGATGCAGTCCCAGGTGCCCTTGTAGCTGTGGTTGTGATCTTGCAGACGGGCCCGTATTACCTGGTATGGGTAGGTGGTCGCTGCGGCAATCAACTTAGAGACGGCGGCAAACGTTAAATACTCTACGGTGGTCTGAAAAAGGAAGCGATCAACACAGGCCCTCATTTCACCAACCAGATCCGACTTACCAGCTTAGAATCGATGGGTCGTTTCCGATTTTGGTTGTATCGATTCTTCATCTCTTCGTACGTCATAAACTGAAGTGCACCATGTGACACTCCCAACATGCCAGGAACGAATCCCTGCAAAATAGAAAATCACCCATTCAATAACGCCAACCCGCTCAACCTCCCTCAAAGCACGATCGTACACTATACAACCCCCGGACACCCTCGGTTCGGTAGATCTTCTTCAGTCCGTCCACCATTCCGGCGTAGCCCTTCTGACCCGGTTCGTTTAGCTGCAAACACAACCGTGTCTTTACCACCCAAATCGGGTTGGTCATCACCAGGGTCATGACGCCAGCTTCGGCAGCCGCTAGCATGTGCAGGGCCGGTCCCAACGGTTGGGCGGTGTTGCCATCTTGTATCCACGTTTTGATGGAGTTATAGCTGTTTGGGAGATTGGGAATGATTAGGAACTACGGAACTCCAATGCGGATGCTATCCGGTTGGAAACACTTACAACAAAAAGTAAAATCCCCAAGCACTGCCCGATCCCCAGATGTTCGGCGTGACTCCCTTGTAGAGGCCCTTGAAGCCCTCCTGGCGGAAGATTGTGAGGAATGCACCTGTGAGACCCCGGTACTGGGGCAGTGTTGCTGTTCGACCGTCGTTAACTGGAATGGAGAATGGGCGAGGGGGAAATTAGTTGGTTCGATTGATCATTGCGTTAGGGGCTATTCATAAACCACGTAGACTTTTCTAGGGGAGGGGAGGGGGGGGGGATGTGGTTGACAAAAGTCTACGCGCCGTACATAATTTCAAAAACAAAAAAGGAGAAAAGTCGTGGGAGGGGGTTTCTGAAATTTTCAAAAATAGACGTGGTTTATGAACCGGCCCTTATTGGCTTGTATTTTTTTTTCTTTTTTGCGATGGAGAGTATATTAGAATATTAGATGTATTAATTTGATCATCCAGAGGCTTGGAGTTCATGTAGTCATGAAATTTAACGCTCAGCTCACATTCCCCATATTTTTTTCCGATTCTGGAGATATAGAATTTCAGTTTTTAGTGGATCGACATCGGTAAACATGTATCGATATAGAGGTTGCTGCACCCAGTGCAAAAAGTTAGAAAATCAAGGATGCCATATTTTTTTGGTCGGCCATATATATATATATAAAAAAAAAAAAAAAAAAAAAAAAAAAAAAAAAAAAAAAAAAAAAAAAAAAAAAAAAAAAAAAAAAAAAATATATGTCAGTAAATATTATATATATATATATATATATATATATATCATTCTAATATATGCCATATATGTCATATATTAGAATGATCACAAAAGCTACGTCGGATTTTGTTTACCCGTTTTGTGTTTGTTATTATTATTGTTTCGATGGTAAGAGACATCAGTTCTGTTTGGATTTCTTTTGTTGTTGTTTTGATTTTTTAGTTTTGGAATTATCACAAGCCCGCCGTCGGCTATGTTTGTGGTGGTAAGCGAGCTGTCAGCAATCCCTATACTATACGTTAGGGTGGTTCAAAAGGGGGTATCCCATATGGCATAAGGTCGTTTGGCATAAAGTCGTTTAGCATAAAGTTATTTGGCATAACAATTACTTGTTATGTGGTGCGATTAATGTTAAACTGTCATTATGCCAAATTATTCTGATGAAACGTTGATTTACAGATTTTTATTCCAAATAATCTTTCTCAAACTGTTCGCTAATCAATGCCAAAAGACCTCTACGTCAATTGAATTTTGAATGTCCAAGTTATGCCAAATTATAATTATGCCCACTAAACCTGAAGCAGCTTTTAATTTCCGATATTTATGCCAAATGGTTGGTAAATGAGTGGACAATGCGTACCATTGGTACTTCGCGTACCTGCAGGTATAAAATAGATCCTTCCCTCAGATCATTAGCCTCTTGTCCAGTAACTCCTATCCCTACCTCCCTGTGGTGCCGACTTGGGTATGAGTAACCATAGGAAAGATCGGGTAACCAACCCCGGTGGACCCTTGGTCATATGCTGACACGGAAGGGGGGCTACCCTCTTCAAAGGGTGCGGTCTATCTGAGCGTCTGTTCTCCATGTCAGGGGCGGCTGATCATCGTCCTCGTGCCAGCGTGGGACTCTAAACAGTGCTGTGCACGATGGTCCTCCGGCGAGACAGGGGGTTAGGGAAGGCCCAACAAGCGGCCCTTAAAAAAATCAATGTTACAAATAATAATACAGAAGTTATTCCAGATGACCCTAATATTTTTATTTTTTTCTATGTTCTATGCCAAATGATCATTATGCCAAACGACCTTATGCCATAGGGGTTATTCATAAACCACGAAGACTTTTCTGGTGACGTCACACAGACACATGAATCACCATATATCAAAATGTGGCACCAGAGAGCATTGGTGTGTTCAGCAAACATGTATATTCCTACAATTTCTTAGAACATACTGAAATCGTCAAATTTGAACAAAGTACTAGTTATCTAAAATAACCGATTTTAAGGTAGTGCTGAAAGAAAACCAATTATATCTCTTTAACGTTAGGCTCTGGAAACTTAGTGTCTTCAGCAACTATTCTTAAAATTACCTGCTCTACAACTCGAAGACAATAACCCGTTATCTCGTAGCTGGAAAAAGTTAGAATTTGAAAGCGTAATTAAACTCTTGTGAAAAGTTAGGCGTGTTTTTCCAAATATGCGGAATAACATTTTTAGCAACTCTTCTCAAGACACCTAGTCGATAAAATGATGACAAAAGGGTGAACATGTTTTTGACCGTCATTTTTTCAGAATTGTGCCAATGTGGGGCGTGTGGGGTATCAAGTTTCAAAAAATTGTATGGAGAAAAGTCTACGGGGGGAGGGGAGTCTGAGTCTGAGCCTATGTGGTTTATGAACAGTCCCACATGGGGTTGCCCCGGTTCAAAGTATCGATTCAGCTCCACCCTCCTCAGTCGATTCTAAATCTTAACTCTTTTTCCTAAATTTCAGCTCAATTTGGTTGTGGACTCGAACTGCACTGACCCATTGAAATGTTTTGTTCACATCCGCCTAAGTTTTTCGTATATACCGTGCAGTACCCTAATTCTGCGCGACGCCTAATTATGCGCATTTTGCCAACATTTTGCAGTCAATTGCGAGGTTGTCAAATTTTATACTTTTCCCATACACAAGATATATATGTACAACTCAATTCAAATTATTTTCTACTTATTTTTATTTTGGAATGTATTATTCAGCAGATGTGATTAACAGTTTCGAGCATATGAAACTGTCGAAGATCCGTAAGTCCTTGATTTTAGCCGTGGTTGTGAATTGTTTTTTCTTCATGTGAGGCCGTTTTGCAGCGATTTCGGCCTTCAGTCTCTCCAATAATGCACAGCAATACTCGCGTTGATGGTTTTATTCTTTTCGAGGTAGTCCACGAAGAGTATGCCATGACAATCCCAGAAAACCGACGCCAAAATCATTCCGACCCATTGAACCTCCCTAGGCCACTTCGGAGCAATCAGGCTTCAGTCTATTGCCACTCATTCTGTTCGCTGGTGTGCAATAGTGGATCCAGGTTTCATCAACCGTTACCAATCGACGCCAAAAGTCCTTCCGATTCCGCATCAGCAGGTCAAACACTGTTTCGAAGTGCTCTCGCGTTCGTGTTTTTGGTCAGGAGTGAGCGTGCGCGGCACCCAGCGGCAGGATAACTTTTTCATATGCAGAATCTCGCCCAAAATATGGCGTGTACGCTCAGTACTAATCTTTGTGGCACCTGCTGGCTCACGCACCTTCACTTTCCGGTCAGCCAACAACATTTCATGAACTTTTTTGACATTGTCCTCTGTAACCGCATCGGAGGGCCTGCTGCTGCGGACTTGATCGGTTGTGGAGTTGCGGCCACCATGAAACTCTCGAAACCAATATTTAGCGGTGTAATCTGACGGAGCATTTGCACTATAATACTTAGACATGGAGTTTTCAAAAGGGCCAATGACGCAAACGTAAACAATGGCTTCATTATTGATAATAATTTTAACTGAATGTATTTCATTGTGTTGTGTCAATTGTGTAATGAGTTTCGTGAAAATCGGTCGAGTGATTTCAGTGATGGCTTCGAATGAAGAAATAGTGCGCCAACAAATTTTGGGCACTCACTTCGAAAACCCAAACGCTTCTCATCGATGGATCGGAAAACAGCTCGGAATCGCACATTCAACCGTATCTCATGTGATCAAAACGTTCAAGGACCGTAAGACAACCAAGCGGAAAAATGGTAGTGGCAAAAAACGTAGCACATCAAATCCGGAGAAGGCCAGGATGGTATTGAACCAATTTAAGCGTTATCCCAACATTTCGATCAGGGAAGTTGCGAAAAAGGCGAGTTTGTTTTGTGCAGAAAACAATGAAACGTTCTGGATTACATGTGTACAAGGTCCAGAAGGCACCGAACCGGAGCGATAAACAGAACTCGGTGGCCAAAACTCGTGCAAGAAAACTGTACACGTACAGGGAGCGGCTCACGAAACCGTTCTGCATTGTGATGGACGATGAGACCTACATTAAAGCCGACACCAAACAAATGCCAGGACAGGAACACTACGTCGCCACCTCTAAGTTGGCCGTTCCGGAGAGTGTACGGAAGAAGAAACTGTCGAAATTCGCCAAAAAAATTCCTTGTCAGGCAAGCGATCTGCGGATGTGGCAAAATGAGTCAGCCCTTCATCACCTCTGGAACCGTCAACGGACAAATCTACAAGGACGAATGCCTCCAAAAACGACTTCTGCCCTTCTTGAGATCTCACGATGGCCCGACACTGTTTTGGCCGGATTTGGCATCTTGCCACTATGCCCGGCCCGTCTTAGACTGGTACAAAGATAATAATGTAGTTTTTGTACCAAAAGACGTCAACCCTCCAAACACTCCGGACTTCGCCCAATTGAAGAATTTTGGGCAATCATGAAGGCAAAGCTCGTTAAAACTCCAAAACTGATAGAAAATGAACTTGAACTAAAGAAAGTGTGGTTAAAAGTAAGTAAGCAAGTCGGTCCTATCATTGCCCAAAATTTGATGAAAGGGGTCAAGGCAAAGGTGGGTTGGGAGAAGAGGTTCAATAAACCAATGATGTCAAAACTTAACCATTTAGTAGTACTTTATTTCCAGAAAGTTTGAAAAGAATCGGGCTCAAGGAAAATTTTTGGTGACGTATTTTATGTGTCCAAATTTCATCGAATACAGTCTTTAGTCTATTTTCCAAGAAATCTTCTGAACTCGTTTAGGACATGAAGTGAACCTCAATAAGAATCCTACTGTTTCCTTTGGGAACCATTAGAATGTATTTCTTGCAGTCTTCTGTGCTTTTCATATAGATCTAATGAATTTGTTTTAGGCCAATCTCAAAACTTAAAAGGGTTTTTTTTTTTGTGATTCCATATGAAGACCTTCCGATGACTAGTAAACTGCTTACATAAACATCTTTAGTTTAACTCAACCTTGCTCACATCCCCGACATTTTGCTTATGCGTGTTCTCCAGTTCGTCTACTATATCTATGTACCTTCTGCACAAATATGAGCGAGACTGGTTGAATAAAATACAAACGGTCAATTATTCTTCAATATTTATTTTGTCTCCTTCAAAATAATCACCATATGCCAACGTTTTTTCCACTCCTTATAGCACTTTTCATACGCAACTTTTGGTATTGCCTTAAGTTCCCTCTTCGAATTCTCTCCTATGACTTTAATCGTCTGAAAATGTTTACCACGAAGCGGCAATTTGAGTTTGGGGAAGAGGCGGTTGAAGAAGGATGTTAACGTTGTTTTTGGTCAAATAATCGCGAACTAAACGTGATGTGTGAGCTGGTGCATTATCGTGATGCAAAAACCATGACTTGTTGTCCCACAATTCTTTCCTTTTGAGACGAATATTCATAACGCCCAAATAATCACCAGTATTGACCGATTGACCTTCCGGAAGTAATTCCGAGTGCACCAAACCTTGGCTATCGAAGTAAACAGTCAGCATAACCTTGATTTTCGATCGACATTGACGCGGTTTTTTGGGTTTCGGCTCATTTTGGAAGCGCCATTCCGATGATTGCTGGGCTGTTTCGACGTTGTACACGTAGACCAAAGTCTCGTCACCAGTTATGATGTGATGGATGTCCGTATCACTCATTGTGAGCATTTCCTTAGCGACAGTTTTGCGTTGCTCTTTTTGAAGAAAATTCAACAATTTTGGAACAAGATGCGCGGACACACGTCTCATGCCCAAAACATCGTGTATAATGCTATGAGCGGTTCCATTTGATATGTTGAGTTCATCAGCTTTTTTTCTATCGGCGAGTTTGCAACACAATTTTCTTCACTTTTTCGATGTTTTCTTCATTTATTGCTGTTGCTGGACGACGATCATGCGGCAGATTTTCAACTGATGTACGACCCTCTTTGAACGACTTATACCAATCAAACACACGTGCACGCGATAGAGCAGATTCCCCATCGGCTTTCTGCAACAGTTTCAATGTATCCGAAGCACTTATTCCGTTGGAATAACAAAATTTCAAACTTTTTCTTTACTCAACGTTTGATTCCATAGTAAAATTCGAAAAACAAACTAGAGGTTGACTTGTTTATAGTGCCGTAAAAAAAAGCTTCGTGACAGATCGAGCTCAAATTTTACATGAAAACGTATAACAGTCCTACCTATCTAAGAAATTTTTTTTTTGACGATATGTCATCCGCGGACGGTTTTATTTTTAAAGTCTCGTTCATATTTGAGCAG